>OX451387.1:6192578-6792578 GCA_949629135.1 Eremobia ochroleuca
AGCGGCATTGTGTGATGTCATTTATGACCGCTTATCTACACTACTTTGAAGGATAAAATCAGGAATGAAATTATCCGGAAAAGAACCGGAGTAACCGACATAGCCTGCAGAGTAAGCAAACTGAAGTGGCAGTGGGCTGGCCATGTCTGTCGAAGGGCCGATGGCCGGTGGAGCAGACGAGTCCTGGAGTGGAGACCGCGTATCGGCAAGCGTAGTGTGGGACGCCCCCCAGCTAGATGGACGGACGACCTAAAGAAGGTGGCTGGGGTAGACTAGATGCGGAAGGCGGAGGACAGGGTGTTGTGGCGCAGTCTGGGAGAGGCCTATGTCCAGCAGTGGACTGCGATAGGCTGAGTTGATCTACACTAATATTATAAAGAGGAAAGATTTGATTGTTTGTTTGTATTGAATAGGCTCCGAAACTACTGGACCGATTTGAAAAATTGTTTTACCATTAGAAGCCGACATTATTCCTGATGAAAATAGGCTACTTTTTACCGCGGGAAAATGCTTAGTTCGTACGGGAAAACGGGTAATAGGATTTAAACGGCGGGAATTCCGAATTCTACGCAAACGAAGTTTCGGGCGGATGCTAGTGAATTATAAAATACAACCGTAGCCGTATAGTTATAGGCGAGTGCCCGATCGATAAAATTACCATCGGCAAATATGACCAACCTCTATATAAACTATCATCACCTGTTTAACCTTGCTAGGAGATGAATTTACAAAAAAAATCTTCCTTATTGGTCACTTTTGGTGTACAAGGAACTCTTGTGCAAAATTTTATGTTTCTAGGACCCGCTATAGGTTCGGGCGCTGTCTAACTATGAATGATTTTTTTTTATTTTTTTTTATTACATATCTATGTAATAAAAAAAAATTAAAAAAAATCATCCAAAAGCTTATCCATTCAATCAATAAAAGTTTCAGCGGTTGTTGTTTTTGTTGTGAATTTATTGTTGTTTTGTTGTTGTTTCGTCACATTTAGCAGGCATTAAAAATGGTGAATGAAAACATCGTGAGAAAACCGGCATCGTGAGGAGTAAAGTTATATTTGTCTTTGGGCAAATATAACTTTATTCTTTTAACGTCAAACACTTTTTGACATTATAATAGCAAATGGTCAGCTCTTAGTCTTTATAGAAGGTAGAACAAGCCAAGTCCAAAATTAAATGCGCTTGGAACGAACATGTAACATAATTCGAAAACATAGATCTGCAAAATCTTTCATTCGGCGAATGCATAAGAAACTTGAGTATTGCGGACAGAATTGAGTCTCGTGCCAAGAGATATGGCAACATCGAACAGATTGTTTCGTAATGCTTCCGCGTACCATACACGATAGGTGCATTATTGCGAATCTGCAACGTCATATCATCTGGCACACAAACGGCTATCACAATTTGGCCAAAATATTTTTTTGTGTTTCGTTCACTACAAAAGAACACACATATTTTGTCAAATCAGTATAGCTATTGAGAGTTTAACTGAGGCTCTCAGATCGGGCATAAAGCGGTCACCAATAGAATTATAAAGTTGTTTACAATACAGCAATATTTATTTTTCTCAAAGAAAAGTAATAGAATTTCTAAAGTGTTTCCAGAACAAACAAATTAGAGATTCAGGATGAAATTAGAATTAGAGTGGTTCATTTGTAACACTGACCAGCCCAAATTGGGCCCGCTTGGTAGATGTTACTCCATCTTGCAGAGAGAAGACCTGTGCCCTAGTAGTGGAAATATTATTGGCCGATTATGGAATTATGTTTTGCTATTAGCATTAAAAGTTTAGACCATTTCAGACAGTAAATACACGGTCCACACGTCATGTTCTGGCCAAGGTTATGTCTAAATTGTAAAATATACTTCTTTATTTTGTTTCGGTGTTTCTTCTCAGAGTAGATAGAAAACGCCGACCTCATAGTAGTTAAAAAAAAAATATGTTTGACTTGTAAATTAATGAGCTAAAATCATTTATTATTTACTGCCTTTTTAAAATTGACCAATCTGTACTCCCTCTTCTCCCCTCCTAGTACTATAACAAACTCCTCTCCACAGAGCACGTCGTGGACATCTGCTTATGGCTGGGCTACGTGTCTTCCACCATCAACCCCATCATCTACACCGTGTTCAACAGGACCTTCAGGGCCGCTTTCCTTAGGCTACTAAGGTGTCATTGTACCAGGTAAGGAAGAAGATTGTCTAGTATCTTACTGGTTTTTTTGGTCGCCATTAATATTAATAATAATAAAGGAAATCACCCATTCTGGGATATTGTGTCTTTTTAGCGGCCATCAATAATAATTACATATTTTTAAAGTACACATATAACTCATAATTTTTTACTAAGCCGTCAAAATCGAGAACAATTTGGATTCGGAGATACGTATATTATACATTATTTATATTTTTTATTATATTTAAGTTATAATTACAATATAATATCTGTTTGTTTAATTTTATACGTTTACACTAGGTACTAAATTAAAAGACTAACTAACTATATAAATAAATACAAAAAACAAGAGGATATTTAGGCGTCGAAGTATTCGTCCGCATCGCTGTCATCCGGAAACGTGCCCCGAAGACTTGCAGCATTGCCACGTTGAATGGCAATGCTAATTCTTTGGCCAAAGAACGACCTAGCCCTCTGGTCACGTGAAGTGTCGATCAGCCGGCGAGAAATTTCATTAAAAAGGAGACACATTTCATTTCTTTAATATATTATATATATTTGGAGGCGTATCGACAGATAATATCGTTGTATATCTTTGTACTCATATTCATTACAGCGTTATTTCCATACAAATAAATGTTTCAACTACTGCAACCATTCAAATAAATGTAATTAATTCCTGGCCGTCGACTTTTTATCTTTTATCTCAAGGCGCCGAACAAAATGGTTTATCTCCTTTATTGAACCAATGTTACAATTATTAACCTTATAATTAACTGAATGTCAGTTTATAATTGTTAGCAATCTTCATTTCGATCTTTACGACGGACCCCAAACTAGGCGGCGCGCCTGTATCTTGAGGATTAATAGTAGTAAATATAGAATTTTTGCTACCAATGCATGTAGGAATAGTAATTATATATAATATAATAATAGTAATACTCCGAAATATTTTGTTCCAAAAGTCCGAATTTCATAACAGCTTTTTTTTAGCTCAGTTTTTCGGGCTGTTGACTACTGTCTGTTCTCTGTACTGTTGTCCGTCTGTTGACCCGTAACGACTGTCAAAGATCTACGAATGACAGCCGGGACCAACGGCTTAACGTGCTTTCCGAGGCACGGAGCGGTCTCGGTATGTAAAGATGGTCACTCATCCACAGACCAACCGCAGCAAGCGTAGCTTAACCTGATCGATCGACCTGTGCGGCTGTTATTATTTAGCCTTGGTACACTCCTTTATTCACAAATGTCTTTGACAGTTATGTGAAATGGCAAATGGGACAATTATGCTTTTATCAATACACTAGCGACCCGCCCCGGCTTCGCACGGGTGCAATGCTGATCACTACATAGTATTAAACAAAGTCGCTTCCCGCTGTCTGTCCGTGTCTATGTATGCTTAGATCTTGAAAACTACGCTACGGATTTTGATGCGGTTTTTTTTATAGATAAAAGTGATTCAAGAGGAAGGTTTATATGTATAATACATGCATAATATAGTAGAGAAACACTGATAATTTTAGAGCCATTATTTCTCGTAAAAAGTATAGGATAAAAAATCGTTATTGTGGGTTATCCCTAAGAGATAGACATACACCATTGTGGATTTTTTGTAGACCTTTTTAAGGTGTACAATACTGTAGTACATTATTTTGATCTATCTCGTAGGATTCAGCCAGCGTTTGCAATGTAAACGCAAAAAATGTGTTTATTTACGACATCACATTAGACACATCTAAAATTATCAGTGTTTCTCTACTATATTATGCATGTATTATACATATAAACCTTCCTCTTGAATCACTCTATCTATTAAAAAAAACCGCATTAAAATCCGTTGCGGAGTTTTAAAGATCTAAGCATATATAGGGACAGACAGAAGGAAGCGACTTTGTTTTATACTATGTAGTGATTTTCCTGACCGTACCCACTTGGAATCAGAAGATTCGCAACTTTACATTTTATTTTATTAGCCGAAACGGAGACAAGTGTCGGCTAGTAAAATAAAATTCCTATATATACTGGATTTTGGAGACTCAGATCATTTGACAAATCGAGAAGATTTGGCGCTAAACTTCACTGAGCTAGAAAAGCCAATAAACATTTCTGTAGCGAAAAATGGCACGTTTATTTATACAAGCGACAAAGAAAAATAATCTCCCGTTTACCAATAAAGCGTACCCGACATACTAGAGAATGTATTTTTCTGTTCCGACTTTAACCCGAACTGGTGTATACGTGCTAGTAAAGTTAATTTTTGTTCATTGGCACTAGAAACAAATGAGGACTATTGGCATTTTTTTGTAGTCCAACAAAAATATCATCTTAAAATATTATCGTGTTGGTATTTACACTTCATATTTGATAATTTGATATGTAAATAACTAAAATAATAATATAATTTGTACATATCCTCTTAATAAAAATTATACGGAACATTATTTTTCTACGATCAAATTGTACAAAAGAAATGAATGTTCTTCTGACGAAAACGCCTAACAAATTATTTTAACGGCTCAAACCTCTTAGTGTTAATAGACAGTCATAGACTAAAGTGGTTTTATGAGAGCAAAAAAAATATCTAAAATCGTCATCAATCATGACTTTCTTTGAACTGAAGAATCGTAATCTGGATATTTTATTGAATAATCATGGTGATAAGAACATTAATACATCGCTTATGGCCTTCCGGCGGAATATAATGAACAGGAATCAGGCGGAAGCAGTTCAGCCACTACAAATATTTAGTTCAAGTTCGCATACAATATGTACAAGAAAATAGCTACAACATTGAAAAATACTTGGCTATGTTGACTTGACTTCAACTATGGAGTTTCATCATTTTGATTCTCAGTTGTTCGCAACTGAGATTTTTTTTGCGAAATTAACGCAAACGCAGGATTACGACAATCGATCGATATCGATGCCCATTTCCCTGTGACGGACGGGCATTTCATACTTGCCTGTCTATCCCGCTATCGAATCCTGGGCATCTCACTTGCACGCCTGAGTGAGGGAAACAATCTAATATACAACGTGTAACGTTAAATGCGCAAAACCTCAGACACCCCAACTGATTTTTAATTCAATTGACCTATTTCAGACAGAAAATAAGTCATTAAAAAAATTGTAAAGGTTTTATGTGCTGTTTTAGTTTTACTGGCCATTCTTATCGTTTCTTGCGTCTGCGACAACGCTTTACCGAGGAAGGAGTCGTCACCGGGCCGCTGCGCCGCGCTGACATTGGCTTGTTTGACCTATTAATAAATAGACACGGCAACGTTTTTAATGAAGATTTTTTGAAAAATGTGACCTATATTAAAAAGTGGTTCAATTAATTCTGCTCGTTATTCTGATCAAACTATTTTCAGGTTTTGCGCATTTAACGTTACACGTTGTATAATTTCCCATTAAAATAGATAGACAACCTTTTAGGAATCATTCAGACCACCAAAATAAGGACTATGGTGAAAAAATATACAAGTAAAACGCATTAGATACTTACAAAAAATAAATAGCTAACGAAAATACACTAATGTGCCGGTAATTTATTATTTTAGGTAAAAAAAAAATCACATTAATCAGTGTTTTTTTTTTTGCTTGGATATCTTTGCTTAGACCTACTAAGCGCTGTCGTAAAATTCATCCATCTATTTTAATGGAACCCTGTATATTTTTTGAATGATGGGACAACCATAAAGTAATAAGCTCCTCTTAGAAACACTTTTTACTGTCACTTTGTACTGTGAAAATCCCGTGGCAATATCTGGATAAAAAGTATCCTTTGTGTTATTCTGATGTCTAAGCTATATTGCTGTGAAGTTTCATTGAAAATATCCATTCGTCCATCCTCACAAACTTTAGGATAGTAGGAAGTAGGATTTTCTATTTAAGCTATTATAAGATTTTATACTAAACAAACTAGATCTGTTTAGTATAAAATCTTATAATAGCTAGACACTTTTTGAATAGTACAGACGCCAGCACATCAAGCTAAAACTGTCAAATTTTTCCAATCAACTTTGAACCTTATATTTTAACGATAAAGTTGAAAATCTATTAAAGAAATTTTACTGATTGTAGTAGCTTGATGTGCTGGCGTCTGTACATAATCTGTCTATAATGTTCTCAATGCTGGGACACAGGCCTCCTCTCGGTGAGATAGTGGGCCGTTAGGCTGTTACCGTACGCGGGCCCAGTGCGGGTTCATAGATGTCCCATTTTAAAACTTTTGCTTCTAGGACATGCTGCTTTCCTCACGAAGTTAGAATATTACTTATAGACAATAAAATATGGTCAGTTTTGTAAAAAGAAAATATTTTAGCTCTCCTGAAAATCTAGGGTCTGTCCCTTACGCTGTTTTACATTTCCAGTATCGAAAACAAACATCTTAATTGATGGGCTCGCGTTAAAATCTAGATTGGTCTGTAAAATAAATCATTTAAGGTAGCAAAAGTGATATTCTTGTTGAAAAAAAACAGCGAATTCAGCTAAAAAGTTATACCCAGCAACTATTTCTGCATCGATTTTTCAAATTGTTTTCGCTGGCTTGTATCCAAAACAGTTTGTGATCCGACGACGTAACTTAGTTGTGCAGTTTGATCAGAATTATATCTGTTGACACTTGCAAGTTCAAGTTCGTCGTCGTTTTACCGAATGGTACAAGATAGAATCCGCAGCAAATAGCGCAGTGCCCTAACTAATTTAACCCCAACACAAGTATTATTAATTACTTACTGGGGCTGTCTCAATCACATCTGCAAATGTAACTGTTTGAGACCCAATAAAACAATTTATAAAACAATTTATGTGCTCAATGAATCCTTACTTCGAAAGCACGTCAATTCCTTAGCTTATCACGCCAACTTCGTGTTCATTTCGCGCGTTCATTGTGTCATCTACACATATAATAAATCTGCATACGAGGCGTTTCTGTACATTCAACATATTTCCAAAAAACATGGGATTGTTAAAGGATAACCAACAGATGCCATTTCACCAATTTTTGGATTTTTGTCTATTTGTCGGTTTGTCTGTTTGGATGTGAGACATTTTTCACGAACTGGAATTACGTAAAAAGTACCAAATCAATATGCTTCATTTTTATTCTCATAGAATCTCTCATATAATGTAGAAATCGGAGTAATTATTAGTGTTTGTTTCATCGCATTCGCTTCAAGTGAAGTGGCAGTGGGCTGGCCATGTCTGTCGAAGGGCCGATGGCCGGTGGAGCAGACGAGTCCTGGAGTGGAGACCGCGTATCGGCAAGCGTAGTGTGGGACGCCCCCCAGCTAGATGGACGGACGACCTAAAGAAGGTGGCTGGGGTGGACAGGATGCGGAAGGCGGAGGACAGGTTGTTGTGGCGCAGTCTGGGAGAGGCCTATGTCCAGCAGTGGACTGCGATAGGCTGAGTTGATTGATTGATTGAATCGCTTCATCCTATCAAAAGCCCCCTATCAATCCCCCCCCTATCAATTTAAAGTATTCTAGAACAACGTTTGATTCTGACTTTGCCTTAAGAAAAACTTACGCGGATGTGATGTTGTCGAGATTTCAAACTGCTACTCGTATGGGTAACATAATTATACTTTAGTGAGGAAGCCCATTTTCACATTGGAGGATATGTGAAGAAGCAAAATTTCCGTTACTGGGATGTGCGCAACCCAAAAAAAAAAAATATACATAAAGAGCCTTTACATAAACCTAAAGTTACAGTCTGCCGGTCGATTCTGGAAAAATCTCACCGTGATAACTAAGGTGAAGTGAGCTTAGAGTGAGCTGTGAGTCATGCTGATGGATTGACACTATTGACGACTCACTCCAGGCTCACTTCACCCAAGTTTTCACGTTGAGATGTTTACAGAATCGCACGGCTAGGGTGCAATATCTGCATCTACCATCATAGGGCCTTATTTCTTTGAAAACCAACGCGGCCAAAGTGTAACTGTAAATTCAGAGAGATAAAGCGAGATAATAAATTACTTTTTTATTAGCATTATTTAGCAAACGATACTAAGCTTATTACTAACTCAACAGTAATTAAAACTTAACGAATTCACAGATAAACGGGATGAATCTTAAATAATATTTAAAGTAGATCTTCAAATATTATTTAAGAGTCAACCCTTTTATCTGCGAATTCGTAGTTTTAATTACTGTTTGAATGTTTTGTAAATATGTCTTCAGGGAAGTTTTGCTTAACAAACAAAATCATTTATAAATCCAAGTACATTACTGCGAATAGAATCTTGTTAGTGCATAAAAGTCTTATGATAATTATCTTAAAGAAACTCCTTCCAGTAATTATTATTAATTTATTTATTTATCCTCCTACTGGAACGCCATACAGCAATTAAAAAATTATGTTATATACTTACGTATGAGAGGGGCCCGTGGCTAAATAATAACAGCCACACAGGTCGATCGACCAGGTTAAGCTACGCTTGCCACGGTTGGTCTGTGGATGGTTGACCATCTTTACATACCGAGACCCCTCCGTGCCACGGATAGCACGTTAAGCCGTTGGTCCCGGCTGTCATTCGTAGATCTTTGACAGTCGTTACGGGTCGTCAGAAGCCCGAAAGTCTGACCACCAGTCTTACCAAGGGGTATCGTATTTCCCAATAACTGGGTTGTGGAGGTCAGATAGGCAGTCGTTCCATGTAAAATACTGGTATTCAGCTGCATCCGGTTAGACTGGAAGCCGACCCCAACATAGTTGGGAAAAGGCTAGGCAGATGATGATACTTACGTATGTTGTGATCAAATTCTTTTGTCCCCAGACGCGGTCGCTGCACCCGCTACCGCTCAACCGGCTCAACACGCGGAGCGTCTCAACTCTGCGCAAGATCAGCTTTACCTCTTGCCATATCATTACGACCATCAGGTTTAGCGTCCGCGTCACCAGCAGCACCAGACACCACCGAAACAGTATTAATAGAACCACCTATAGGAGATTTTAATATTAGATATTAAACAAAGAGTTGTTGCATTTCACGAGCGCGCCCCGATCTTTAATTCATTACAATAAAATCTCAAAGGTGCTAGACTGCAACCTCAAACCGCAATTTGCAACGTCATCCAATCGCAATGACGGACCAAACCGACACGACTGCCGGCCGATTCTGTTAGAATCTCACCGTGAGAAGTTAGGTGAAGTGAGCTGTTATTCCATCGGATGCTAGAGATTGACACTAAGGACTGCTCACTTTAAGCTCACTGCACCCGAGTTATCATGGTGAGAATTTTACAGAATAGCAATACTGGTTTCTTTATATCTCTAAGAAAACGCTTTCGTATATGGTGACGCTGCCGCCTGACGCTGCGGTCGAGCGTTAACCGCAGACAATAACAAAATCAGCCTATAATGTTACCAATTCTGGGACACAGGCCTCCCCTCTTTGAGTGAGAGTGGGCTGTAATCCGCGACGCGGGCCTAGTGCGGATTCGTAGATGTCACATGTCTTCGAAGTTTTGGTTCTAGGACATCCCGGTTTCCTCGCGACGTTTTCCTTCACCGTTTTGAGAGCAATTGTGATGAAATAAATTACACAAAGGAAAGCGCCCCATTGCTCTTACTGGGCCATCGCTGTTCTTGCCGCAAACCGCAAAGCAGTAATAGTGGCATCACAAGCTGTCACTAACAGAGCGACATGACGTTTTTTTTTTTTTTTGTTAGACGAGTCACCATCGTGAAGCTAAAGAAGAAAAATACCCAGTTGCAGTCGACGTAGTTGTGACGACGCGTTCAGAATTAAAACCGCAGCGGTATGTCGAGTCGCTGCGGTCTGTCATTGCGGTTGGGCAACGTTGCCCCTTGCGGTTAGCGGTTGAAGACGCGTTCAGAAGAACACCTTAAGTCAGTGACATAAAAGTCACATGACGCGCGCTCACAATTTGCAAAGACTATAAGATACATATTTTTTTGAACCGATGATAAATATTTTGTTTTCAAATTGGAAATCTACTGCCAAAGTGATGTAAAAGTATTAGATTGAAGTCTGATATAATTCTGTTTTATACCTAGTATCTAATTGAGTATCTGATTAGTGCCAAAGTAGTGTTTTCCATACAGATAAGTTATTGGATCGTATTCTTCCATTCTTATGTAGATACACCTGTTATACAGCATGTATCAGAAAAGTGTGGTCAATTTTAAGGGCGTGGTACAAGCCATCAAACTGAAGAACTTTCTCCATGGGACCGATATCGTAACGAGAAAAAATAATCAGTTGTCTCATACAAGACATTTGGGCCAAGTAGGTGTTGAAGATTTGTATGGGCGGTTTTAACGATTTCGATGTTGCCCCCATGGAGGGAGGGGCCCGTGGCTAAATAATAACAGCCGCCCAGGTCGATCGATCAGGTTAAGCTACGCTTGCCGCGGTTGGTCTGTGGATGGGTGACCATCTTTACATACCGAGACCCCTCCGTGCCTCGGAAAGCACGTTAAGCCGTTGGTCCCGGCTGTCATTCGTGGGTCTTTGACGTTCGGTATGGGTAGTCAGAAGCCCGAAAGTCTGACAACCAGTCTTACCAAGGGGTATCGTATTACCCAGTAACTGGGTTGTGGAGGTCAGATAGGCAGTCGCTCCATGTAAAATACTGGTATTCAGCTGCATCCGGTTAGACTGGAAGCCGACCCCAACATAGTTGGGAAAAGGCAGGCAGATGATGACGATGATGTTGCCCCCATGGAAAAAATCATTCAGTTTGGTGGTCTCTACCAAACCTTTCAATTTAATTACACCTTGCTGATACACGCTGGATTTTAAAAGACTTGAGTAGCTTCTAGGCTACCTGTTTAATGTCGAAATGCAATACAATAAAAATACCTGCTATTCTTCTTATTAATAAACAATTTTAGTCATTTCATTATACCTGCGCTTATCACTATTAAAATGACAACTATTACAATAGTATTTGATTTCAGTTTCATTTTAATTTTATGAATACAATTTTTTCGGTGCCGTTATTGTGAAATTCTTTTCATATTTGATAGACAGTGTTTAATAATTCAATGAAGAATACAGAGAAGAAAAATCTGCAGTGTGAAAAACAATGATACCCTTCAGAATTGAATAGTATTTCGAAAAGCGTCGTTGCCAATACCTCATTGTGAAGTCGATTGCACCGATGTACGATACTACATATTATAAGATGGAGCTGCGAAACCAGCGTTGGCAGTAGAGATAGGCGACAGCAATAGCGATGATCAAGAATGTTTTATTGAAAAAAAGACACGATTAATATTGATAGCTTTGTCACAATACTAATAAACAATAAATATTTTTTTTTAATACGGAATCAGCCTGTAATCTTTCCACTGCTGGAACACAGGCCTCCTCTCGGTGAGAAGGAGTCAACCGTAATCCACCACACGGGCCGAGTGCGGGTTGGTAGATGTCACATGTCTTCGAATTCAAGGTTCTAGGGCATGCCGGTTTCCACACGATGTTTTCCTTCACTGTTTTCAGAAAAGTGGTGATGAAAAAATTTACACAAAGTATAGCACCTGTCTGGGTTCGAAACTGCGACTTGTGACTTCTAAGTCGTGATAACTGCCACAATTTACAAATCGTAGGCCACCAGTGCTGTCACAATATAGGGCTCAATATTATATTGAAAATCTACAAATAAAAAGCGGTGAAAATACCTAGGGACTCGTTAATTACCGAATAACGCATGACAACATATTCTCCCTAGACTCGGCTCCAATTTAAAACAGACATATTTCTTAATTTGCGTATCACGCCAACTTGCACTAAGGACTTGTTTACACGTACCACAAGCAATTCACAATGACACCACAACGACAACACGTGAACGAGTGTCAATATGTTTGAAAATTAATGGTTTATTCACACGGACCACATTTGGCCGTCAAAATCAACTGTGTGGGCGATACCGACCACATCGCAGCCAGGTCACAGTTACAACGCATCCACCAGCGAGACCACGCACTGGCGGCCGGCCATATTGCAAACACGACATTGTGCCAACCATTTGATTTAATTTTGCTGTTACCGCAACTGCAAAAAGCTGCAGCGACACTATTCACACGCAGCTACTGCTTGCCCACATTTGTCACTGAGATGTGTGGGTGTGTATGGTGTGCGTGTAGTGTGTGTGTGTGGTACTTTCAGGCCCTAAAAGGGGACAGAAGTTTAAAAAGAATCGCGTTATTTGTTTTTATAATTTTAATTTGTTTTCACCAACGAAATTCGAAGTTGCCAATTGACTTTGTAAACGTATGTCGTTTTTGAAGTCAAACGTATTCGCAGTTTTAGTGGCTACACGTTGGCGCTTGCTGCATCACTCTCGTTAATGACAGATAACAAAACCTTGCCAAATAAAATGCCAATATGTTTCACGTAGTTTTGCTCAAATATTAATTTAATTTATGACTAGATTTGAAATTGTAATTTCATCTGAAGGACGATTCACGTATTTTTAAGAACGTTCGCATGTTAATTTCAGTTTTATTCTGTCAAAAATATCTCTTATTTTCTTACATTTGTGACAAGGTCACAATCAATGTCAAAATATTGATTGTAGCTGAGATAAGGTGGCCACTTGATTAATTGGCCTCCTGATTATATTCTCACTAAAACGTTAATTCAAAGTTTATGGTACACTGATAAAATGGCCAAAACCAGGAAACAGGCCCAGATTTTCTTGTTACGGATAAAACAAAAATATATCTATGATTAAAATCAATGATAAAAAAGTTATTACTATACAGCGTGTAACGGAAAGGGGGTATCAACCCTGAAGGAGGTGAATGTGCTCATGAAACTCAACAACTTTCCCCAAAGAACATAGGTCGAAATATGAAAAAAAAATTTGGCCCTCCCATAGTAAATCGATCAGCTGGTAGTCAGTTTTGTAAGGGAGGGCCAAATTTTTTTTTCATATTTCGACCTATGTTCTTTGGGGAAAGTTGTTGAGTTTCATGAGCACATTCACCTCCTTCAGGGTTGATACCCCCTTTCCGTTACACGCTGTAGATAGACCAAATCTCAAAGCACTAAACGAATCAATACAAATAAACAAGACAGTCCAGATTACTGTCTAACAGGCTCGTAAACAATTTCCACGGAAAAACACACGTTGATTGCCTGACCAATAACTCATAAAACCCACTTTCCCGTATAATTCGGTAAAATAGAAATGCCATATTATATATATCTCGGTCACCCGTCGTCGCGTCGCCGGGGAATCCATCTACTTTACGGAAATTAATTTGAATACAAATCCGAAACGACCCTTAAAAATATATCTCGTTTCGTGAAATGGCTATTCTTAGTTTTTAGGTACGTGCATAACTGGATTTCAAGCGAAAATTTGAATGTTGATTAGTGGAAACTAGAAACATGTATCAATTTATTGCCAAATATGTGTTTGTAAAAATTAATAGTATAGCGCTCCCTCACTGGGAGCATTTGCCTGTAAGACAGTAGACGGCCTGTGCAGTCTACTTGCAAAGCCGCCGTTAGAGTGGAATCTTGGATTGTTACATTACAGGCGATTGTGCTTCAAGTGAGAGTGCACCTGCAGGTCCAGGAATGTCCAGTTTTCAAAATCAGCACTTTTCATCTTCTAAGGGTGCAATCAGATCAAAGTCGATATGTTGTGATTTACGCTTATAAAATTTCTAACGCAATGATATTATCGTGGAAGTCCACGTCCATAAAATTTATAGAAATCCGTACACGTTATAACTTTATCGTGGACGGAAATTGAAAAGCGTTTTCATATATTTCCATACATTTTACTTTCCTGTATTATCGTGATGCCGTCGATCTTCACGACAATATAGGAGCACATTTTTTTTAATTGACTTCGAATAACCGCGGTCTGGTTGCACTCTAACATCTTTGTATCAAAAACAATTTCTTCAGCAGCAACTGTGCATAAAAACTCTCGAACAATTGAAACAAATTTTTCTTCGTTAAATTCTTCCAGCAAGTCTGAAGTGTTGTTAATCGCCTAATTACTTCAGTTTGTCTCTTCACCCAAGATTAATGGATTCTCAGTACAAAACTTTCACTTCTTTATTGTTTACCGGTGTAGTTTCATGCTGAAAGAATTCAAGAAAACTTATTTTCTAGTCACTAGAGGCAAACATAAATTCTGCTTGAAAAAGTTAATTTTGTTCTAATTTTTGCCTGAAATGAGCAAGAAAATAGCGACCATTATCCAACTGGATTAAAAACTAGGCCGAAAAGATACTGGCTCATAAAATTTGCACTTTTTTTTTGTTTTTCTTGCGTCTGTTGAAGTTTTGACGTTCTTATTCTGAACCCTGTTAGGTTTACTTGCCGTACTTTCATTAAGTTTCGTATGTGTTGTAATTCAAATTCTAGCAAATAATTTGCTTTTTGAAAACGATAAAAGCTAACTAAAGTAATCATGTATGACTTTCTAAATTGTTTCGGTGTACCACAAACTCCAAGTTAATGAAGACAAATTCTAAGAGTTAATTAACTAATTAAATATGCGAGTCGTAAATATAGACTGGTGTTTAATTTATAAGTAGCTGAAAAATCCTATTTGGATTTTTGGGATGAGTATGCACCTACCACAATTTATATTTGCTTACATGTACAGACGCCAGCACATCAAGCTACCCGAAACTGTCAGATTTTCCCAATCAACTTTGAACCTTATGCTTTAGCGATAAAGTTGAAAATCTATTAAAGAAATCTGACAGATTGTAGTAGCTTGATGTGCTGGCGTCTGTACAAAACACTGGTTAATAAAGCCCCATTCAAACTTAATGGAGGCTCTGAAGTGCGCTATTGCAGTGCTATTCTGTAAAAATCTCACCGTGAGAACTTAGGTGAAGTGAGCGGGAAGTGAGCTCTGTCATTCCCTAACTTATGATTTCACGGTGAGATTTTTACAGAATCGACCGGCTGGCTGCGCAGTACGTCACCCCTCACCCCCTCTGTCAGGTGAATTTGTTACTACGCAACGACTCGCCTCTTGTTCCGAGCCGTCATAAGATGTGAATCGGGCTGTAGGCATGCATTCAAATTTCATGACAGTATTACAACATCTGCAAATATTTTGAACCAATGCTAAAATACTGTGTTTGTAAATTGTACATAATAAGTTATGATTTTCTTTATTCATGGCCCTTTTATTTTGGAAATATGAATATGAATTGAAATGACTTTGCGAGCGATGAACTACAACTCCATTGTGCGTTTTATTACAATCGGCACCTTATGTAATTGCGTAACACACTTTCAATCACAATTTGAATAACCTCGTAACGCCCAATGTACAATGTATTGAACAAAGTGACATACAGTATTACACATGCATTTAAATTAATTAATGTACATTGTAATGTACATTGGGCGTTTAGGAGAAGGTTTTGTTTTTAGTCTGGGCCGGAATGCCGTATGTAGCTTTGTTCAATACATTATACATTGAGCGTTTAGCTCATCTTGCGAAATTTTGCTTGGGCGTTACGAGGATAAATTTTGAAGGACATTACTAAGCGAGCAATTGTAGCTGCAACTTACGAGTGTAGGTTCGAACCCAGACAGGCACTTCACTTTGTGTTTTTAATTTCCTCATCGCTGCTCTCATAACGGTGAAGCAAAACATCGTGAGGAAATCTGCATGTCCTAGAACCAACAATTCGAAGACATGACGTGACATCTACCCACACTGGGCCCGTGGTAGATTACAGCCCACTCCCTCTGGAAGAGAGGAGGCCTGTGTCCCACAGTGGGAACATTATAGGCTGATTATTGCTTCCTATGTCCGAAATAAAATTTGCTCAACAACGTAAATAACGCAATGAATGTTGTTGAACTGTCAAAATTAAAGCCATTGCTACTGTTAGTGTTTTACGCAATTACCCCGCTGTAATATTTATTTTATAATAAAAATATGGGATTCTGAACACACTTGGACCATAAATCTTGAGACCCTTTTATCTCATGTATTTTGTTCGCAACGTAGGTCCTACAATTTATATCGAAATTATATTCGATTTTCAAACGGTGTATCGAAATCGTAATTCTCGATTATTGGAATCGAAATTACTTTCTACAAATTCCTAGTCTTTTCTCAATGACTTTCCTAACGCAATAATCTAAAGGCCATTTGAGGATTACTGAAGAAAATGTCTAGAATAAGAGTGTTTTAAGACAAATTCTGTGAATTTATAAGAAATAGCAATGATTTTATTCTACCTAAGTACCTACTATTATAGAGTATAGGTAAGTGTATAGAACTAATTTATTTCTCAAAAGATGTTCAATTAAGTACATATTTTTGTGGATGCATAAAATAAATGTTATGTAGAAATAAACGTTATTTTCGAATTACAATGTGTTTCATTATTTACTCACTCATTTAGTAATATCTGTGGACAGTTTCATCAGAAATATAATTAGACACTAATAAGACTACACAAAAAAAAACTTGTGTGCAGTTCAGACGCGATACCCTCAAGATAATGAGATGAATGTTGCATTTCAGGAGTAGGATATTTGTAGGGTTTACAATATTCTGCATTCGTTTTCGGCATACTTGAAAAATCACTTTATTAAAATAAAGGAAATATTTATGTAAGCGATACACGTGTACAATACACCACGTTTGTTTTAGCTCCTCAACATCAGTGGAGGAGCTATTGAGGGATCATAAAGGTTTTTCAGTGCGTCACATTTCCCAGCGGTTAAACTTGCCAATCAGTTCAGTTTGGATGATTTTGACTGAAATTCTTCATATGAAACAGAAACTCGGTAAGTGGGTACCACACAGTTTGACTGAAGACCAAAAATGTCATCGACTATTAGCTATCAAATGTATCTGAATATAACAAACACCCTGCTATGCTCAAGAGAACTCTGGCCATTGATGAAACTTGGGTGTCCAGTATACACTTCCGGACCGAATTCAGCGAAGATCAGCTGGGGAAAAATGAAGAGGCTCCGCATGTTGTGGCATATAATGTTCACGAGA
Source organism: Eremobia ochroleuca (assembly GCA_949629135.1). Lineage (NCBI taxonomy): Eukaryota > Metazoa > Arthropoda > Insecta > Lepidoptera > Noctuidae > Eremobia > Eremobia ochroleuca. The sequence continues at coordinate 6,209,750 of OX451387.1, forward strand.
GGAAGAGGATCCTATTGGTAGCATTAGATTACAGCGGCATCGCATTTTACAGGCTTCTTGATAAAGCTCAAACAATCACTGCCTTATTGTATGTTTCTATAATAAATGAAGAAATCCCAGAATGGATGAACAAACAAAAATTAAGTCATCCTGTACTCCTCCAAGATAATACCCGCCCGCACAGAAGCGGGTGGTTACAGAATTTTTAAAAGAAAAAAATATAAGGCTTTGGACACATCCCCCTTACTCACCAGATTTAATGCCGATGGACTACGGCTGCTTTGGTGAATTAAAGAGTATGTTACGAGGAAACACGTATGATGTTTGGGAACAATTAATAAATCACTAGAAAACATAATCACTCTAAGTAAAGAAAATCAAAAGTTCAAAAGTGTACAGAAGCTTCCAGAGCGTTGGAAGGCAGTGATGGATAGCGAGGAAAATTATGTATAAATATTTACCATACTATTAAATAAAAGTCTCTTGTATGTCAAATAAATGCTTTACTACATGTTTGGTGTAAACAACGTAATAGTATTATTTTGATTGCAATATATACCTATATTTTTGTTATATTCTATAAAATACAATAACAGTGTATAACAAAACACAGAATTAATATTTATCTTTTGAAAGTACCTCGTGCAAAATGATTCCTTTTGTCAAAAACGAAACAAGCAGGCAACTCCGCTCCTAAACATTGTCACAACAACGAAACATTCCCGAAGTAAGAACAATGAGAGGAAATTCACAATGTATCCGACACGAGGCACTTTCCATAAAATATATACAACAATAAAACCTTCGTAATTAAATTCATAATATTCTCTTATATGACATACATATTCAACTTCTCTGTCACTCATATCTGTGTGAGTCTCCTTCTAAAGCTTAATCAACTCAGCCTATCGCAGTCCATTGCTCGACATAGGTTTATCCCAGCTTGTGCCACAATACCCTGTCCTCCGCCGAATACAGTCTCTCCCAGCTACCTTTTTCAGGTCGTCCGTACATCTAGCTGGGGGTGTCCCACACTACGCTTACTTCGTCCCAGAACTTGTACCAGACGTTTGTCCATCCACAAAAATGGTCAGTCCACTGCCACTTCATCGTGCTTATTCTTTAAGTAATTTTAGTAAATCCGATCAATTCTCGAGCTCCTTGTGTTATATTTACGCCCAGGTGCTGCACATTGCCGAGAGCAGAGGTGGGCCAATGTTGGCGCATTGCTTTGTGTAAATAATTTCATCACTGCTGCTGCGACAAAAAAGCTGTGAGATCTGCCATCCCGCACGGGGCTCGCGTGGTAATTTACAACCCACTCCCCCTCAAAGAGAGGAGGCCTGAGGCCAAGCTGTGGGAATATTATAGGCTGATTGTACAGACGCCAGCACATTAAGCTACCCGAAACTGTCTGATTTTCCCTATCAACTTTGAACCTTATGCTTTAGCGATAAAGTTGAAAATCTATTAAAGAAATCTGACAGATTGTAGTAGCTTGATGTGCTGGCGTCTGTACTACGAAGGTTGGGTGACGCAAAAGTTGAAGGATATAACAAGTTAACCCTCAAAGTTTTATCGTGTGTCATTACAAGGGCAAGCCCGTTACTAGGGCCATAGACTGGATGACGCCAGCATAAATAATTTAGTTACAGATAGCAATGATACAAAGTTAGAATTAATAAATGAATGAGGCATTGCATAGGGAGAGAAAATTAATTAATTGAATTTTATTTTAGTATTTTTGTAAGACTTAGAATAGAAGAATGAAAAAAAGATGGTAATTAAAATTACATAGAATAGTAAACGTAACCGCGTAAGTGCATATGTATGACGTGAAGGTACAGACGCCAGCATATCAAGCTACTAAAATGTGTCAAATTTCTTTAATAGATTTTCAACTTTATCGCTAAAGCATAAGGTTCAATGTGGATTGAAAAAAATTGTGACACTCGTCTGTTGAACAAAGGACTGCAAGTGACCTAATTATAAACGAGACACAATAATACAGCGCAGATCTACCCAGTAAGGATGTAGGGTTAGCCCACAACAGTAAGTACTAATCTACCCCAACAACAACTATACTTAAAAGTCCAGCTCAATATACGAGTAGCTACACGTCTTCCACTAATCCTCCTCATCCGAACATTTTCCAACTTTGAACGTGGAAATTTAGACCAAATACGGCACATGTGAATACAGATTGCGACGAAAATACAGCTTTTACAAGTGTCAGTTTCAAGGTACCGTCAATGAAAGAGTTGAGTATACAGGCACAATTTTCTGACTACCAATAAAACTGCCAAACGAAACCTCCGCTGTCCATCCATCGTCTGTCTGGCAGCGGGCTGTATCTCATTTACCTTAACAGGTTGAAACTGTCACAGTGTGTATTTCTATTGCCGCTATAACAATAATAATTAAAATAAAGTCTAAAATTAAAGGGGGTATACAAGAAACGTGCTTTTTTCGGCATTTTTTGCCTTGTGGTACGGAACCCCTCGTGTGCAAGACCGATTCGCACTTTGCCAGTTTTATACAGGGTGACTGGATCTGGACCTGCCGTAGGAAATTCGCATATAGAGGAGGTCATTTACCAATTATTGAACCTAACTTTCCCTAGCTTTTCCTAGTTTTATAGTTTGGGAGATATCTCAATTTTCATACTAACGGTATTATTTGAACTTGCAGCTTTACAAGTTAACTGCCTGTAGACTTATGTTTTTGCTTGACTATACTACTAAAACCGTTTGACGTTTACAGTTGTTGGTTCAAACTTTCTAAAGGTCGGCTTGTAATAAAACAATGTTTGGGTAATGTTTTCATTTTGTCAACTTAATTTGTTATAATTCAACCAGTGGCCTAGTTTTCCTTTTTTATTAGGGTAACATACATGTAGAGAAAAATAAGTGGTAACATAAAAATCAGGAGTCAAGTATGGGTAGCAAAAAGGTCAATTTCACACTCGGTCGGTAGAGTTAGTTTAGTGGAGTCAATCAACAATTTAGTGGGGTCCAGATTTGCAGAGGTTCTGACTTTCAGTACCTAAGTTGGAAGTGGTGATGAATGAAAGAAATACTACTACTGCTTAAACCCTTGCAACTAAGTTTAATGGTGGAAAAATAAGGATACTTCAGATTGGAAGATAGTTCAGCAATAGTACAAAACGATGTGTGTCTTAGTTTGTTCTTAGATGATGATCAATATGAATACAAGTACTATAATATAAATGAATACTTTAATGATAAATAAAACCATAATATGATAACAAAATAATAATAATATCCTTACTTATAATAATAATTTGTATCATATCGTATCATCTTCTCCGTAGCCTGAAACTAATAGATTTAGAAGAATCCGTCTATATCAGCCTACAGAAAGCTGCCATCTTAAACGCCTGCAGAATAGTTAGGAAATTCATGCAGTTAGAGGAAGAAAACATACCCTATCTTAAATACACACCGCACGCTGCATTTACTTGGCTTTGGCCCGTAAATGTATTTCAAACCAGCGTAAGAGCTGAGAAAAAAAAAAACAACTCCCAAAATAACAATCCTTATTTTCAAACAACTTTGCGTACAGGTTAACTTAATTTTTTTTTTTTTTTTATTTTTTTATTCAAAACATTTTCAAAACTTATAAAAAGAAACTTTAACATACCTCACAAACCATCGCGGATTTAACAGAGGTATGCCTGTAGATGTATATGTATGTATGATGTATGTATTATATAAATAATACTACTACATCATGAACGACGGATAGGAATATTGTAGTGGATTGTGGACCATATAATATGAATAGTCCATTATTTTACGGCGTGAAATTAGCCATTCATTAATAGAGTACTTAAATCGCACGTATTGATTTTATAGCTTGTGTGACCTAAACCCGCACTTAAGTCACGCTTTTCTGTGGAAAAATGAAAGTCACAGAAAAGCGTGACTTAAGTGCGGGTTTAAGTCACACAGTGCTATAAAATAATTTATTTACCTCGACACGATAAGAAGAAGCTTCCTTAGATATGTGTGAAACAGCGAATAGCACGCAAATGACGAGACAAAACTGTTAAAACTCACTCCAAACTGAATAGAAAATACACCCAAATTGACTTCCACGAGCAAAGTCACATCGGAAAGCTTTTAAACTGATTCAAATTAATTCGCAAGCCATCCAGCGAGTAATAATGCCGCCATATTGGGAGCTCTCATCCAGAGATTCAGAAAATTAGGTTAATTGTGGTGCCCCGGCCGACACAGGAACGAATTGCATGTAATTAAGACTCGGCGAACGATAGTAGCGAACTAATGCACTTTTACAAAAGACGGAGGATAAATGAGAAGTATCAATAATAGGATAATTCGATTTCTGTGTTCATAATTTTGTTTCTGACTGAAATTAAGTTTTCCGATAAATATTTTTCTGCGACGTAGTATTTTGATTCAATACAGTATTTTCTTTTGGTTAGAGAACAAAATAGAAAGATCATATTGTAAATGTAAGTTTTTACCAAAGCAGCAACGTTACTGTTGCCCTGCATCATCCCACTACCGGGCAAAGGCTTCTTCTCCCCATGACTTCCAACTCTTTCGATCCAGGGGCTAAAGTGGACCACTGGTCATTTGTTTAAAATAAAAAAATAAAAAATAAAAAATGTTCCTGTTTTGCCATTGTGTACAACGAACGATTTATTGTAGAATGTTCATTTTACTTTTAAAGTTTAACTGAAGGATTTAAAGACTTGTCTTTGACATAAAAATATTATCAATTTAAGAATAAAAACCGTGTTTGGATTCTATTGTGATTGAATTGATAAATAATTAAAATTAACTGTATATAAATAAAAACTTATACCTAATTAATAACTAAAATGAAAATATAATTTCCTAACATAACTAAAACTATTAACAAACCAAAACAAGGCGTCGAAAATTAATGTACCAAAGAGACTGGTGGCATTGGATACATAATAATCAAATAAAATATATCATATTATAGGAAAAAAAAAAACTTTTTTTTTAAATATAATATGATATATTTTATTTGTTTTTTTTTTCAGATCCATTAAAAAATACCTACTTACCGACAAAGGATAATTTTCGAGCAAAAACAAACAATTCTTCAAGAAAATGGGATTTTTCTTTCAAGAGTATTGTACCAGTTTTGTGCTAGAAAATGCTAACAAGGAAGAAAAATGTTGCCAAGAATAACAGTAATCAGCGCAGTCTGAAACAAGTTAGCTCATTAGGTGAATTTATGTGCTTTTAAAATTAAAACTAAAGTCCAAAATATGCGCAGCTTCGGTTTTTATTACCTGTCCGCTTTGAAATTGTAGGTTTAAAAGAGCTACCTGTGTCATCTTGAGATTTAGGACTAATTTAATAAAAGTTAGCGTGCGTGCCACGGGCACACGGCCCGCTTTCTCACAGGCCAGATCGCGCCAGGCCAGAAAAATAGGCAGTGGAAACGGTCGCATCCGACGAGGCCTGCGATGACCGTCGTCGCCCGTCCGATCCGTCAGGAGTCGGTAAGTTCAAAGGCGCGGCGTGGCGCGACGCTAGGGCGCCTGTCGTGGCCTGCACGGGCGCGTTTTTTTTTTATTTGCTTATCAAATGTTGACCACTAAATAAAACCACCGTGGCTGCATACGCAGCGCTCCGTATCAATTCAAATGTTGGAATAGCGGCCAATAGGCCACACCAAGCTGACACACGCCGCCACGCCGTGACAGGCGTAGCAACAGCTGGTACGGCTTGCCAGATAGCGGGCCGTGGGAACGCTTGGCACAGGTTGTGGGACCGCTGCTTCAGGAGGTTCCTTAGAAGAAAATTTATTACAAGCAGATAAATTTTTGCCTGTATTTTTCAGAAAAGTGTCTTTATTTAATTCCACCTTTCATGTCCTAGAAACATCTAATCCAATTATTTTTTTATAGACGTGAATCTCATTCAGTCAGCTTTGCCCGGGGTCACCGTGATATTGTGCATTTAAATGTAACATATCTATAGTAAAAGTGCCTTTTTTTATTATTCTCGTGGTGCAAAATCCTCATGGATGTCTGCCACCCCGGGGCGGGCGCCGGGGTCTGTCAGACTCTTACTGACATCTTTTTCTTATTTAAATCAAATATTTACTATACTTTTCTCAGTATTTTTTTGGCTTCCAGTTAATCAGGTCTACCGTCATTTAAAAAATATACAACGTGTAACGTTAAATGCGCAAAACCTGAAAATAGTTTTATCACAATAACGAGCAGAATTAATTGAATCGCTTTTTAATACAGGTCATATTTTCAAAAAATCTTCATTAAAAACGTTGCCGTGTCTATTTAATAATAGGTCAAGCAAGCCAATGTCAGCGCGGCGCAGTGGCCCGGTGACGACTCCTCCCTCGGTAAAGCGTCGTCGCAGACGCAAGAAACGATCAGAATGTCCAGTAAAACTAAAACAGCACATAAAACCTTTACAATTTTTTTTAATAACTTATTTTCTCTGTGAAATAGGTCAATTGAATTAAAAATCAGATGGGGTGTCTGAGGTTTTGCGCATTTAACGTTACACGTTGTATATTCCACACAATATTTGGCTCGCAAGCCATAAAACTGTTATTACTGGTTTGTTCGATCTCTCATGATTGATAACAATGAATCGGACGATCGGATCGCGTGTTGTTCTTTTGCAAATAATTTTGGACTAGTATAATTTGGTCCCTGTATATTTATTACTCAAGTCACAGAATATAGTAAATACGGAACAGTATCGATATTTTTATTTTCTAACTAGCCTGTATTTTATTTTACATTTTTTTTCATATTTACATAGTTAGTAGACTCAGACAAACCTAATTATTGACGCTATAATTAGTGTCCTCATCATCTGCCTAGCCTTTTCTCAACTATGTTGGGTTTGGCTTCCAGTCTAACTGGATGCAGCTGAATAACAGTATTTTACATGGAGCGACTGCCTATCTGACCTCCACAACCCAGTATCCAGGTAATACGAATCCCCCTTGGTAAGATTGGTTAGACTCTCGGGCTTCTGACTACCCGTAACTACTGTCAAAGATCCACGAATGACAGCCGGGACCAACGGCTTAACGTGCTTTCCGAGGCACGCACGAGGTCTTGGTACGTGAAGATGGTCACCCATCCACGGACCAACCGCGGCAGGCGTAGCTTAACCTGATCGATCGACCCGTGCGGCTGTTAATACTTAGCCACAAGCTATAACTAGTGTCAATTAGATTAAAATAATTTAGGTTCGAGAGTTCGAGTTCGAGTCCTGATCCTGATCTTTTAAAACTTTGTCAACCGAGATAAAATTATGACTAAAACCTGCTACTACTTGTTGCACTTACCTGTTACTGTTAAGTCGTAAGGTGACAAGTTTTGTTTTTTTTTTTCACTAAATATTTAACATACAAAACAAGATTTGAATGAATGGACCATAAACAAAAACAATGATCAAAAATATGCCACACCCACAGATTTTTGACAGTATTTGCGAAAAGCCAAAGTATACAGACAAGTACAAGCATACAGTCCTCTAGACTCGGCCATGGCAGCCAATCTCAAAGGAGACTAGCTATCAGCGCGGGAGATATTATAGTGCGCCGCAGACACAGGTGCACACACAGTCACGTACCTCACTCTCATAGTCCAATGGGACGGCAATCCGACATTACAGGAAAGAGATCAAGCACAAGACCAACGGATTAACGCACCGTCCAAAATGCCAAAGTACCATATAAACAAACAGCCTGTATTATAGTTCAACCAAGACTGGTCACCACTAATAGTCCGTATGCAGACAGAAATATATGGTATATTAGCAATAGTTTTTTACACGACAGCTTTAGCCGCTATTGAAATAAACTTGTTAATATGAGTCCCGCTAAGTGATTTGTAATAATTTATACTTTGTGAAATGTCAAATAAGGACTTTAGTCAGTTTTTGCGGAATAACAAGCTACTTCTGCCTAAGCAGCCAAATCATGATGTGAGTATGACTATAATAAATGTCGTAATTAGAACTTTTAATGAGGTTTTGAGGGGCCAGTGGCTAAATAATAACAGCCGCACAGGTCGATCGATCAGGTTAAGCTACGCTTGCCGCGGTTGGTCTGTGGATGGGTGACCATCTTTACATACCGAGACCTCTTCGTGCCTCAGAAAGCACGTTAAGCCGTTGGTCCCGGCTGTCATTCGTGGATCTTTGACAGTCGTTATGGGTAGTCAGAAGCCCGAAAGTCTGACAACCAGTCTTACCAAAGGGTATCGTATTACCCAGTAACTGGGTTGTGGAGGTCAGATAGGCAGTCGCTCCATGTAAAATACTGGTATTCAGCTGCATCCGGTTAGACTGGGAGCTGACGCCAACATAGGGATTTTGGGAAAAGGCTAGGCAGATGATGAAGATGATGAGGTGGTGAGACGACATAGACTTATAACCAAGGGTTGGATCGAGGTGGGTGTAGAAAAGGATGCCTGGAAGGATGTGGGGAAGACCTTTGCTCAGCAGTGGGTCAGTGTAGGTTTAGTAAGAAAAGCTTTTGATGAGGGCAGATAATATGCAGACGGTATATAATCGAGTATTGCGGTTTGTGCATCTCAGGCGCGGTCAAGATGAGCTCTTATAACATTTACTGCTTCAACTGTTTGTCTTTAGAGTGAAATCTTGTGCATGAAATGATACGTGCTTAGATACAAATAGGCCGACGGCTCTCACGAGTGAAAGTAGCAGTACAACGAAGTATCGAAGCATAATGAATTGATATTACATGCAAAATTTCGAAGTTTTAATAAGACTTATTAGTATATTTAAGGCATAAAATTTTGTTATTTTTGTGTTGTCTATGTCACACAGCTGGGCAAAGGCAGAGGCCCATAACTTCCAGGTAGTTGTCTGTGGTATTTTTATTTTAAATTAATAAAATGTGTTATTTTGTATGATTTTCTTGTATTTTATTTTGATTTAATTTAATATTTTCGTCCCTAGTAATAATAAGTGTATGATGCGGTCACCTATGATTATTATATATAGATACTTGAAAGCACACATTTGTATTTTATCTGTCCCTGTTTAACGTGCATGTAATTGTGTAGCCTTAGTTAGCAATCCAAAAAAAAAAAAATTACCGCTAGCAAACAAAAAATCAGGGAACTTAGTGATGCGTTGACGACCTCTGTTGTTTTTATACTACGTAGAAAACAGGTATTTTGGTTTTTTTTTTTTTTTCTCATTCAGGAGTTCCTAACCGTGATGGAGAAAGTGTTTAAGTGGTCTTGCCTGATCGGCGTGTTGGGGTCTAAGAGATATATTTGCTACTTCTGGAGTGCTTTCTTACTGATTGTGTTAATTTATATGGAAACCCAAGCCATCTGGAAGGTTATAAAGGCATTTGCTGGTTGGGCTATAGATACTGCTGGACAGAGTAAGTATTTAGTTTTTCAAAGTTTTATGAAAAAGTAGAATGGAAAGAATTACGCGAAGATAATGGGAGGGACACAGAATTCTAACAATATTCCTGTTATGGATTCGCCCTATTAAGATAAATGATTTGAATTGTTTATCTTGCTGTGAACTGTTTTTCGAATACCAATTCAATAACATCGTAGATAATCATGTGCTGAGTATAAACTACTTGTGCTTATGCCTTACAGATAATTATTATGACAACAATTTCATATTTTCTTACCAACGCAAGACAACGTTGCACAACTTTACGAGTATAGGTTGCTCAACCTAACACTTTTGCCTAATTCATGAATTTACAAGAAAAACAACAACAACAAATCCCATGTTCATTTACAGGAAGCGTCACAGCTCGTTTGGCAGGTACCATCTTCTACACGATAGCAATCCTATCCATGATCCTTGCATCAAACCTGTACAGGTCCTGGGGAGACCTCTCAGCATTGTGGGCCAGGGTTGAAAGTATAATGGCTGTCAAAGCACCGCCTGATAAAACTTTGAAGAAGAGAATGTATTTCGTTATTGGTTTTATGACGGTTTGCTCAGTGTGTAAGTTCATTTATGTGGGAGTTAGATTATTTGTTTACAACATTATTTTTAGTATATGGCAAACCCGAAACCTGTGTCTAGTATTTTTATGTAAAAAATCTATGTACAAAATTTCATGTATCATGAAAAATCACGAAGATATAAGCTTGTTATGTTACCTGATTGTCCGTACAAAAAGTTGGTTACCACTGAACACGCGCCGCGGGCCGACTGGCTATGCTGTGCGTGCGCATCTGATACCGGATATGTATTTAGTGTCGCTCGGTGTCCAACTTGTTTAAATAAATTTGGGACAAAATATAATATGGCGTAAAAATTATTGGAATCGATTCAGTTACTTAATTCTGAACAAACTATATTCAGGTTTGCAGTATACTAAAATAATGTTGTATATACGTTACGATACGTTTTTCTTGTAGTAGGTACAAAGATTCCTTGGGAATTCGAATGTCACTATTGTGTATCTATATGTATATCTATACTAATAATAAAACTAAAGAGGTTGTTTGTTTGAACGCGCTAATCTCTGGAACTACCAAATGGATTTGAAAAAATATTTTTGCGTTTAGTAGACCAATTCTTTAGGATGGCTATGTTATGGTTTTTAACATCTAAATGGGTCCAGGGGCGACGGACTTGGGGACGTCCGTCGTAAATTGACTACAACATCAGATTATATTTATGGGCAAAGCAATTCTGAATCTTGCTATTCCAATTGCCAGCAGGGTAATTTCGTAACACACTATCAGTAGCAATGGGTTTCATTTTGACAGTTCAACAACATTCATTGCGTTATTTACGTTGTTGAGCAGACATATCTTTGAACATATAAAGCAACGGATTAGCAATATCATTCCAAATGATTGAGATTGATTGTGTTTTACGCAATTAGGTTGCAGGTGGGTACAATGGTTTGCTTAAAGAAATAAACAACCGTAAGCGTAAATGGACTACTGTAGCCATTATTTATTTAAAATTTCACATGTATGCGTACCCACTGTATATAATACTTTGATGTTGTTTAATTTTTCAGTGGAACATCTCATGAGTATTATCTCAGCCGTTGGACTGGACTGTCCGCCATCTTTGATTATAAAGCGATACGTTCTGATATCACATGGATTTATGATATTGAGGCGTAAGTAACTTCATGATTATCAAGTTATTTTCTGGAGTGCCTTATTTATTTATTTATTTATTTATTTATTTATCCTCACACTGGAACGCCATTCAGCAATTACAACAACGGAGCAAAAAACACTTAATGTGCTGGTTTCCATCCATCCTGTGCGCGGTGGACATCGAACGGGCGGGCTATTGGGTATTTTTTATTTAAAATTGATAGTAATTCACGATGAGTGACGTTTGTCTAATGGTGGGAAGCGCGTTTGCTGAGCGTGGATTACTGGGTTTGATCTCCAGGACAGGCTATGTGTTCTTGGGTCTTACATTAGAAAACTGAAGAGATTGTTTGTTTTGTTGTTTGAACGCGCTAATCTCTGGAACTTCCAGTCGGATTTGAAAAATTATTCTTGCATTTGATAGCACAATTCTTGATTCTTGATTCTTGCTTGCATCACGCTAGGACCCTTAGGAACTGAGCAAAACAAAAAAGAAATCAGAAAGAGGGTTGAGCAAAAACGAAGTAATACCGCGGGCAGGCGATGCGATGCAACGGCGTGAGTCGGGGAACAAGAAATTTGTTGTAATTAGGGAATGCAATCTCGTTCTCGCGACATCACGGCCTTTTTTAGTGATATTGATCTCGGACGAAAAAAGGGCGAGATCTCGCGTCATCAGCGTGCATTTGTTTTGTTTACTAATAGTTGTTGCTAGCTAACTATTTTTTTTTGCTAATTTATTCTAATATTGTGATTATTTTCCAAAAAAACACACAAAACTGCCAAACTCGCAGAATTGTTATTCATAAACTCGCGGGATCTCGCTTGAGCCCCAATCTCGGGAGATTGGCATTCATTGAGTTAAACTCCCGAGATTTCGTCCGAGATCAATCTCGCTAAAAAAAATTAAAAAAAAATATTTAGGTTTTTACAAAGTAATAAATTTACAAACTTATAAATACTTAGTAGTACCAGGTTCTGAACTGATTGACTGAAATACTTATTTAAAAAGTAGTTTAATTTATATTTTATAATTTCTATGAAAGGTGCGTTGGTACTGACATTATAACTTGTGGCGACCTGTCTGAGCTAGGTTAATAAAAACCGGTGTTTCAGGCCATCCCCATATTAAGCGATCAGCTGATTATTTGTCCACAGTTAGTTATAATTTTTTTTTAATAATACTATCCTACTTATATTAGGTACTAAATACAAATAAATAAATACCAATTTAAAAACTACATCAATATTGAGGTACCTACTTCTAGAAATCTTTCTGTGTCTGTGTAAAGGCCGAGATCTCGCGAGACCGAGATTGCATTCCCTAGTTGTAATTTATTGTATGATGTAATTACAACATAAGTAACAACTTATTCGTATACAAACCTAATTACTACTTCTTTGGGGAAATAGTGAAGATGTACGTTTGTCTGTAATAATTTCCAGATGAATATTCGGACTGGTATGCGCTCCCACTAGCCTTTATGAGTAGCGTGGCTACTCTGCTGTGGAACTTTCAAGATCAGCTAATAGTTCTGATTAGTATGGGCTTGACTTCGAGGTATCATCGTCTGAACCAGTGTCTAGCAAAAATATGTGCGTTGGAGAAGAAGCAGGTGCAATCTGATCAAGTAAGGAACTTTAAAACATAATTTTATTTATTTTAATGTTTAACAATGTTCTGTCAGTATTACTGATTATGACAATTTTAGCCGAAAGACTTTGGGATGAAAACCGGTAGTTGTGACGATATTTGGGAGGCCTCCCCCAACATCGCTACTACAACCAGACTTGAGCTGTGCATATTCAACTATAGACATTCACTATGGATTCCTAATTGTCTGTCGAAGGGCCGATGGCCGGTGGAGCAGACGAGTCCTGGAGTGGAGACCACGTATCGGCAAGCATAGTGTGGGACGCCCCCCAGCTAGATGGACGGACGACCTAAAGAAGGTGGCTGGGGTAGACTAGATGCGGAAGGCGGAGGACAGGGTGTTGTGGCGCAGTCTGGGAAAGGCCTATGTCCAGCAGTGGACTGCGATAGGCTGAGTTGATGATGGATTCCTGTAATATTATATTATTATTATTATTATTATTATTATTGTGCCATACCTTGTAAAAATTCTAAAAATCTGTAATATTTATGGCGTACATAATAAAGAGTATTCCGTCTTATGTTTATTAGTGAGTGACCACCATTCGCAACTTATTTTAATCTATTTACCCTTCTTCGTTGAGGAAACCGGTATGAAAAATCAAAGTCATGTGACATCTCTACCAACCCGCACTGCACCCGCGTGGTTACTAACGGCCCACTCCCTTTCACCGAGTGGAGGCTTGTGTCTCAACAGTGGGAACATTATAGGCTTTCGTTTAACACCAGTCCTACCTACTTGTGCCATTCTTGTCCAGGCATTACCGACAAGTCTAATAACGTCACCCATCTATCATACTTTAGAAGTATAAGGAACAGGGTGTAAAGTTCACTCATCATCCATAGAAAAGGGAGGATCCTCCAACCAGACGGGTGTTGTGTCTGTCGGGCAACTGCCCGGTGATTCATTTCGGGACGTTGTATATATGCTAGTTGCGCGGTAAACTCTGCTTGCGAGATGCAGGATTTTGCGTGACGTCAGTATGACGCGTTGTTCGCATGTGGCGTTGTAGATACCGCTATAATACCATCTGTTTTCCTACGCGTTTCATATTATTTTAGTAGTTACGTAATTATCATTTTCAGTATAAGGACCACCTGTTGCGGTGGAGCCTCTTCCTAATTTTGCCATTTCTGTATCTGTAATATACCGACCGTAAATGATTAAAAAATTAATTATCATGTTCGGTAGACCCTTTCATTCAGCTTTCACGACTACAATTAGTTTATGAATCTATTTAGAGATCCATTATAATATTATAGTGAAACTTCCTGAAGTGTATAATCTGGGCTTGGTGGCAAAGGGCAGCACAAGCCTCAACGATATAATTCCAAAATAAGAGCGAAGATACTACCTCTACACAAAGTCTTTCTACCAAGAAGTATTGCTACATTTCGTTTTTAAGCAAAACAAATGACTGCCAGGGAAGTTACAACTTTGTCAACCGATGCAACTGAGCTGCACGAGGAGCTGTTTCAAATTTGTGTCCTGGTAAAATATAGCAAAAATAGGAGACACATTTATAGTTTGCTGTCCTACTCAATGCTCACAAGTATCCTGTCCTAGTCAATGCTCACCAATATCCTATCCTACTCAAAGCTCACTTTGATGCTAAGTCTGACCGTGATGTGTTCATAGACCAATGGAAAACGTTCATCTCTATTGAATAGATAAAAAACCTACAACTTTTTGGCCCCATCGGCCATCTGTTCTGCGATAATTTCAACTGACACATAATCCATAACATTTCAACGATACCCAGTATAAACACAGCAAAATGTATCTTCAATTCTCATATGAACTATATCATATTAAAACCTATCACGCTCCGGGGAAATCAAGTTAACTGCGGGTAGATTGAAATAGTCTTAGTTCTTCAAACGTGTATCTATTGCTTTTGTGGCCTACATAGAGTTTATTTTAAAAGAAACCTTTGTCTTAAAAATATCTAACCACTACTAATCAATCAATATGTCTAGCCTTTATCCAACTATGTTGAGATTGGCTTCCAGTCTGACCAGATGCAGCTAAATACCAGTATTTTACATGGAGTGACTGATTACCTCTACAGCCCAGTTGTTGGATAATATCACGATAACATGATACCTCTTGGTCCTTGTTGATTCCTTGTCAGAATTTTGGGCTTCCAACTACCCGTAACGACTGTCAAAGCTCTACGAATGACAACCGAGACCAATGGCTTAACGTGCTTTCCCTTTTCCGATATGTAATGGACGGTCACCCATCCACGAACTGACCGCGGCAAGCGTAGCTTAACCTTCGATCGATCCGTGTGGCTGTTACTATTTAGCCACAAGCCTAGGTACCTACCGAGTACAGCGAAATGGAATTTTAAGTTAAGTTATCAGCCAATGAATGCCAAATCTGAAATACAAAGTTGAAAAGATCGAATTAAGTTTGTGGGTTAAGAATTAATTTTGAACAGATTGTGAGATAGGTCATACACAAACTTATTGACCGGTTGAATGCCGTAATTACAGAAACAATTAAAAAGCCATTGTGTCTCACGTAGATCCACGTACACAGCATACGAAGGGTTAAATCAGCACTTTGGAAGGCACTTCAACTATTACATGAAAATGGATGCTGAAAATCAGTTTAGTAACCTCTAGTCATTTTATATAAATTTAGATGATTGATGTTCCGATTCACAGGTTTCCCTCTTCCTAAACCTTTGGGAAAACCACATTTGGTGTTATATTATGTTGCTATGATTGATGTTAAAGTAACAATATTAATCGACTGTCATGCCCAACCTTACAGTAAGATCATTTAGATAAACTGTGAAACAATAGTGTAGTTATATATATTTTACTGTGTGTATATCATAAGCATAATCAGTCTTCAACGTTCTCACTGCTCAACATGACAGGCTTCCACCTACGGCCCACTCCCTTTCACAGAGAGGAGCCAAGTGCGGGTTGGTAGGTGTCACGTGTCTTTGAATTTTTGGTCCTAGGACACGAGTTCCTCACGATGTATGTTGTGGGTCGTGGGTACGAACCCAGCCAGGCTTTATACTTTGTGTAAATAATTTGATCACTACTGCTCTCAAAACGGTGAAGGAAAAGTGGGTGTACCAACATAAATAATAAAATAAATAGTGATGTGCTTTGTTATAGAAAAACGAAGCTATGAAAGTGTATACCTGGCGCAAACTGAGAGAAGCATACGTGAAACAAGCGATGCTGGTCCGCAAGGTAGATGGGTCTATCGGCGGCATCATCATACTATCCTGCTTCTGCAACTTTTACTTTATCTGTTTGCAAATGTTTTTGGGAATTACGTAAGTTTTGTCAAGCACAAGTAATTAATTATAGTTAAGGTAAGTGGTTAAGTAAGTGGTAGGTTGTTCTGTGGATGTGTGACCATCTTTACATACCGAGACCCCTCCGTGCCTCGGAAAGCACGTTAAGCCGTTGGTCCCGGCTGTCATTCGTATCTTTGACAGTCGTTACGGGTAATCAGAAGCCCGAGTCTGACAACCAGTCTTACCTATTAGTATCGTATTACCCAGTAACTGGGTTGTGGAGGTCAATAGGCAGTCGCTGCATGTAAAATACTGGTATTCAGCTGCATCCGGTTAGACTGGAAGCCGTCCCCAACATAGTTGGGAAAAGGCTAGGCAGATGATGAGAATAAGGCCAATATTGATCAGATCTCAGGTGCGTATGCGGCACCTCCTCTATTGATCAGAGCATCAAGTGGACAGGTGACAGGGTGTGCGACATCGCTTGCTTAGCTCACTGACGCAGTTATGATGACGATCTGATAACTGCGTTAGCTCATTGACGTAGTTATCAGATCATCAAGTGGACAGGTGACAGGGTGTGCGGGATGGAAGGTGGGCCAGGATCAGCAAAGTAATTTATAATAATATTTATCTTTAGTATAATAACGTAATCTTTAATAATGTACTCGTATGCACACAAATTTTACTAGGTATTTCCTTTTCTTTTCTGTTTAAAACTTATTAATTTTTTTTTCGCATTTTTTATTGTTATAAATTTTAAAAAGCCAGAGTTGTGTCATAAGTCGGTTTCGGTTTAAAGAACCAGGACTATGACTGTTCTGTATCTGTGTTTCTAGCTAGTTTTAAATACTTCAAATTGCAATCTGTGGAGAACGCAGTGGGTAGCATAATTTTTTAAATTTAATGTTTAAGATAGTATTATAATTTTTATCGTGCTACTGTTTGTTTTTCCTTAAATAAAACAAAATAAAATTTTCTGTGGGGAGGTGCCGCATACGCACTTGAGATCTTATCAGTACCTACTGGAGTTCACGTTGCTAAATTTACGGCCAAATAGGTTTTAACATTACTTCAAACTTATTTGGCCGGAAATTCTTCCGGGAATTCTTAGCATATCGGTGACAATAATGTCATCGATGCGCTAAGTCGACTGCCGCAACAAACACTATCGAAACTGCAAATCACGCACTTCAAAGGAGAGCAATTCAAAGTTGTAATTCGATGCAAAATATTTAGCATCGAATACAAAATATTTTGCATCGAATTACAACTTTTAGTTCGGCAGTCGAAGTAGAATAATGCCAATGTTATCCAGTTCACGTATATCTTTAGGGCTTACTTTCACAACTAAGTACTAAATACGTCTATCTCTAAACGAATTTAAAACATCGTCGTTTCTGCCAATTATCTGAAGTTGAAGGAGACAGAATGATGGTTTAAATATGCCTAGCGCTTTTACCCATTTAGTGATTTGTGATGCAAGCGGGCCTTAATTTGAAGGAAACAACCAAATTAAATTGTGTAAACCTACAAGAGAATCATTCAATGTAGATCGTACGTTTCATTTTTGCGCCTTTAATGAAAGCGGTTACATATTATAATATCTAAACGTATTGTAACTATTTTAGAGATAACTATGGTCAAAAAACCTACTGCTTAAAATAATTAATGAACGAAATCCAAATGATTAATATATGTAACCAAAGAACCGAACTGAATCCTTACGGAATTTAAAGTTGAGCTGCAAGACGTGCCAATATGGATGGTATGCATCTTTAAATAACAAGCGCGTGAGAATTTTTATCTTTGTTCCTGGGTGACTGGTGCAATGCGATGACACGTAGATCACGTCCTAGCGAGACGAGACCCCCAGGTATTGCAGTGCAAAAATACTTTTCAAACAGAGCTAAGCCATCAGATAGTTAGTTTAATAAAAAGGAAGAAATACTTTAATTTCTTTAGCATAATATACCAAATGTCCTACAAATGTATGTAAAAGTTGCTTTGTTTGTTACTCTATCTCGTATAAACTACTGAATAGATTTGGTTGAAGCTGGAAAACCTGATAGATCGTCTCCTGTAAATACAGGTGATGATATGTTTGTCCAATATCACATAGGATACATATTATAATGATTCAGGCTCTTATTTGCAAAGCTTATTTAAATTATTAAAAATATAACGATATTATTTCCTAACTTAAACCTATTAACAAACTAATCACTACTCATAAAATATGTGTAATAAATGAGGCAGCACAAGTTTATTATTATAATAATTCTAATTAAAGAAAAAAGACATGAGCTCATTGGGCATAAAAAAAAATTCGTCCGCATCGCTGTCAATGAGATAAGTGCCCAAAAGGCTGGCAGCATTACCACGTTGGATGGCAATGCTGATTCTGTATATTGTAATTGTTGTCTTTGTGAATAAAAATTATTCTTACTATCAAGAATACTTTGTCATGTGATCTCCAAACGAAAATAAAACTTTTATCAAAGTACTTACTGAATAGTACATTAGCACCAAGTTTCCACAGTTCCAAACATTTTCGTCGGTACTTAACCGATCATTAGTGCTGAACGGTGTAAGAAAAAGTGGGCTCATACGTCCGTAATAGGACCTAACGTATGTAATGCTTCGAACAGCTGTAAACATTCATCACGTTTGATATATACGGTGTAATGTCGTTACTTTGGGGCCAGGTTTTATTAGAGGCCTTTAATGTCTTAAGAGATCTAGGTACTTCTGGAAATAAAAGTGCTATATCAACGACTATTATTTTGAAAAAAAGAAAGAAAATACATTTATTTAGCACAGTCTGTAATACACACAGTACACCTGAGACATACATCAGATAAAAAACAAATAACAAAGTGTAAAGTCCTATGTAAGAAATTAAACTGGAAAGTGTGCCTCACGGCTGCGCCAAAAAGCCCTTGGCTTATTATTTTGGCTTGTGGCTAAGTAATAACAGCCACACGGGTCGATCGATCTGGTTAAGATACGCTTGCCGAGGTTGGCCCGTGGATGGGTGACCCTCTTTATATAAAGATGGTCACTCATATATCACCCTAGTATATACCAAGACCCCTCCGTGCCTCGGAAAGCACGTTAAGCCTTTGGTCCCGGCTATCATTCGTGGACCTTTGGCAGTCGTTACGGGTAGTCAGAAGCCCGAAAATCTGACCAGTCTTACCAAGGGCTATCGTATTACCCAACAACTGGGTTGTGGAGATCAGATAGGCAGTCAGTCCATATAAAATACTGGTATTTAGCTGCATCCGGTTAGACTGGAAGCCGACCCTAACATAGTTGGGAAAGGGCTCGGCAGATGATGATGATCAACGACTATTCTAATAAAGATGAATGAGGTAGCTGTTAGTTAATTTATAGACATGCATTATAAAATGAACATGGTAATATTGCTAAGCATATTGGATTTTAATTTACACCTAAACGTTATTGCATTCAAATCTAATGCTAAGAACGAACTACATAGATTATTCAAAGTATATCAATGTCTGTGGCTCCGGTCTCTTATTAAATGCTATCCGTGACGTCTGGCGTCAGCGTATATGTGTGTCACAGAATATTTTTAATACTGCTATGAGACTTCCAAAGAGACAAGATTATCTCTACGCAGCATCAGCCAGACGCTGTATGTGGCCGATGGCATTTGTGGAAGCCCTCTGCCTAAGGAAATGTTAAGCAAGAAACACACGTAAAAGCACAGACCTGTGCCTTTAAGTGTGTGCACATCAATAAATATTTCAATATTTTCATCCCCAGTGAAGGTCAAACCAGCGAGCCAATCAGGACAGCGTACTACTTCGTGTCACTAGGCTGGCTGATCTTCAGGGTCACCAGTGTTGTTTTAGCAGCCTCTGACATCAACGCCCACTCCCGACTGGCGCTCAAATACATCTACACTCATGATACTTATTGTTACAATGTTGAGGTAATGTTTTCTACTTTTTATAGAGGAAGACGATGATAAAAAACAAATGACGAACGAACATACTAAGCACGTATTGTTAGGGATGCTCTTCAATATTCTTTTGATCACTGTAGCATTTACTATGAAGTTTCGAACAACAGCTCTCAAAATTATTTCATTTTTGGATGTGTGTGTGGTTAGGTTCGTGTGCTGTATGTGTTAGATGTTAGGTATGTGAAAATGACCAAGAAATCAGAACGAAAACTCAGAGCGTTTTTTCACTGCTTAGCGCCGAGAATTGAAAATCCAACAGTTTTTTTTTTACGAAATGGGATGCGCTCTGTTCTGCTCGGTTCAACACCGAGAGTTGAAAATCCAGCGCGCTATAAAATCCTGCCGTTGGTACATTTTTACGTCCGTTCGAACGTGGGCTAAGTGTCCACCACTCTCCACGGACCATTCAATAATTACCTAACTGACGATCTGAGGGGCAATTTTCGGAATTTTAAGAACGCTCAATCTGTCAAAAATACCTCTAATTTGCATGATTTTTTTTTTACATTTCGACAAGTTTTTACATTTTTTGTCGCCAAGATGAGACTGCGACTAGATTTTGAACGTTTAAATACGAGAATAGGCCTTCTGCAGTGCTATTCTGTAAAAATCTCATCGTGAGAACTTAGGTGAAGTGAGCGGGAATTGAGCTCTGTCATTCTCTAATGGATGGATGGATGGATTAACACTATTAAGTGCTCACTTCACTTATGATTTCACGGTGAGATTTTTACAGAATCGACCGGCTGGTCTATGAGTATCAAACCGTGACAACTCAGGTGAAGTGAGCTGTCATTTCACCTGATGCTATTAACACTAAGTATTGACAGCTGACTTCAAGCTCACTTCACCTAAGTTTTCACGGTGAGATTTTTACATATTAAACCGGTTGGCTTAGCAGGCGCTGTGATCATCCCAGTAAGCAAGAGGCAAAAATACAATATTTCAGTGGAGGCAGGATTTGATACAAAGAACATAAATATGCAGGATTTCGTGTTGCAGGTGGAGCGTCTTCAAGACCAACTCTCTAAGGACTATGTCGCTCTCAGCGGAAAAGGCTTCTTCATTTTGAGTAAAAGTATTTTACTGCAGGTCGAGTAATTTATTTTTATTTAATTTTATTTATTAGAGACAACAAACAGTAGTATTATACAACGTGTAACGTTAAATGCGCAAAACCTCAGACACCCCAACTGATTTATAATTCAATTGACCTATTTCAGAGAGAAAATAAGTTATTAAAAAAAAAATTAAAGATTTTATGTGCTGTTTTAGTTTTACTGGCCATTCTGATCGTTTCTTGCGTCTGCGACGACGCTTTATCGAGGGAGAAGTCGTCACCGGGCCGCTGCGCCGCGCTGACATTGGTTTGCTTGACCTATTAATAAATAGACACGGCAACGTTGTTAATGAAGATTTTTTGAAAAATGTGACCTATATTAAAAAGTGGTTCAACTAATTCTGCTCGTTATTCTGATCAAACTATTTTCAGGTTTTGCGCATTTAACGTTACACGTTGTATATATATTAAAATAAACTCAAGACTTATTTAATAGGTGTAGCATTTACCCCACTAATGACGTTATCCACAAATTGTTATATAAAATATCTAGCTGTTGAAAGACAATATCGAATCAACTTAATCTAGTGTGATTTACGGTTACATAATATAATAAAAGAGTTATTATCGGAATCTTGTAAGTGCTATGCGACTCACAGAGTCCATATGCAAATCCTCATTGAATACTGCAGTGCCATTCTGTAAAAATGTCACCGTGAGAACTTGGGTGAAGTGAGCGGGAAGTGAGCTGTCATTCGCTAGGGATTAACACTATTAAGTGCTCACATCACTTATGATTTCACGGTGAGATTTTTACAGAATCGACCGGCTCTTGGTTATTTAAGATATTATAGATTTCTTTTATAAATAATGAGTATTGGTTATGTTATTTACGAAGTGGTAAAGAAAGCCATGTTGGATTATTATTTAATAGTTAGTTAGTTTTATTTGGAGTTTAGCAGCAAATCCAAATAAAAATTATTTTTAAAATAGTGTGTTCTACCAATTAAATGGACCAAATGCAGAATAAGGTGGTGTTTGGATCGTTAACGGTACTTATTTAGAAAATTTGAATTATTTTATCCAATATTATAAAGAGAAAAGATTTGATTTTTAACACGCTTTTGTTAGTTTCACCTGTATGTTTGTTTGTTTGTATGTAACTGACTCGTTTGGGCTCCATTTTGCCCCAATTTAAGCGATCAGATTTACTTTAAACGTTGTTGACTTATCAACGACCGACGACAATACAATATTTTTATAAAAAAAGTTTATAAAAAACTTTAAAAAAATTAAAAACATGAACATAAAATATAGTTAAAAAAAAAAACTAAAAAAAAACATTTTTTCATTGTAAACAAGCGTGGGGTGCTCGATATTGATTGTTGTAAATATATAATTAGTAGTTATTTGTAAACTTAGAGTTAGTATCGAAATATGATAAAAAGCACCCCACGCTTTTTACAATGAAATTAATTTTCTTTTCATAACTTTATTTTATTTTAACATTTTAAATTAAAAGTTATTTTTTTTAATTTATAGTCCGATTTGCTATTAAAGCGTGTTTTTTTTTAAACTAAGTATGTTTTATTTTTATTATTTTTTTGTGTTTGTTTGTTACGATTTCACGCTAAAACGGCTGAACGGATTTAGTGATCTGAAACTAAACGGTAAACTCAAATCAAAAGGACAACGCTTCTAACTGAATAAGGAAAACAAATCTGAAACAACATTCCCAAAACAATTACCCAGTAACATTCTTCCTCCTCAATACAAAAGTATCGAATCCAACTTGTTCTTACAGATGGCCGGCGCTATAATAACCTACGAGCTCGTTCTTATCCAGTTTGATGACAAAGGCACCGATCCTGTTCAACTGAATTTGACTAAAAATGCTATTGGAGTATAGTTTTTAATTGAATTGTTTGTTTTACTTGAATCCTTTCGTTCTCCGCTCATCCTCCCCTTTACCTTCCAATGCTGGCAAGAAAAGGGCTTTGATCAAACCAGCAGCTGGATACCTTGACCATTTTTACTGACAGTTAATGATTACATAATAATAAAACACCTAATGGAAGTATTGTAGCAGTAGCAACGGCACCGACTTACAAGGTCGTGGGTTCGAACCCAGGCAGGCCCGCTTTACTTACTGTAAAAAATTTCATCACCACTGTTCTCAAAACGGTGAAAGAATACATTGTGAGGAAACCGGCATGTCCTAGAACCAAAACTTGGAAGACATGTGACATTTAACAACCCACACTGGGCCCGCGTGGTAGATTATAGCCCACTCTTTCTCGAAGAGATGAGGCCTGTGTCCAAGCAGTATATTAGTTAAGTATAATATAATAGACAACGTGTAACGTTAAATGCGCAAAACCTGAAAATAGTTTGATCAGAATAACGAGCAGAATTAATTGAACCACTTTTTAATATAGGCCAAATTTAAAAAAAAATCTTCATTAAAAACGTTGCCGTGTCTATTTATTAATAGGTCAAGCAAGCCAATGTCAGCGCGGCGCAGCGGCCCGGTGACGACTCCTCCCTCGATAAAGCGTCGTCGTAGACGCAAGAAACGATCATAATGGCCAGTAAAACTAAAACAGCACATAAAACCTTTACAATTTTTTTAATGACTTATTTTCTCTATGAAATAGGTCAATTTAATTAAAAATCAGTTGGGGTGTCTGAGGTTTTGCGCATTTGACGTTACACATTGTATATACAAGGTGTAACTTAAATAACGCACAACCTCTTAAGGGGTCATTGTACTCATCATTATGAACAACTTTTACTATGAGACCAAACCGGAAATCGCGAAAAAAAAATCAGCTGTTCCCTACATTTTGACGAGTTATGCGAACATAAATGTAGGGAACAGCTGATTTTTTTTTCGCGATTTCAGGTGTGGTCCCATAGTAAAAGTTGTTCATAATGATGAGTAGGTACAATGACCCCTTAAGAGGTTGTGCGTTATTTAAGTTACACCTTGTATAGTATAATATATATATAGTATTAAGTAACAATAGGGGCTGATTATATCATGAGTAATGGAAGTATTTACTGCAGAAATCTTCAAACCGAGAAGTGTAATATCCCGGAGGCCATCGCTCTGCAGTGAGACGATCATATCCAAATAGTAATATTAATTAAAGATAATAACGATAACCTTAAACGGTTGAATGTCGTAACTACAGAAACAATTAAAAATCCACTGTGTATCGCGTGGATCCAAGTTCTAAGTAAGTAAGGGTTAATAGTGGGAGGGTTAAACAATGAACCCTGAACATAATCTTATTGAATGTTACTAAACGGGGTCCTTTCCGCTCGAAAGTCCACGTTGACTTCGCTATACTATTGTGGAAAATAAAGTTATTTTCGTATACAATAGTTCAAGGGTGTGATTTGTAAGACGGAGGACTTTAAAACCAGTTTTTTGATTAGGTGAATAAATCTAAAACATTAAACGTGGGACTTAAACCCTAATTGCTTAAAAAAATGCATTGCAAGAAAGCTATTGTCTACACTAATATTATAAAGAGGAAAGATTTGATTGTTTGTTTGTATTGAATAGGCTCCGAAACTACTAAACCAATTTGAAAAATTGTTTTGCCATTAGAAGCCGACATTATCCCTGATGAACATAGGCTACTTTTTACCGCGGGAAAATGCTTCATTCCTACGGGAAACCGGGTAATAGGATTTAAACTGCGGGAATTCCGAACTCTACGCAAAGTTGCGGGCGGATGCTAGTTATCAATAACTTTCTTGAGATTGCATTTTACAAAGCAATTTTTTTACGTTTGCTGTTTTAAAAAAACCTCTAACAACATAGACTACGTAGGAAATCTTATTTTTATTTGTTTAAAACTGAAATCTTGTCTTGTGGCTATAAAAACAGCTATAAGTCAAATTTTATACATGATGGCAGGGGGATATCGATGCAAAACTTGTTTCCACGGATTCAGTACATGATTCTGAACCCCCTGCGATGAAATTTTTCGTCGGTTTTTTTTAATTCATGGGTAACCATGTTTGCGCATCGATGTGGATGCCACGCTGTATAGATATCAGTGATCAATAGTCCTAGACATAAATATTCTAGAATGTTCCAGTCATCTATGTTGGGTTTATATTAAATATTCAGCAGGTCATCAAATAGTGAGCTAGCCTGCACGATTTCAAATTATTGATAAAAGTAAATCAGACGATCAGATCGCGTGTTTTTTGTTTCGCAAGTAGTTAGTGGCCAGTTTACATTGGTCCTCAGACTCAGAATAATATTGAGGTTATGGAAACTTTTCTGTACGACCTCTTCGTGTGCTATAATAATAAAAACTGACCTAGTGGTAGCTTCGAAAAGATGCTAATGAAACTTGAACACGTTAAAAGAAGCTGAAATACTATGGGAAAAGGACATTAGTCCAACGGGTATTGTACATATATTTTCAATCATCGTGTTTATAATGTAATAGGTAATCATTTATATACTAGAGGTCAAACAGAACTGGACGTTTATTTAAAAATTGAAACCAATTAAGGAATATCAGAAATCTATTTATTATAATGTTCATTCTAATGTGTATTTTCCGTGGTCCTATTGAAATATGATAATTGATTTATGAGCATATAGTGAACATTGATAAATGTTAGTTATACGTTTCCTGAAAAAATGTCTGGTCAAGAATTTAATCCGTTTTTAAGTAAAAATACGTTGCTTTTACCTGAACAACCGATTCATGATGTAAGTTTTAAATATATTATTTTAACAGTTTGTTTGTTTAATAGAATTTTCTTAGATCATTGGAGTGTGACCTCTAGTAACCCGCACTGGGCCTGCGTGGTAGGTTACAGACCACTTCTTCTCGATAAGAGGAGGCCTATGCCCCAACAATGGGAACATTATAGCCTAAATATGCTATTGGAGTATGTTAAAAAGCTTTCCAATTTATCAGTTTTGTTTCTAATTTATACATGTAGGTAGTCCCTACTCCGAATTTTCACCACTACTACGCGTTTCACCTGGAAGCTTAAGAATTCCTTTAATACGCATATTATCATTTTCTTCCATAAGGATTTCTTGGATATCATGGAGAAGGTGTTCTACTGGTCTAGCCTTTTCGGCGTGTTTGGATGCAGGAGATACATCAGCTTGTTCTGGAGCACACTCGTACTAGGCTCCTTAATCGTCATAGAATTCTTGGCTATTTGGAAGGTCGTTAGAGCTCTCGCAGGAATTGCTAGAGACATGACTGGACATCGTAAGTTTTTCTTGTAATTGTGATTTTATTTGACTTGGCAATTATTGTCAGTGCTTATTTTGTACGACGTGGCGTTATCGGGACAAGGACGAGCAGCCTGTTACTCGAACCATGGATTCAGTACATGATTCAGAACCGCGTTGAAATTCTTTGTCGATTATTAAAAAAAAAAAATCCTGTTCCTTACATTTTGACTGTGTAGTGTTGCACTTGTCTATGAAAAAGCAGATTTTGTTTTTTTGATAACCGACGAAAAATTCCTACACTTACGGGTGTGAACTAATTGTTTCTGTTTGCGCGTCGATGTTCCTGCCACTAAAGTAGTAATTTTAGTAGTAAACCGCATTATCTAAGACGTCCAAAAAAGGATCAACAATTATTAATTGAAGACAACAATAATCTGAATTTTCTTTCAGGCAGTATAACAGCCCGACTAGCTGGAACCATCTTCTACTCAGTAACAATATTTTCACTGATCTTAGCCTCTAAACTGTGCTACCATTGGAAAAAGAGTATATCTGTGGTATGGGCTAAAGTAGAACGGTCTGTTGGTGTGAAAGTCCCGGACGATAGCACATTAAAAAGAAGGATGCATTTTGTGGTTGGCTTTATGACATTCTTCTCAATCTGTGAGTAAAGTGATAAACATAACTATGGTTTTCGATTACCTCATCAGTCTTGCGGTGGCAAAACCTACTCCTGAGCTTCTAATTCCTATCCTTTGGCAGAGTGCTGCGAGTTTCCATTATTTGTGTTATTTTGGTGTTTACAATTTGGAAAAATATTAATGAATTCTTACTAACTCAGCCATTTTAGATTTGATTTCATAAGAGCTCACAAGTAAACCAAGCCTCAAATTATTTGTTTTCAAATTCAGTGATTTTCAAAGGATTTCTGATTAATTCCTTTGCCTTTAGTAGTCATAATAACGAGGTAATGACACATTTCGTTATTATGAATACTAAAAGTTACTAAAACTAGAGGGTGACTACCGATATGAAGACTAATAGAGAGGTATGGAAGAAAAAGTAATAGTTTGAATAGTTTTTTTTTTATCATTGTTCGGCTCAATCAAAGCACCTGCCATCTAATCATTTCACCATCCTTGGTTAACTGGTAGAGAATGCCTAAGGCATTAAGTCCGTCTTTGTCCATTTTTGGGTGCGAAAACATTAAATAAATAAATAAAAAGACATGTTGCGCCAACCCCAAATAAATTGTAATAAGGGCAGGATAATTAATGAATAGTTACCATACTCTTATTTATTTACTTCTAGTTGAACATGCTGTAAGTATAGTAGCATCAGTAGGACTGGACTGTCCGCCATCATTGATATTGAAGCGATACGTCCTTGTCTCACATGGATTCATTTTTATGAGCCGTGAGTGAAACCATATAATTGAATCGTATTCGGCTCAGTGCAGAGCACAGATAGAAGAACACGGAGTTACTCAATTGGCCTCCACGAGATCTTTCGTGGATGCTTGAAGAACCGTCTTATGTGTGCGATGATGTTTGCACATATTTTGAACTTTATGATACAGATAATAATGGTAGATTATTCACTACGGGGATAAAGCAGTATCTTATGTCACAGACGCTATAATTCCCAAAGTAACGAATGAGTCTAGTGCTTCCGAGCCCGGCGAGGGAGCTCTAAGTTGCCTCCTGAGTACAGCGAGTGATTCAATGTCACTTAAAACGAATACTCCTTTATCCCCTCTACTTTTCACACCTGCTGCAAAATAATTAAAGCCAATCCGATTTTATAATTAATTGTTTATGAAACTGTTAATTAACCGGTTAATACTTGTTGCGTTGTTTAATTATATAATAGTATTTTGTTAGTCGACGGCAACTAAATCCTATTAATTGAGAACTTTTTGGTCGAGCTGTACTTTAATAGAAGAAATCTTTTTTTTGGTTAATTAAATATTTTTACCCAACAAACTTTTTAGTTCCAAATTCAAATCACATATTAACAAGTGGGTTATAATAGCATAAAATATTATATGCCCAGTTGGATCGTAGGTTTTTAATGATATTTATAATTTGACATTATCGAGCAGGTGTGAAATGATTAATATTCAACTAAATAAGCTCTGACATGTTCTCATCTTTGGTCTGTTCTGAGCCTAACATAATATTTGAGAACTATACTATATTGTCAGTACATAAAAAAGTCGAACTTTCTGAAATTTCAGAGGATTATTCTGAATGGTTTGCCATGCCACTAGCCTTCGTAAGTACTATAGCCAGTCTGTTATGGAACTTTCAAGACCAACTGATAGTCCTTATCAGTATGGGCCTGACGTCTCGGTATTATAGACTGAATAAGTGCGTCGCCAAACTATGTGCCTTGGAGAAGTCACAGATGGATTCTGATAAGGTAAGATGAAGAATTTAAGGGTTGGGAGAGAATTAACAACACATTAAGGGGGTACGTATCAAAATCCCGAAAGTTCATACTACCCATGATTGAAATACCGACGTCCATAACACCGAAATTCAAAATACCGAAAGTTTTAAATGTCGATAGTCGTTATATCGAAACACAAAATACCCATGTTCAAATGCCCAAAAGGACGAAATCCCGAATGGATGAAACCCCGAATGGACGAAATACCGATGGATGAAGTGCCAAAGAGTGGCGACGTAGTTCCCGCGATTACTCATGAGCGCAGGGCACCCCGAGGTTAGGTTTGGTTAGGTTACTTTAAACCCTTTATACAGAAATAGGAGCCCCGCGAAGCGGGGCTTCGTCAACATAGGAAACGAGCGAGCGAAGGGCTGCTTCGGGTTTTTAAACTTCGGGTTTTTAAACTTCGGAATTTTAAACTTTCGGGCAAATGAACTTTCGGGATTTTAAACTTTCGGTCAAACAACCATTCGGCGTTTCAATTTTCGGGATTTCGTCCATTGGTATTTTAAAATTCGGTCTTTTAAAATTCGGGATTTTGATACGTACCCCATTAAGGCCCGCTTGCAGCACAATCACTAAATGCGTTTACTGCTAAGCAGATTTGAAACATCGTTCTTTTTCTATGAATCGTTTGAAGATGATGGAGACACGGTGATGTTTTAAATGTATAGTGCGAAACGCTTTTAAGTATTTGTGTGGCCTAAGTATATTTATTTAATAATAATAGTTTCAATAGGAATATTTCACGACTGTTTTTGATGCTATAATGTTTATTAGATATTGTTATTAATGTTTATTAGATATGGGCCCGTGGCTAAATAATAACAGCCGCACAGGTCAATCGATCAGGTTAAGCTACGCTTGCCGCGGTTGGTCTGTGGATGGGTGACCATCTTTACATACCGAGACCCCTCCGTGCCTCGGAAAGCACGTTAAGCCGTTGGTCCCGGCTGTCATTCATAGATCTTTGACAGTCGTTACGGGTAGTCAGAAGCCCGAAAATCTGACAACCAGTCTTACCTAGGGGTATCGTATTACCCAATAACTGGGTTGTGGAGGTCAGATAGGCAGTCGCCCCATGTAAAATACTGGTATTCAGCTGCATCCGGTTAGACTGGAAGCCGACCCCAACATAGTTGGGAAAAGGCTAGGCAGATGATGATGTTTATTAGATATTGTCTTTACGTAGGTGTATGTCCGTGTTTTACCGTCGAGATACTTCCGTATCGAGTAGGTACGAAATAATTTTAAAATTGCTACAGATATATCATGGATTTTTATTATGAATCTGAAATTCTTAATCAAACTTTTAATTTCAGCAATCTAAAGAAGTCAAAGTGTATTCTTGGCGCAAAATAAGAGAGGCGTACGTGAAACAAGCGATGCTCGTGCGCAAGATAGACGTTGCGCTTGGCGGCACTGTCATTCTATCCTGCTCATGTAACTTCTACTTTACATGTTTGCAGATGTTTTTGGGGATTACGTAAGTTACTCTTGAATTAAAACCATAAGTACTTAAACGTAACTTCTCTCACTCATTTTCTCCGTCTGTCTTATTTTGGTCACTATCCTAATTGGCTGAAGGGTAGTTGCTCAAAAGCCGGTCAACTCATCCAAACTTTTTTTATCTTATGTTGGCAAAAAAAAATTGCTTATTCTATAATAAATCAATTAGAAATCATCGAAATAGCCCAGTACTTAAGTTGCTAAAACCAAAATCGGTGTGGTCCGAGCACATATTATATGCGTGGACCACATCGCAACAAAGCTGATTACATCATACTATTGAAGATGCTGATCTGCTCTTGTAGACCTTAGACGGATCACACACTACAAAGCGCCACGCGACGTGGCGCGGGAATTGGAGCCAAATTCCTCGCGGAAGCGCGTTTTTAACCGACTTCAAAAAAAGGAGGAGGTTATCAATTCGACTGTATTTTTTTTTTTTTATTATTTTTTTTTTTTTTTTTTTTATGTTTGTTACCTCATAATAACCGACTGGGTGAACCGATTTTCATGATTCTTTTTTTATTTGAAAGCTGGTGCTTCCCGTGTGGTCCCATTGTCACCATTTCAATATCTGATGATGGGATCTTGTAGAAATCGGGGGAACTCTTCAATAAATAACAGCAGATTAACCGCGATTGTTGCTATAGCATATCTAAGCATTGTTTACACCATCACACAACATAATATCACGCCTGTACTCACTACAAAGGTTATAAATTTTTTTTATGATAATAATAATTACGCAATCGCACAACATAACATCACGTCTGTACCCTATAAACGCAGATGCAGCTTCCTGTCACTGATATTTACATAGCAAGTAGTGTTTATAAGAATTTGATTGGGGTAGATATAACTAAAAAGTGAAAAATAAAAAAAATTATATATAAAAAAAACAACCGACTTCCAAAAAAACACTACAAAGTGAAAAATAATTTTAATTTCGGAAGTCGGTGTCAAAAAACCAAAATGCGGAACCAACGACACCGACTTCCAAAATTAAAATTATTTTTCACTTTGTAGTGTTTTTTTGGAAGTCGGTTGTTTTTTTTTATATAAATTTTTTTATTTTTCACTTTTTAGTTATATCTACCCCAATCAAATTCATATAAACACTACTTGCTATGTAAATATCAGTGACAGGAAGCTGCATCTGCGTTTATAGGGTACAGACGTGATGTTATGTTGTGCGATTGCGTAATTATTATTATCATAAAAAAAATTTATAACCTTTGTAGTGAGTACAGGCGTGATATTATGTTGTGTGATGGTGTAAACAATGCTTAGATATGCTATAGCAACAATCGCGGTTAATCTGCTGTTATTTATTGAAGAGTTCCCCCGATTTCTACAAGATCCCATCATCAAGATATTGAAATGGTGACAATGGGACCACACGGGAAGCACCAGCTTTCAAATAAAAAAAGAATCATGAAAATCGGTTCACCCCAGTCGGTTATTATGAGGTAACAAACATAAAAAAAAAAAAAAAAAAAAAAAAAATACAGTCGAATTGATAACCTCCTCCTTTTTTTGAAGTCGGTTAAAAAAACACTACAAAGTGAAAAATAATTTTAATTTCGGAAGTCGGTGTCAAAAAACCAAAATGCGGAACCAACGACACCGACTTCCAAAATTAAAATTATTTTTCACTTTGTAGTGTTTTTTTGGAAGTCGGTTGTTTTTTTTATATATAAATTTTTTTATTCAATTTGTATATAAAAAAAAAGTCATCAAATTAATATTTTTTTGTGTTATCATGTTTAGATAACGAGACCGTCACGTCTGCAGAGTTTTGCTAGCTAATTAATTGAACTATATTATTGAACTTGGTATAGGGACTACCTACTTTGAAAGTTTTTGTTGTTTTCAAACCGCTATCGTACCCATTTATTTAAATCTGTATTTAATGTTTTTCCTTCTGTTTCTAGCCAAGGTCTGTCCACGGACATTTTGACAGGGATCTATTACATGGTGTCATTAATTTGGCTCTGTATCAGAATGGTCAGTGTCGTTTTAGCGGCTGCTGATGTCAATACGCACTCGAAACGAGCTCTTAAATATCTTTACACTTATGATACTCAGTGCTATAATGTTGAAGTAAGTATTGTTCTACGTTTCTATTTATTCATAGGTATATCATTGAGGTTTGTGGTTTTGCTTGTGGAAAATAGTCCTTCAAAATATTTTTTTTTTAAATGCTTTAAGTTGTGGGTTTAATAATCACAAAGCCTTATGATTAAGCAATTCTAAGACCCTTTATATCATTTTGGGATGCCAGTTTACTGATGACAACATGATGTAATTAATGTGTTCACCCATCTGGTATTCCATCCAGTCACCACCATCCACCCCACCATCCACCACCCACCATCCACCACCGCCATCACCATACCATCCACCACCAACCATCCCACCACCACCCACCATCCACCACCACCATCACCATACCATCCACCACCAAACCATCCATCACCCAACATCCACTACCAACCTCCACCACCATCCATCATCCTCCACCATCTGGTTTCTCGTGGTTTTGTATTAATTTTCAAACTCGTACCAAAGGACCAAAGTTTTTACTTGACCTGCAATTGGAAACGATCATAATGTCATAATGTTATGTAAAATCATCATTACATTATTGATTCAAATAAGCCAAAACTGTCGAAAAAGAGAACCAATTTTTGTCTCGGTTTCTCTCGTCAAGGTGGAAGCGACATCGCAAACTGAAACCATGAATTCAGGACAGTATAAAAATTAAAAAGACGACGAGACGAGACGAGAAGAATAAAAATTTTTAGTCGGTTAATAAAAAAAATCTGCTATTTCATAGGAACCTACACGGTCAAAATGTATGACAGAGCTTTTTTTTTTTTTTTATAACCGAAGAAAAATTTCAACGCAGGGGGATTCAGAATCATGTACTCCATGGTAACAGGTCGGTCAGGTCTATGTCCCTGCTAGATTATGTATTATGTGAACATTTAAACACAACACACACCTTGGCCATTATCGTTCTTTGAAACTATCCTAAACCAGCAAGAAACAATCAACCAAAAACCAAGTACCTAAATGTTGCAAATGTACAAAACTTCCAGCTCGTTTGGTCCTCCATCTATTTACCGCACGTAACCGCAATTAGAACTTCGTTTTGCAGGTGGAGCGGCTTCAAGACCAGCTAACGAAAGATCACATCGCCCTCAGCGGGATGGGCTTCTTTTATCTAAATAAAACTATTTTATTACAGGTTGTACTGTTTTTGTTCTAGATTAAGCTTTAAGCGAATTTGAACCAAAAGATTAAGCTAGAAAAGTTGAGAATGAAATGGATTTCGTCGATATCGAAACTGCTTTTGTTTTTGATACTGTGTTGGAGTTTGGACTGTGTAGTGCGGGGATTAGGTCGAGAATTGATAAAGCGTCGTTTATAGCAGAGCATTAGATACTAGATCCTAAGTTTAGGCTTTGATAAATGTGTGAATTTTGTCGGTTCGTTGATTTATGAAAACGTAGGCTTATACCGTTATTAGTATCGAAATGGAGTACAAATGAAGAGCTATTTGTTAGTGGTCAGATACTAAGCTCTTAACGGATTAGGTAATACAATTGATATTACAATAAAAAACTATTATTTTATATAGACAGAAATAATATTACGCAATCCTTTTTGCTATACACATTGCCTTTCCAAGAATGCATCACACATTGAAAACATACAAAAAAAAAACTTCAGACACATGTAAAAGAAATGTAACAGTAGAAAAGTTAAAATTTTGGAAATTCTAGAAAAAACTACAAAAAAAATATTAAAAAAAAAAGTTGCGAACCTTTAGGGTCTTCAAACTAATGTGTATTTCCTAAATGGGTCTGCCTACAAACCCCCCCCTTGTTTGGTTAGCCTTCCACCTAACACTCTGTTTGAGACTTTGCTCAGTAGTGCTATTCTGTAAAACTCTCATCGTTATAACTCGGGTGAAGTGAGCTTAAAGTGAGCTGTCATCAGTGTCAATTCTTAGCATTAAATGGAATGACAGCTCACTTCACCAAACTTCTTACTTTGAGATTCTAAAAGAATCGACCGGCTTGTCAGCGCAAAGACTTATGTATGAGCTTTACTATAGTAAGTAAAATATGACAAGAAAGACTAATTGAAATTTTATTTTCAGATGGCCGGTGCGATCATAACCTATGAACTTGTGCTCATTGAGTTTGACGAGCAGGGCAGCGATGATGTGCATTTAAATATAACAGCTTCTTTTTAATTTTTTTTTTTTTTTTGTTCTGTTTTATTAACCCTGCGAGCATAAGGCTCAGCAAATACACCCAGACCCTAATAAATCGCTCGATATTTTGTGACATATACATATATATATATATTTAAAATTTTATCCTCTATTTATATTTAAAATCAATAAAAATAAATAAAAAAAACTAAAAAAAAATAAAAAATATCTAATTTATCATTATGGGTTTGTCATACCCACCTTATGCTCCGTGTTACAAATTTTTACCTTAAGCACGCTGGGTTAAAGAGACTTATCACTTTCAGATTTATTTAATGAACATTTAGGTTAACATTTTGGTTCTTAGGTTTAGGTTTTAGGGTTTGAGTTTTTAGGTACCTAGCGGAAATACATATCATGACGTCGGGTATCGCCGGAAAGTTTATTCAGTGAATTTTTCGTTGATCAGCCGGCGATTCTGTGAAAACCTCGCCGTGAAATCATAAGTGAAGTGAGCACTTAATAGTATTAATCCCTAGCGAATGACAGCTCACTTCACGCTCACTTCACCCAAGCTTTCACGGTGAGATGGTTACAGAATCGCACCGGATGTAGTAGTCATTGTACTTTAGAAGAAAATTTGATATTTTATATTCTTTAACGTGACGATATTATCGTGGAGGTTTATGGCATCATAATATAACCGGGAAGTAATATGTATAGACATTTGTATGATGACGCTTTTAAATATCCATCCACGATGACGTTATAACGTGCACGTATTTCCTTACATTTTATCAACGTGGGCGTCCACTATATAATAATATCGTCACGTGACAAATTATAAAACCACACATTCAAATGACGTATGATGTCATGCATTTAAAATGATTACCACCAACCAAATATTTATCTAAAATTATTTAATTTTCATACATAAATTAATCATTTGAACGTTTATATTAATATTGTTGCAATGTCAGAAACAATTGCATGCAAGTATGAAAAATATGTAAATAATTAGCTAATTCCATATTCAGACCTGTGTAAACATATGAAAGATAAAATCAGCAAAAAAAATCATAATAATTGTGTCTTTACAAATAGTGACATATGTATAATGACATGGCATTTTTACGAAATTGGTTAAAGTGGCATTTTATGTTAGAGCACACAACACAGAGCCCCTCATGCAAACAACACTAACCTCTATTTCGAGAACAGTAAAGGCTGAAATAGCATGTTTGTATATTTAGTTTTGTTAGACATTTCAATAATTTGTCCTTGACATGCGATTCGGATGTGTAAAACAATAATTTTCATAACAAATGCGGGCACTTCGGGAGAAAGTAAAATGTTTTATGAATACTACATAGTAATGTTAAGGTGAAAATACAATGGGTCAGTGCTTCTATAATGTATATGGGGACCAAACATTGAGTGAATCACTACTTTCCACTGCAGCATCGAAGACGGCGTGGCTGTTTAACTGGTAAGTGTAATCTCATTGCTATTCTTATGACGTGGGTGTAGGTAGACACGTCCAGCTATACTATGTGTAACTGAATTAATGAACATTATTAATCTACGATAGTTTGTTCTGAATCGTTTACTGAATTATTTTTGACATTGGTAATTTTTTGACCCAAAAATAATTAAAACTATGTAGATTACAGTCACACTTTCACTGTACAGTCAAAACAAAGAAAAATGGACGAAATACCTACTACGCTAAACTCATACGTGGGAGACGGTGTGCGTGAGTAGTTTTGTGATGTGAACACAATTTTCTCCCACAATCTAATTTAATAAATAAACAAAGTTTATATTTTAAATAGTTATATTTAAAACTAGCGACCCGCCCCGGCTTCGCACGGGTGCAATGCTGATCACTACATACTATTAAACAAAGTCGCTTACCGCTGTCTGTCTGTCTCTATGTATGCTTAGATCTTGAAAACTACGCTACGGATTTTGATGCGGTTTTTTTTATAGATAAGAGTGATTCAAGAGGAAGGTTTATATGTATTATACATGCATAATATAGTAGAGAAACACTGATAATTTTAGAGCCATTATTTCTCGTAAAAAGTATAGGATAAAAAATCGTTATTGTGGGTTATCCCTAAGTGATAGACATATACCATTGTGGATTTTTTGTAGACCTTTTTAAGGTGTACAATACTGTAGTACATTATTTTGATTTATCTCGTAGGATTCAGCCAGCGATTGCAATGT
Organism: Eremobia ochroleuca; assembly: GCA_949629135.1. Taxonomy (NCBI): domain Eukaryota; kingdom Metazoa; phylum Arthropoda; class Insecta; order Lepidoptera; family Noctuidae; genus Eremobia; species Eremobia ochroleuca. The sequence continues at coordinate 6,246,535 of OX451387.1, forward strand.
AAACGCAAAAAAGTGTTTATTTACGACATCAGATTAGAAACCTCTAAAATTATCAGTGTTTCTCTATTATATTATGCATGTATTATACATATAAACCTGCCTCTTGAATCACTCTATCTATTAAAAAAAACCGCATCAAAATCCGTTACGGAGTTTTAAAGATCTAAGCATATATAGGGACAGACAGACGGAAGCGACTTTGTTTTATACTATGTAGTGATATGTATTCCTCAATGTTCATAATTGCACCTATTACTGTTTGTCTCTGCATCACCCAAAGGTTGACTGGTAGAAAATGCCTATGGCATTAAGTCCGCCTCTGTACATTTATGTGCTTAAAGTATTAAATAAATAAATAATAGCAAAAATTCAGTGTATGCATTATGTTAATTGGGGTATTTGGTGGTGAGCGTTAAATCCGGGTCAAGTTGTATATCTTTTCGCATTGACATACCCCATAAACGCATCACCAATATTTGTTTTGCTGTAAGTAATTCATCTTTTTCTTACTACGCACTACTTACATGTTCTAAAGAATTGTCTGTAAGGCTACGGACACGAAGTCAGCGAGCGCGGGGAGGCGGCGGCGGCGGCGGCGCGATGAGCACCGCGGCAACGAAGACCGGTCTCGAAGCCAGCGGGCAGATCGCGCGGCGCTTGAGCGGCGTAGTGTTGTGTTATGAGAAATTAGTGTCTTTGTTCGCGAACGAAATGTCTAAACAGCAACGGTAACATCTTTTTGATACAACATTATGAAATGTCGGTCGTTGAAAAGCAAAAAATAAAATGCACAACATTACGTCAATGAAGACGTGCGGGCACCGCTAGACTGGTATGCATCGCTCGTACGCCGTTCCCCGCGCCGCTGCCTTCGATGCCAATTCCATATAAATCTATGCTTAGAAACGCCCCGCGCCCGCTGACTTCGCGTCCGTAGCCTAATTGCCAGGTGAATATCCTTCTTTCTTTGTATTTCTGCAGTAACAAATTACAATACATTACACCAAACAGATGGGCAGTATCTATCTGAACGGAAAAGTATACCCAATGATGGGCACGGCATGGGTCGGGCTAAGCTAATTGTAAAAAATCGTTAATTTGACATTTACGTTAATTCGTTCCGTTTCGCATAGTTATGTTATAATTACATTCGTTTTTTTTCGGCGATTTCAATATTTTAAATCATGTATTTGACATGGAAACTGATAGAATTTTAAACCTTAAATATTTCCTCGTAATCACTTTCTTCAAAATGTCTCCGACATAACCTCGATCTCGGTTTAATAAAAAATAAAATTTTCTTTGAATAGCTTTGTCATAATCTTTTAATTTTAGGGTCTTTCGGGAAATTGTGGACTACAATTTCAACACAACAACGTGTCACTTTCGCAAAATTAAAACAACCTCACGCCTTGTTAATAGTAGGTTGTATTGGGAACTAGCTATGACAGCGCTATTTTGACAGTGGTCTTCCCCCATTCAGCCATCAGAATGATCTGCTAGATTCTGTTATAATCTGTCATACATATAAAATTTGAACTTATAAAAAAATCCACCGCGGCAATGTATAGTGTCTGCCTACCCTCATGGAAAAAAGCTTAAGTTTATGCTACTGTTAGCCTGGATCTTCCCACAGCTGGGCAAAGGCCTCCATACTTCAAGTTCTTTCGACCCAGGGCTAAAGTGGACAACTGCCGTGCGATTCTGTAACCATCTCACCGTGAAAATTGGGTAAAGTGAGCGTGGAGTGAGTCGTCAATAGTGTTAATCCCTAGCATCAGCATGACTCACAGCTCACTCTAAGCTCACTTCTCCTTAGTAATCACGGTGAGATTTTTCCAGAATCGACCGGCTAATCGTTTGTTTTCTTCAGCTCGTCCCACCATCTTCTACGGGGTCTATATTCTAAGTTTATGTATGTATCAATAACTCTGCAGAAACAATTACTTTCGCAATGAATTACTTTAGTATTTTAGGAAGGGTTCCAATACAGTAAAACGTAGTCTATAAGTGCTGAACTCTTAAGTACTAAAATATTTAGTGTCGATTCCGGGGCATACACTTTTACTATTATACTTCGTACTCAATAAAATTCTGATTAAAAACTTAATTTTCAGCTTCACAAAGCTCAATGCTAGAGGGATAAGAAGTGGCATACATTAAATGCAGGAGAGAATGGAAGAAGAAAATATGTCGCGCCGGCCAAAAGTAACATGGTACAAGGGTAGAAAGATGGCGATGATGATGAAGAAGCCTAATGCTCTGGGAATAAGAAGTGTTGAAAGTGTAGAGTATATTATGAAGAGGAATTTAGTTACGAAATTAAACAAGAAGAAATATGATGTAAGGCCATTTTATTTTCCAACTGCTCCTAGGGTATGGATTGATCTCATACCTGAAGGCAAATTTCCGTATTTTTAAGAACGTTCGCATTCTAATCTCGCATCTATCTGACCTCCATAACCCAGTCACTGAGTAAGTCCTACCCTTTGGTAAGTCTTACCGAAGCCCGAAAGTCTGACAACCAGTCGGTTGTCAGACTTTCGGGCTTCTGAAGACCAGAAACGATTATCAAAGATCCATGAATGACAGCCGGGAACTATGGCTTAACGTGCTTTCCGAGGCACGGAGAGGTCATGGTATGGAAAAATGGTAACCCATCCACAGACCAAACGCGGCTAGCGGCGCTTAACCCGTGCCCATGACCCGTGCGGCTGTTATTACTTAGCCACAGACCATTCTAATCCCTGTCTCAATCTGTCAAAAATACCTTTAATTTACCAACATTTTCATACAAGTTTTTGACATTGACTGGTGCTCAGATCAGATTGCAACTAGATTCCGAACGTTTCTAATTACGGGAATGGGCCTTCTTTATCTCTCAAATATTGATCCCAGTTCTACATTTTTTTAAATAATGATCTGAAAGGAGAATAGATTAGAATACGCTTTATTATGTACACCATATAAATTACAGACATAAATATAGAAATTTTACAAAGGGTGACACAATGGGCGTTTATTATGGCTTTGAATATCCATGGCATAACTACCTATCCGTCATTTAGATCTTTTTCAAAATGGCCGCCAAGCTTGAAACCTTTATAAATCGATAGCTCATGTGATCAACTTTGAACTTTAATATCTCGGAAACGTGACGCTTTGAGGAGTTCGGTCCCAGTATATTTTCGGTTTGCATTGATTTTAGCTATCGATTTATATAGGTTCCATGCGTGGCCGCCATTTTGAAAAAAAGAATTGGTGGCAGTAGGTATGCCAGGCTCCATATAAAAATCTTTAATCCCCTTTAAGTACTTTTTATTTCAGGATTTTCTTCCAGTACTGAACAGTATCTTCTATACGGCCCGGTACTTCGGCATCTCGGGCTTTGGTTTGACCTTGGCTTTCGCCTGGTGTCTGATACTGTTTGTAATGCTGGTGGTCACAGAATGTGTTGCTATCTGGAGGATTATCACGCTGCTCGGAGGAAGGCTTATGAACTCTTCTGACAGTAAGTTTATTATTATTATTCATTTAATTTCAAAACAAATTTACATTTCATACATTATTGGTAAACTAGCGACCCGCCCCGGCTTCGCACGGGTGCAATGGACAAACACTGATAATTTTAGAGCCATTATTTCTCGTAAAAAGTATGGGATAAAAAATGGTTATTGTGGGTTATCCCTAAGAGATTATACCATCACGAACTTTTTTGTAGACCTTTTTAAGGTGTACAATACTGTAGTACGAGTACTTTATTTTAATCTATCTCGACGGGTTCAGCGAGCGTTTACAATGTAAGCGCAAAAAAATGTGTTTATTTACGACATTACATTAGAAACCTCTAAAAGTATCAGTGTTTCTCTACTATATTATGCATGTATTATACATATAAACCTTCTTCTTGAATCATTCTATCTATTAAAAAACCGCATCAAAATCCGTTGCGTAGTTTTAAAGATCTAAGCATATTTATAGGGACAGACAGACAGGGAAGCGACTTTGTTTTATACTATGTAATAATGATAATACAATAATAATTTCAAATAATTAATTATTTATTATTTTTTTATTGCTATTTCGTATATTATATTGGGCACCTCCAGATCCAGATTCAGTTTAATTAAAATCCTTTAACAATCAGGTTTTGAATTTTTTTATGAAAAAAATTTAAAAAAATGTCAAAATCTTGGTAAAGTTTTTTAATAGGTAAAATATCGTTTGTTAAGTAAATAAAACGTGATGTTTTGCATAATTAATATTTTTGGATCGGAAAGTAATATTAAACCTTTACTGCATGATATATTAAATAAGTGACAATATTTTTTTTATGTTAATGTCTTTATTAAAGCTTCAGAATTAATTTTAGTGTATTTTTTTTTCCAAGTGGTATGTGATGATAGACAAAATAGTTGTGTTTTATTATTGCTATATGAAAAACATATTTTATATATGAAAAACAAACCCCATTAGGATTTATACGCTAGTTTTTTATTTTTTTAGAGTAAAATAAACTGTAAACATGTCAAACCATAATTATATGGTTTCCTATGCGGTAAAGGGTTAAGCTACTTTTGATCTGCCGGAAAAACTTGAACCTAAATATTTTAATATGGTCGCACAGAAGCTGGCAAAAGCTGGTCTTTAAATATATCCCATTTTCAGATAGTCTAATTGGTCGCCTCGCAGGAGCCATATTCTATGCTAACGCAGTTATGTCGCTGTTCTTGTCATCAAAATTCATGCATTCTTGGAGAAACCTATCCACGTACTGGTTGAGTACAGAAACCAACACAGCACTCGAATTCCCACCTGATGTCAGAATAAAGAAGAGGACCATTTTTATCACTGTGTTTGTTGCTAGCGTTGCTGTTGGTAAGTATCTTTTAAGATTTTAGTATACGATTATTACAGCAGTCAGCAGACAAGTTCTGGAGTGGAGACGCTATATCGGCAAGCGTAGTGTGGAACGCCCCCTAGGTAGATGGACCGACGACCACAAAAAGGTGGCTGGGACAGACTGGATGCAGAAGGTGGAGGACAGGGTGTTGTGGAGCAGCCTAGGAGAGGCCTAATAATATCCAGCAGTGGACTGTGACAGGCTGAGTTGATTGATACTATGAAAGATTTATTAAAAAAAAAAAAGTGTTCTTTGCTTTTGCTCTTTCAGCTTTTCAAATTATTTGACTTCTAGTAGAAGCTATGTTTCTGTTTGAAGGGTTTAGTGCTGATGCACCAGTAATTGTGACACACATAACCATAACTCATTTCTGGCCGAAGGGTGTTGTGTATCGCCGGTTTCGTGGCCGGCTACATGAGACCAGTCAGCGAAACACGACGCCGACACTTCGTGTGCAGTAGTATAAGTTGTGTTATCTTGTATTTATTTATAGTATTTTTAAGTTATATTATTATAGTATTGTATTTGTGATAATTTTGTATGTATTAGTTTATAAGTAGGTATGTCTGTATTAGTATGTATTGTTTTTTCTATGGGCCTTAGTTGCCTGAAATAAAGGAATAAATAAATAAATAAAATAAAAATAATTCCCATTTACCACCCGCCTGCCTACCTTCCCACCAATTACCACAGAAACCAAAGTTAATTTTAAAGATGTTTAAATTGATTTTCCATTTCAGTTGAGCACGCACTGAGTATGGTGTCAGCAACCGGAATCGGTTTCCCTCCAGAAGAATTCTTTTACAGATACGTCACTCTTTCTCACGGATTCCTGCTAAAAACTCGTAAGTCTTAGCTATAATTTTATGCTACTACTTTTCTCTAATAATGCCCGGAAATTCAAACTAAGGAAAAATAATTATAAGTTCTAGAATTAATGAAGAAACACATTATTTTTTCACTATGTTCTTATGTTTCACAGCTCTATTTGTAAGTCAGTTTGAAATTTAAATAAAACCTTTGATAAGTTACCTCCTTGGTTGCCAAGTTTCGAAGTAAACGTACGTTTCATTTGTACATTATTTGGCTTCGTGACATGCCGATAAAAAGTAGTAGTATCCGCATACCAAATTTCATAAAAATCAGTCCAGCCGCTTCGGAGATTAGCCGGAACAAACAGACTGACAGCCAAAAAACAAATAAAAGTGTTTTGTTTTATGTACAGACGCCAGCACATCAAGCTATCCGAAACTGTCAAATTTTCCCAATCAACTTTGAACCTCATACTTTAACAATAAAGTTGAAAATCTATTAAAGAAATTTGACAGATTGTAGTAGCTTGATATGCTGGCATCTTTACACTACAAGACAAACAAAATAGAACATAATTGTATTATTATGTTCTAGTTTGTTTGTCTTGTATTGTTGTTATGTTCTATTTTGTTTGTCTTGCATTTTGGGATACTGGGTCCAGTAAAGTTTAATAGGATATTACTGGCGAACTGGGGGCCGACTACCCCTGTGCAAACCCCTTTGGAAAAAAAGGCGTGATTTTACTAACTTTATTAATGATTTCAGAGGACTACACTCTATGGTATGCTATACCGATATTCATAGTTAGCAAACTTGCAACTGCTCTATGGAACTTCCAAGACCTGATCATCATTCTCATCAGCATGGGTCTGAGCTCCCGGTACCATAGACTCAACCTGTATGTGAGCCGGATGATTACCATTGAGAAACGTTTCGAGGTCAAACAGAGGGTAGGTTTGTATATTACTTTTTAGTTCATAATCATAGTCATTTATTTACTTAAAAAGGTAGTACGTAGGTACATAAAATAATAGTACATTATGATATAAGTGCGGTAAGTTGAAAATTACAGCTGAGGCGATATTGCTAGCTCGAGCCGTAGGTGAGGGCTATAAGAAAGCAGAGGCTGTAATTATCAAACCGCACGTATGTCATACGATGTTTTATAACACATTTGTGAGGAAATAAATAAAACTCGGACTTTCTTAAAGGAATAAATCTTTAATTACTTGTTAAAACAATTATTAAAATTCGAACAATTTGTAAAATTAATTATTACGTTGCCAGCGATGCGCGCGCATCAGCGTCTTTTGTTTATGGCAAAGGCACAAAAAACAGCCAATATTAAAGTAAATTAATACTTTTGTGTTTTTGTTACAGATAAATGGTTGTAATTAATCATCAAAATTAATTAAATTAAAGAATTAAATGTTTATGTATTATATTAATTTATCTTATTCATATTCCCAAAGTTAATTTTATTCATAAAGTGTTGACCACTTTTCTGACATAAAAACTCTTTGCTAAGATTTAAAAAAGTACCGTTCGTTTTAGACGGAGCATCTTGATAAACCGTGCGCTTTACATTACAATTACGCACAAGTACGTAATGAGATACATTACGATATTGAAATTGGTGCAGTAAGAGACCTTTTACGAGCAAATGTGTTATAAAGGTTTTTTACAAAACTTTGTGATCTCTTTATAATCTATGTACAGACGCCAGAACATCAAGCTACTACAGTCTGTCAAATTTCTTTAATAGATTTTCAACTTTATCGCTAAAGTATAAGGTACGCAATTAGGGTGCTGCAGTACTATTCTGTAAAAATCTCACCTTGAGAACTTAGGTGATGTGAGCGGGAAGTGAGCTCTGTCATTCCGTAATGGTAATTGACACTATTAAGTGCTCACTTCACTTATGATTTCACGGTGAGATTTTTACAGAATCGACCGCCTGGTCTGCGTTGCCGCGCCGCCGCCGCTACCACCCCGCAATCGCTGACTTCGAGACCGAGGCCTTATAATACAAATCGATGTATCCCACGTAAGTTGTTGTAAGCCACAAAATTCAGTATGTGAATATAGTTGGTACTACTTTTTTAATAACTATATTCACATACTAATAATACTACAATTTAGTAATACTTTATTACTAACTCTAATCACATACTGAATTCTATAAAAAAAAAAAAATTGAAAAGTGCCTTTTTTATTACGAATCGTATCTTTGAAGCACTGTCCTGTAAAATTGGAGTTTGTGGGTTACAACAACTTACGTGGGAGGGATCGAAATATACTTTATACTACACCTGCTTGGAAAGTACCTTGATACTTTATCAAATTTATGGTAGAAAGTACGTCATTGCATATCGAACAAATATGCGGGGAGAAAACGCATCTGAGCGGGAGAGAAAAGTGTATGAAAATCCATTTCTTACGTGGTTTTTCTTTTTTAATTTTGGGTAAGACTATGCGCCGATAAACTAAATTTCAAAAGCCAAAAAGTTTTTACAGTGAGTTTTTATCTCCAAGTTCGCAAAATGACACTGGCCACTAGCTGTGTGTTGGATGGTGTCGGGCTGGCAGTGCGACCCTGCGGCGGCAGGATAAACAATTTGAAAAAAGAACATGTGAAAATTGCAGACGACATTGGCGCCATTTCCAATTTGTGTGTTGTTTGAGGATTCAGTTTTCGTAGAAAGTAAAATAAAGATTTCGTTTTTTATTTTCCTCGTAGGAGTAGTATTCAAACGACACCCTCGACGGTAATCGGTCACTTTCTCCTCTCGGTGAACAATGTACTACTCTTATTCGTAACTAGCTGCGGCCTACGACGTCATCCGCGTGAAATTTCTTGTTCCCACGACCCGCCACGTTGCATCACGTCGCCTACCCGCGCTATTACTTCGGTTTCACTTAGCGTTTTGTCTGACTTGTGCTCGGCTCCTAAAAGTCTTAGCGTGATGCTTTATAGCCATCCTTGAGAATTGGGCTCTTAGATGTAAAGACATTTTTCAAATCCGACTGATAGTTTCAGAGATTAGCGCGTTCAAACAATCAAACAAACAAACTCTTCAGATTTATTATTAGTATAAATATCTGTTTAAGCAATAACGATGTTCTCTTCCAAAGACGTTGCAACACTCGTTAAGTCGTAAAATTGTTGTCAATAAAGACCATTTTATTTTGTTTTATGGTTTTCCATCAAAGTGTTTCCACCAAAGTACTGTTATGTTTCAATTACCCACTTTGTGTTTTCTTCGTAATATAGCCTCAACCTAAGCCTCCATCTATTCACTTATTAACTTGCAAAGACGATAATCAACAGACACGCAGCTTTTCATTAACGTCTTCTACACGAAAACCATTAGTATCCTTTGTGTATTCTGTAGTGAGCCCCTAATTTGTTACAAAACAATTTCATTATCTAATGTGTTTGGGGAAATGAATGATGTGAGTTTTTGTGATACGAATATGACTCTTAGGCACTTTGTATATGGCACGGTTTCTTTATGGTATGGCATAAGCCGTGCCGTAGAAAAAACGTATCTGTCAACAAACTTCCATAGTGATCCGTACAACACTGACGTACCGTGCCTACATACAACGTGCAAACTCCACCGTGCAGGAATTTGTTGCTAGAATTGCTTGCTCGATGTGTAATTTTAACGCCTGTATGGGTATTGTACTAGTATAACATTAGTACTATTTTTAACACAGTCACAAGGGAAGCGTTTAGATCAAAGGAAACAGAACTATAGGGGACCTCAATACGCACGGATTTCAACGCCATATGTCCATGAACGCACACAACGTACGCGCGTCATAGAAAAACACGCATCAGTTGAAAGTGTGGCTAGAAGCAAAAAAAACGACGGGTTGCACTCCGGGAGTGCCGGCAGAAGTGAAAACTTAAATATTAACGTTGTGCATTTTTTATATTTTGGAATGGTTAGGGAATCATTTTGCACGAATTGCTTTAATTATCAGTATAAAAGTACTATCACTTATGTCGTAGAATGCCATATTTATTTATTGCGCTATCTTGCACAAACATAACAATTTATATTACATTAAAAAGTTTATCTCTCAGAAAAATCAACTTCCATCCACAATTTCGACGACTTTTTCACCATCATTATTACCAGAACCATTATTTTATTAATTTTTTAATTTTTTCACGTCCACCGGAGGTGTGCCATATGTTCCACCAGTTATCTGTAGTTCCCAAATTGCAGATTTATTGTCGAGAGATGTACCTTCAAGTCTATCAATACATTCTAACTACAATTCTAATTAATTCATTCATTTCAAGTTAAGTTTGTTTCTGTAACATAAACACACACGAACATTCGCGCAAGCACCCTGCCCCACCTAAACTAAACAACAGGCGCAGGCATACATTTTCGCCGCGCCGTAGAAAGAGAGGGGGATACTTCCTCGCCTACGCCGCGCCGCCGGCTGTGTACTCACCATCAGTCTTACGAATTTTCGATCAGGGTCACGTGTCCTGACGCGAGTTTTACATTTTTTACCCGTTACAAAAAAAGTGTACAACGCCGCTAAAGAAGTTTTCACTTCAAAAATCCAAGATCTTATCACAAGTCTTTTTAAAAACTCAAGTTTAAAAGAATGTCCAGGAAATCGCAATAAGCTCTCTATATAATAAAAAAAACTTCCCCTCCATTTTCAATGTCAATTCCTCTTACAGTTTGGCACCGATCTGTTCTTACAAATTCAAGTATGGCGTCGTCTTCGGGAGGCGTACGTGCGTCAATCGACACTCGTGCGCATGGTTGACCGCCATCTTGGATCGCTGGTGTTGCTGTCCAACGTCAACAACTTATACTTCATCTGTCTTCAGATCTATCTCGGGATACAGTAAGTATTTGAGTGCTACTGTTAAATAGCACATCAGCCGTGCGATTCTGTAACTATCTCACCGTGAAAGCTTGGGTGAAGTGAGCGTGAAGTGAGTTGTCATTCGCTAGGGATTAACACTATTAAGTGCTCACTTCATTTATGATTTCACGGTGGGATTTTTACAGAATTGACCGGCTGTGGTTAAATCGCTTATAAAGTAACTGGTTTAATAAAGTAGGTAAAAAGCAGGTGACCAAATCAGCAGAAACAAAAGCTCGGAACCTGAATTTTACAGTAAAGGACAATAATAAACCATGGTCATATTTTGGTTTTAAAAAACTGTCTCAGATTCAAAATAGTTAAAAGTAGCCACTTTCTGCTAGCCTTTTCCCAAATTGTGGGGTCAGCTTCCCGTCTCATCGGATATAGCAGAATACCAGTATTTTCATGGAGCGACTGTCTATCTGACCTCCACAACACAGATAAAACTAGTGTCCAGTAGGTATTTGATCTTGAAAATCGATATTATACTTGTAGCGATTCTCATAATATGATCTCTTCGTAAAAGAGATTTCTTGTTTCACACTCATAATGCCATAATGTTCCCACTGCTGGGACACAGGCATCCTCTCAGTGAGAGGGAGTGGGCCGTAATCCACCACGCGGGCCCAGTGCGCTCTGGTAGATGACAGATGTCTTCGATATTTTTGGTTAGAACCAAAACATCGAACAGAACATCGTGAGGAAATCGGCATGTCCTAGAGGACATGACGATTTCCTCACGATGTTGTCCATCACTGTTTCACACTCGACTGAATTAAATGATAACAGGAGTTAATGGAGGAAAATATTACTGTAATAAGTATTATTTTTTCTATTTTCGTTTGAAACGTTCATTAGGTCGAGTTATTCTCGACACGTCACAAAAATCTGCTCCATCGATAACGAATTCGTAGAATAGAACAATCACATTAATTTCTTGAACCTTCATTTACGTAAATTATTTCTATTCCAATCAATAAATAATACATGGTTAATTCACGGTTTTCATGGGGCTTTTGTGGGTTTTTTTTTGTGGGGTTGGGTGGGGGGGGGTAAACAGAAACTACAGATCCAGCCACCTGGTACGATCCTTAGATATGATTACGTTCATGCATACTGTAGTGTTACGGTTCTGATTACGAGCACATTTTGCTTATCTTTTACGCCTGTCTAGTATCACCTTAAAAAAAGTATACAATTTATCCGTTAAATAAAACAAGAACTATATAACTGGTGAAATGTTGGTGTACTATAGGTTATTCTCTGCCTAACCCTTTCGGACTATACAGGCGTGGTGTTATGTTATGTGTTGTGGGGTCAGTAGACCCCCATCAGAAATCAAGTTCCTTACGCGATACTCGCACGCACTCACACTCGTATATGATAGAAAGAGACAGAGAGAGATAAAGTGTGAATTTAATGCGCATTTTTAATACTGAGTTATCAAGTTTTTAGAAGCTCTGATGAAGTGGTCGCCATCTTAGATTTTCATTTTCACTTCGTTATCGGCACCCTCAAAAACCCATGATGAAAATTTTGAAAGTTTTCCCAGCCGCCATCGTGAATTTTCATTTTAGCCTCATCATGAAAACTATCTCTACTCTCCTGTCTCTTTATATTATTTATAAGAGATAGAAAGAGAGGGAAAGTCGCATGGAGGGGCACAGGACTTTTTCGTTTCGTGACGATTTCTACCAGTATACTCGTAACGCAAGCTGTGTTAAAGACCGTCGTTCCAATAATGATTTATTATAAAAAACATGCCACCTAATTCAATAGGTACTTTCATTTCAAAATTCTCAAGAAAACAAATTACCTTTTTGTTCTACAAAATATACTCTTTATCCAGACTATCTCAAATCCGATTTATACGAATGATATAAGATCACCATTATATTTTCTTACCAGAGAATGAAAATGGTGTAAATCCTCTTAGAAATCTGGACTTTCACAGGTCAGACGCTTCGTGGATTTGTCTGGCCCTTTGTATTCGTAATTTAATCTAATGAGATGAATTTGATTTAAAAAATTGAATGAGATTTGAAGATTTACCTTTAAAGGGTTTCTTTGTACAATAATATACGAGTAAAAGGAATAATACGAAACACACAAAAGGCTGCCAAGCTAAAAATGAGATATGGTGGGTCATGTCTGTCCCATACTTAGGGGCAACAGTCTCCACACGGTAGGTGCCCGAGGCAGGACGGCACCGCCGAGGCCCAGGAAGAGGTGGCGAGAGACCTAGACGCGTACCACAAAGGTCAAATCTAGGTAGCTCTGGAAAAGGATGCCTGGAAGATGTGGTCAGCAGCGAGACAGCCTAGGCTAAGCAAAAGAAAAAAATGTAGTCGCATAATAGAATCGACATTTTGGGTTGATTCAACGAAACAGTAATTCAAAATGTAAAAAACAGACAGAACTTGGAAAAATCCGTAGTTCGTAGAATAGATAATAAAAATAAAGAAAATATTTGGACTTGCCCCGATGGAAATTTGAACATGAAAAGCCTGAATATCAAGTACGGTACCTAATTTTATAGATTAAGTACAAATAACAAGCTACCTTATTTAAAATTATATCATACTGTAATAATGAGGCTGTCGTAACTGTCATCTAAGAAAATGAGGATCAAAAATAAAGGGTACTTTTGGAACGCTCGACTAAAACAAATAAAATATTCTTAAGTGATGTAGACATAAAAGACAAAACAGCCAGTAACTTATCATGAAATATTTCCGAAACCACGCAAAAGTTTCTTGAAGTGAAAGGCAACATTTAAAATTATATTTAATAACGGATTAAATTTGGTGATAAATTGAAAGAGAACAATAATAATGAGTGTTAAAGAAAGAAAAAATAAAATATATCTATTTGGACAAAAAAAAAAACATACTATTCAAGTGGGTTTACGAAATTGAAACTTAATTTTTTTTTAATCATACAATATTTCGTATTGTCTCGTGCTCTCAGTACAGCTTCTTCTCAGTATGACTTTACAAAAATGACTACATATTTTCCGTCCATGAGTTCGAACAGGCCCCTGTGTAATAAGGTTTTAAGATGCAAAATAATACTGTTTTAAACATATTTTTTTTTTACTTCATGAAACTACTTGTGTGATTTAGGCACTTTACAAGTGGTTTTATATTGCTCGTTAATATATAATATTTAACAGAAAAAACACTAACAACTACCATCGACTTTACTTACGTAATGACCAATCTGATCAATCTGCCTAGACTTTTTCCTTTTTCTTTTTTATTTGCAAAAACACCGTTGGGGTGGCATTCAGTCTAACCGGATGCAGCTGAATACCAGTATTTTATATAGAGCAACTGCCTATCTTACCTTCACAACCCAGTTACTGCGTGACACGGTACCCTACCCTTGGTAAGACTTCAGAAGACTGGGCGTTTGACTGTCCAAGATCTACAAGTGACAGCTTAACGTGTTTTCTAAGACACGGAGGAGTCTCAATATATAATAAATCGTCACCCGTCCACGAACCGACATCGACAGCTGCCAGCGTATTTTAACCTTCGATTGACCCATGCGCCTGTTATTATTTAGCCACGATCCGAAAAAACTATCTCAGATTGTACTTACAATAATGACCAATCTTACTGATAAGACAATAATGAAGTCTAACTTTCTAACATTACTTGCTAGTTAAGCTATCTTAATTAGGGTAGACACTAAAGGGCCTTTGGAGCTAAACAGAACGAAGCTAATAGTGGCTCCTTTTCAAATAATTATACCAAGTTTTAAAGGTCATGTAAGCTAAATTAAGTAGACTTTGTCGAGTCAGCTTCGCAAGGAGGATCTTTGCGCACTTCACTTGAGGTAAAGCGCCACTTCTAGGAATGCGGTTCTTTGTCTGGGTAGTACTGGATGAATCTTGGTTCGCAAGGTTATTCAAAAGACGTTCGGGGTTTTTCAATCCTTAAGTCTCTTGATGCAAGTGGTTTTAAGGGCTACTCGTTCAGATCACTTGAAATGATTTTTTTGGAACGGCATGAAAATAATGTTTTTACTTCCACATTTTTCCTAGACACATTTTTGCCACATTTTTTCTAAATATGTTTGGTAAACACTTACTGAAATAAATTCTGTAAATAATTCAATAATTAGTTCTGTGAAAATTACTAAACTCATACCTTTTTCCTATGGGGGTAGGCAGAAACTTCCGTTGATCTGACATTTATTGCTTTCTTTAGTATCATAAACATGTAAACACCACTTCTCTTCTCAACCTCACAATTCATCCTATCGCAGGCCACCATAGGAGAGAGCTTCCATGCTGCGTCCCGACAATCTGTCCTCCACCTTCCGCATCCAATCTGTCCCAGCCGTCCATCTAACTGGGCTCTCAATCTCTACTCAGTTACAGGGTCTTTTGGCGCGTGACAAAAATAGGACCTAACGCCGCTATCTTCTTTATTCTATACAATTGCATAAATGTTTACAGTCCATTCAAAGTTACCTCTCAGCAACCTTATTGTTGCGAGATTAAAGATCACAGTGATTTTGACAGACTTATCAGTGGCAGCAACCTAACAGTAACCTTATGAGAATGAGAATAAAGATCACTGTGATTTGGACCCTGAGTGGTGCCCAAGCAAAGGTAAAATAAATGTGAAAGGACTGTACCAGCAACGGCTCCCTGTCAATATCATTCAAGAGCGCCAAAAGATCCTTGTAGCCTAGTACAACATGTCCATTTGTCTTTTGTTTCTCGGTGGTCATGCAACGCGTGATGGATTAAAGTTAAAATACAGTATGTTTGAAACGGTGAAGGTGTTAAATATGGGATTTTGTCCCTCTGGTGTGGAAGGATCAAAAGCCCAGATGCAAGGTGGGTTTGGTATTGAAATAAAGTAAACAACAAATGGTCAACAAATATTTATTTTAATTAGGTTTTACAAAACCCTAATTTGTTTATTGCCAGCCAGCTTTAACTTCAGCGGTATTAATAACGGACGACCGTTATTAATACCGCTGAAGTTAAAGCTGACCATTTGTTGTTTACTTTGTGGGAACATTGTAGGCTGTTTATGCTTTGGTTATGCTACAGTATGTTTACTTTATATGGTTCGCAGCAAGAGCAGTGGAAGCACGATTAGCAGCTGCTACTTCCTCTTCTCACTAAGCTGGTTGATATTTCGAGCCTGCAGTGTAGTGCTTGCTGCCTCAGACGTCCATGTCCACTCGCAGAGAGCGCTGAAGTGTCTGCGCTCGTGTCCTAGTGCTTCTTATAATGTTGAGGTTATTATTTATATACTTTTGCCCACTGGGCTAGTTAATGTAAGTATAAGCCTGCTGGACAACTCTTGAATTTCTGTCCACTTCTCGCAAACGTCGCAAAGTCGTCTTCTTGTAAACTCTAGAAAAGCAGTTAGCCGTTCCTAACTCCCAATAAAGCTTATATAGGCTGGCAAGGACATCAACGCGTGAACTGTTACCATTCATTTAGCACATGATTCTAAACACCTTGTGTGGAAAATGTAGGCGTCGGATATAAAAAAAAAATCTAATGTTTCATACAAAAGTGACAAAGCAATAATTTTTTTATTCATTTATTTCAGGTGACGCAGGCCCATAGATAAATACCTTAACCTAGTCATACATATTTTTATAATCAAATAGTACTTCACCAGCTTGTTCTTGTGCTGTTCTGTGGTACTTGTCCGCGGAAGCGACGGAACACTACGTCCTGCGGCCAGAACTCTTATTCCATGACGACGGGTAGATAATTCGGTACACGCACCACGAACGCCTTGAAGTCGACGTTGTGGTGCAACTCCAGTAACTGCCCCCTCGGCGTGTACCTCGCCTTCTGGCGCACGTACTCCATGATATCCTCCGCCTTAGTGGTGTAATGTAGGCGGGAGATATACACCGGCGTGTTCGTCTATGCAGCTCGCAAGCTGACTTCCAATACCTACGCGGTCAAAATGTATGGAACAGCAACATTTTTGTAATAACCAGTTTATTAACAGGCTCAGAATTATGTATTGAGTCTATGGTAACAGGTAGCCCGTCAATGTCCCTGGCACAGTGTATAAAGTTCTACTCTGTCTTTTTTTTTTGGAAGCCGGGCATCAAAACTCTTAATTGTTTACTTTTTAGATGAAAAGACTTCAGTATCAGTTAGCACATGACTTCGTCGCGTTAACAGGGATGGGTTTCTTCTCACTCAGGAGGGAACTTCTGCTAGAAGTAAGTAGAGCTTTATAGGTTTACTAGCGACCCGCCCCGGCTTCGCACGGGTGCAATTAACACGTACAGACGGTATTGAATTTACGGTACGTTTTGCACAAGCTCTGAGCATTAACCTAACTATAAGTTCTGGGCTGACATGAAGTCAAGTAGTATGTCATTAGTTTAAACTAATAACTACTTACGTATTTTTGTATAGGTACATTATAATGTATTATAACCTATGTCCATCTGGAATAATGAACCTATCCTATGTCCTATATGGTGAAAGAATTTTTAAATAAAAGCTGTGGTTCCGGAGATTACCCTCCACATATATACAAACTCACAGAATTTGCTCTCTCTTTATAATATTAGTATAGATTACTGAACTTAAACCTTTGCGCTTAGAAATGGCTTATTTGTCGTAAAAGTCCCCATCTTTGGGGATCGGGACTTTTACGACAAATATGCAATTTAGTACTCAAGGCTTATGGCAGAACTTTCTCTTGGTACCTCTTTAGGTAATAGAAGCGGTGATTTTATAACACAGGGTTATTTTAAGTTGGCTAGCTAAACTCCTCATATGCAATGGGCATCGATATCTAAGATCGATATCAAAACATGATAAAACAAAAAAAATAATAAAAAATTTATAACACATAAGAAATCAGTTTTTCTCAACTCGTACTTCAAGTAACAATACTAACAGCGGTCGTTGACATTTTTATCGTATTTAGATATCGATAACTATCGCGTCCGCGGAGTTTCGCTAGCCAATTTAAAATGATCCTGCATGAAATTTTTAACTTAATTTCTTTGATTTCAGGTAGCAGCTGCTATTTTGAAGTACGAGTTAGTTTTAATACAATATGATAATTAGTAGTCTTACAAAACTGTAGTAATGTAATGTAAACGTTTCAGTAAAAATGTTGTTGCAAAGTTGTAATATAATTACGAGTATAACGTTTCGTTCATGCACCCACAAATAAAATTATGTAAATACACTCGAGAGCAATGAATTGGGGTCACATAAAAATACCTGAAAGTCTTGGAAACTAAGAATGATATCTTAATTAAATAAATTGTATTTAATAGTCTATCAAATGTTCCTTAAATTAAAGTAATAAAACTTCTTAGTTATTTATTTAAACTTTTGAAACAAAAGGTACAAAAGCACTGGAGTACTGGAGTTACTGTAAAGTTATGCTATCAAAAATGACAAAATAAAAAATAGGACTTTTGTAAATGGAACTACGAATTTTCTGCATCTGTTTTGGCTTTTGTTTTTATTCTGTCATATAAAAAGGCATGTAAGCAGCGTTTTTGATGTTCAATATTTGTTATTGAAGCGGTTATAATGTCGCTTACACCTGAAGAATGCACCAGAATTCTCACAATGCTGGAAATCGGCCGGAGTCAGCGTGACACAGCAAGCGCAGTTGGTGTGTCGCTGTCAATTGTACAACGAGTTCTCTGACGTTACGAGGAAACCGGCTCTAGCCTACGCAGACCAGGAACAGGCAGGGCCAGGACGAGAAAATGTACCACAGCACGAGAAGATCAATTCTTGGTTAACATGATGCTTCGAAACCGCTTTCTCATAGGAACTGCATTTAGGTACATATCAGTTCCGACGCCTCGGAGGAAGTAACCCAAGTGCATGGACTGTAAAATAACGACTTGTGAATCAAATTTAAAACCATTAAGACCTGCAAACGGCCCTAATTAGGAGCGTGGACATCGTATTTCGAGATAAACATGTGCCCGGAACCACTTAAATTGGAGTATTGAAGATTGGTCAAAAGTTATGTTCTCAGATGAATCAAGATTTATGCTCTGTATGAACTTTGGAAGAACTAGAGTGTATAGAAGACCAGGGGAGTGATTCAAGCAAGCATGCACCGAAGAGAAAGTTGCCTATGGCAGTGGATCCATACTTGTATGGGCCGGACTTTCTGCAGAGACAGAGCTGGTGGTTATAGAAAACGGCACTATAACTAGTGAAAGATATGTGGAAGAAATCCTAAACGAATTCGATGGTCCATTTATGCTCAATTTGGGAGAGGATTCTATCTTTATGCATGACAATACCCGGCCCTATACTGGTGAAATTGTGAATGACTACCTTCAAGAGGTGGACATTAACTATATGGAGTGGCCAGCACACAGCCCGGACCTCAATCTAATCGATCATGCTTGGAACGTTGTGTGAGACACCGAAACACTTCCCTGTTCACGCTTCAAGAGTTTAAAGTTGCGCTAGTAGAGGAATCGGACAACTTTCCCCAACATCGTATAAGAAACTTGTACAGCATGCCAAACCGCATAACCGCAGTGATAACAGCACGGGGGGTAATACAAAGTACTAAAACTCAAGAAAGCTTTAGTGGTAGAAAAAATCTTTACTATTTTTGTTATAAGATGAGATTGGTTATTTTTTTATTTATATATTTTTTTTATAAATATAATAAAAAGTGACACATAAATTTTATTACTTTCATTTAAGGAACATTTGATTGTCTATTAAACACAATTTATTTCATTAAGGTAGCATTGACAGACCTGTTGGTCTAGTGGTCAGTGGCCCTGACTACTATACTCAAGGTCGTGGGTTCGATTCCCACCCAGGACAAATGTTTGTGTGATGAGCACGATCATTTGTTCTGTGTCTGGGTGTAATTTATCTATAATATGTATGTATTTGAAAATATATATGTATGTTTATCAGTTGTCTAGTACTCATAGCACAAGCTTTGCTTAGTTTGGGACTAGATGGCGTTGTGTGAAAGTTGTGGAATATTATTATTTATTATTATTCTTAGTTTCCGAGACTTCCAGGTATCTTGACCCTAATTCATTGCTCTCCCTAATTCAATTCATAGTGTAGAATGCAATGCTCATATTTTATTAATGTACCTAAAAATTAAACACGAACCAACTGTTAAAACTTGTGTTTTTCTTTTTAATAATGTAATCAAAATGTTAACAATTTTATCTTTTAGAATCAGAAAGAGTAGGTACCTAATTTCTCGTTGGCCAAAGAATTTATACAACGGACGATTTTTTTTTAAAGGAAAGACAAATGAAAGGATGCCCGAAGCATTCTTTCCTTTTTTATATAATTGTGCATATTATTATTTTGAGACTATATGCTTTTAAATAATGTAAATAATTTAAAATAATTAAATTACTTACAAGTCTGAAAAAAGGGTAAAATTACAATCAAAATGGAACGTAGAGCTGCAACACTACCAAACTTAAACGCTATTCAATAAAAATCTGTCAGTTTTTTTTTAAATCTCCCTTACCATGCAAAGGTTTCATAAAACACAGCTCTCTGCATTCGCTTCCAAGTAGTGTGTGAGCAAGCGAACAATGCGGGTGTTGTAATCTAAAAACAAAAAGTATCCGATTCCCGTCACTATCGAATCCCTAGCAGCAGAGTTTCAGGTGAAAAAATTTGAAACACTTCGTAATAAAAGGCTTTAAACGTTACTGAATACTGCTATTATTTTAACTATTTCAAAAAAAACTTCGATAGCATTGTAAAAAAAGTAGTTTTAGAAGTAAAGATTCGTTTAACTGATCCGCTTTTTTATTTTCATCTATATACATAGTATAAAACAAAGTCCCTTCCCTGTCTGTCTGTCCCTATATATGCTTAGATCTTTAAAACTCCGCAACGGATTTTGATACGGTTTTTTTTAATAGATAGCGTGATTCAAGAGGAAGGTTTATATGTATAATACATGCATAATATAATAGAGAAACACTGATAATTTTAGAGGTTTCTAATGTAATGTCGTAAATAAACACATTTTTTTGCACTTACATTGTAAACGCTGGCTGAACTATTCGAGATAGATCAAAATAATGTACTACAGTATTGTACACCTTAAAAAGGTCTACAAAAAAGTCCGCAATGGTATATGTCTATCTCTTAGGGATAACCCACAATAACCATTTTTTATCCTTAACTTTTTACGAGAAATAGTGGCTCTAAAATTATCATTGTTTCTCTACTCTATTATGCATGTATATTATATGCATTATATTGAATCACTCTTATCTATAAAAAAAAATAGCATCAAAATCCGTAGCGTAGTTTTCAAGATCTAAGCATACATAGAGACAGACAGACAGCGGGAAGCGACTTTGTTTTATACTATGTAGTGATCAGCATTGCACCCGTGCGAAGCCGGGGCGGGATGCTAGTTAATTATATTTTCCATTCGTCTTTCAGTGAAAGCTTAAAATAGCTGTAAGCCAATAGCGTAAACAAGAATTAAATATAGTTCTGTTAATTAAAGTATCTGGAAATCGAACCATCACAAATCTTTAGACTTCAAACGTTATTACTTTCCTATTGACCTCACCTGCGATGATAAAAAATCGAAATAACTGTCTCCTGAAAAGACATGTAGACAGGCAGGGTACATAGACGAGTAAATCAGTTAAGCCAGGTAAAGAAAAAAGTTTTTCAGAAGTAAGTTGTAGATCAGTAGCAGTTCAGTATTCTTCACTGTCATCATAATTGCACATCATTCCCCGTAGCAGTCCTCTGATAAACATAGGCCTGTTTAAGGCCCGGCGCCCATTATCGGCATCGGTACGACTGAGGATTTTAGGTGGCAAATAGCAATATACTATAACATAATGGCAATAAAGTAGAAATATCCGTGATATGTGGTCGTATTAACAAAAATACCGCTTTGGTATGCTTGAGGCTGGTGTATCGGCAGCCTTGAGAATGCTTCGGGATGCTTCGGCATCCTTCGGCAACCTTCGGTACGCCGCCGGCGCCAAGGCAACACTCGGGGGATAGTTTGAGAAATACGATATTGAGACGCTTCGGCAAGCTACAGGACGGTGCGGCATCCTTAAGGACGCCTCGTCATCCCTAAGAACGTTGCAGCATGCCAAAGCATAATTGCCGATAGTGTGCGCTTGCATGTAGGATGCCGAAGGATCATTTTCCTTGCCGATGCCGATAATAGGCGCCGGGCCTAACCGTACACCATTTAACTCGATCCTCGGCTAACGCGGCCACCCTGCTTTTATTTTCACTCCACCTAGCCTAAGCGCGCCTTACCCAAACGCTCGCCGATCACAAGAAGACTTTGTGAAATGGCAGAGCCGGGGGCCCGGCACAGGGGCACGGGTCCGCGCAAGCTGCTTGAATAAAATAAAGAACTCCGAGATTAATACGATAACATTTTTTGTATTTGCGTACATAAGTAGGGGCATACTGCAGCAAGTTGCAAATCAACATCGACAGAAAGAATGCCAACGAATCGTTTTATTCGACCCTAACAATCAGGTTTGCGTCCTTTGTCATGCATACGGTTGCCGCCTAAACGGCTCGGCGCCGTGCCGTGCTAACTTTTTCACATGTAAACAGCTTACGCACGGTCGCCCGGCGGGTGGCGGAACTGGAAAGAAAAAAAAAAACAAAAAAAAAATGACGGGGACGTTCACAGAAAATTTGGTTTAAAAACTTACTGTCTCTTTCCACGATTGTTTTGTCTCATTCCTGTTTATAAGCCGCGATGGTCTTATCTCATATGGTAGACCGCACTTCTACTAGTGACATCTACACATCTACGTCAAATTGATTTTCGTTGACATTCTAGCGGTCGAATGACATTCCCCGCGCTCGCCGTGCCGTTTTGCGCTCGTGTCATATGAACGAGTCTATACAAAGCAATACATTACTGCAAAGACGGTTGCCGCGCCGAAACACGGTCGACACACCGACATGTGCGACACACGGTCACGGCACGGTCGCCGTGCCTTGTGAAAGCTGTCTATGTAGCTCATACATTTTTCTACTTTACACGGCACGATGTCCGTGCCGTGACCGTATACATGTGAAAAAGCCCGGCCTTTGTACTCGGCACGGTTTCTTTACGACATGGCGTATAAACAAACCGCTGCGTAGAAAAAACGTGTCCGTCAACAAACTTCCATAGTGGCAACACTAATGAACCATGCCTACACACGGCGAATAAGCCGTAGTTTTTCAAGGCAAAAAGAACGTAGAGGCCCTTTGTACAGACGCCAGCACATCAAGCTAGTACAATCTGTGAAATTTCATTAATAGATTTTTAACTGTCTTTATCGCTGGTTCAAAGTTGATTGGGAAAATTTGACAGTTTCGGGTAGCTTGATGTACTGGCATCTGTACACAACAAAGGGCCTTATTCTTTGTACTTACATAAATGTCATTGAAAAAGAATGAATCCCAAAGACAGCATAGTGTGTAGTGCTATGGGTGACTCTGGCTCCCAGAAAAAAATCCTAGATGCGCCCTTGACAGTAAGTTTATCCATGTACAGACGCCAGCACAAGCTACTACAATTTCTCAAATTTCATTAACTGATTTTCAACTTTATCGCATCACATTAGGTTCAAAGTTGATTGGGATAATTTATATTATATTAAATTATATAAAACAATTCTGGCTTTGCAAAGACCTTCGTTACTGCGCCTTGACTGATCTTTATTATTAAGACCCTCAGCACGTAGCACGATGGAAATATCGGCACTTTCAATATTTTCTTAACATGATGTGTAATCCTTTCGGCATTTCTCCGGTATTTCGTAGTCTCATCACGTCTCCGACGTAGTCCTTGAGGAGGCTTTTACGCGTCATTATTAGTGTAAGTGCCTTTAAACGTATAGTGGACAAAACCGAGCGAGCACGAGAAGCAAAGCAGATTAGTATGCGCTGTCGGTCAGAGCGAACATGGTTATCGGCAGGTTTGCACGGTGCTCTAAAGATGGTAAAATAACGCTTTTTAGAGCCTACTGCACTACATTGTACACGTGCAGATTGTAGACTGAATATACGCAAAAGTCGTACAGCGCTCTTTGTATCCAGTTCAAAAACGCGTTCAGGATGATGTTGGCGCTCCCCTGCTATCGTAGCGCATCGACTATGTTTGTGAAAGCGCGCGTGGATTGCTTCCACGCCACTGTCCGCAAAAGAGGCACGTCGCTAATGCGGCGAGTGCGGGGGAGCGCTAACAACATTCTGGCCGCGCTCGCGGTAAGACTTGATTGTTCCATCAGCTCCCACTATTTTGTTAATTTAATTATGTTACTCGTATTATTGTGTTATTATGTATGACTTATTGTAATATATTTGAATTAAGTACATTAAATTGTTATGAATTGAATTGAATTATTAGTAGTGTTGAGTTTGTAATGTGAATGTATGACTGTATTATTTCTATTATGAGTCAGTGATACTCGAATTATTATTATTATTATTTTTTGTAACAGAGTTTTTGGAAAGAAGTTCCTTAACGCACGTTGTACTCTGCACACTTGGCAAATGAGAGCTATACCGAAAAATAATATAATTATCATCTTCATCGTCACTAATCTTTTGTTACGTCACAAACGTGTTGTCACGACAATCTTTTGTGTCGTGATGGTCACGTGGTTAGGCCTTTCATGCCCAAGTTTGTATTAATGTAACATTTACAAAATTCATAATAATGTGACTTTCTATGTTTATCTTGGACAATATTGATATCGGTGAAGGAAAATGTCGTGAGGAAACCCTGACTAAATTATCTAAAATAATATTATAATGAGAAAAGATTTGATTTATTTGTATGTTTGTCACGCTTTCACGCTAAAACAGCAGAAAAATCTAGTCTAGACTGACAAACGATCAATACCTATGTCAGTTAGCTTCCTGGATTGAGATATAAACGGAAATGCTAGGAAAAAAATGTCCTACAAAGTAGATAAAGAGGTTCTCTGTAAGCATTCTGCAAACAAATGAAGAGCGGGTCACTAGATCTTTTGTTCAAACTACTGTATAGCATTTTAAAGGGCGATATTACACTATAGTGCGCGCAAAATAAGTCTGCGCGTGGCCGAAATTGGAAATCTTCACCATTAATCATATAATCGCCACCATTATACCAAAAGTGATTAAAAGTACTGACAGGGATGATAATGTATATGCTTCGTTAAGGTCATCTGTAGTACGGACACTAGAGAAATTGGAAAAGCAAAAGATGAGCCATTGTATTTCTAGGTCCGAAAACCCCCGTTACCCCAGGTTTTAACAGCATTGCTCTGTTGTTACTGATAACCACCACGGTAACTTACCCGTCAGTGAAGGTGGCACTTAAAACTGCAATATTGTTAGACTATTATAATGGTCCGATCCCGGCGGCACTGCAATACCGGGTCGACCCGCAACGGGAGTGGAGCGAGCCCCAACATCCCGTCAGCTTACAAGATTCAGTTTATTATACTGGTCCCTCAATGAGGGAATTTTCAGATATTAAGCTGATAAGAAGAGATACTTACTACCCTTTGATCTTAGCCAAAAGGCCGAGAAGAGATACCGTACTAGAGTTCGCGAGGGGCGTTAGTTATTCGCGTAGAATCTTAACACCGCGATTCAGCCGGCCGCTCGAATGGTACAACGCCATCTATCGAACACGCTGGTAAACATAAATCTGACTGAGACCATAAAATTAGGCTGAGACCAGAGACAGAGATTTTTTCTTTTTATTTGTATGATGACCAGCTACTTTTGTGTAGTTTTTGTTACAATTTATTGTTATATATAATTAAACATTACACATACAACATTAAACATTTAACAACATTTAACATTTATTGTTATATATGTGAAACTGCACAACATAAGTAAAAATAAATCACCAGTATTTACTCTCACATAATAATGGTATTATCTATTATAATCCCTCAATATTCCTACAATAATAGTAATAATTGTGCGGGATAAGACGCAATAAGAAGCTCCCTCAATTCCTTTGTTCAATTTGTGGACCTGTTGGATTCGTAGTGTATTGTCCCAAATACTATACAGGGACGAATTTAAATAAAACTGGTGCAAAGAATCAACGTTAAATAATAATCGCCAAAATACATATTTCCAAAGGTGATAATAATAATTATTTATTTTGAAAAACATACATTACAGTCATTGTGAAGCCATGACTCTAGAGCTAGATATGTAATACCTGTATTGAGGTGATGTTCAATACTTTTGGGTTTGTTCTGTTTTTGTTAAACAGGTTTGGTTTTTGGGGTGCTACAGACATTCAAACACATCAAATGCAGGGTAAACAAATAGTTTTTAGTCAAAAGCCGGTATCTAATAATAATAATAATAATATATTATTCATTTCGAACTATACATATAGGTACACATAATCCATATACTTAATGTTAGTAACAATGACATATAAACTATGTTAGTAAACTTTTACAAACTAATACAACTTAAAAAAAACGTGGCCCAACACACAATGGCACGTGCCTCCGTACCCAGTGCCTTATAAAGGAACTGTCCACTTTGACCAATAATGTTTTTAGGACGCTGTTAGTTATGCTTGCTCAATTTTACAATCCGGCCCTGTAAATCCAATATCATACGATATCAAAATATGTAGTTGTAGGTAAATCACTTTCCCATTATGTGGCTTCGATAGACGAGATTAGTCCTAATAACCTTCAAAAGGCTGGAAATATTGCTTGCTTTTTACCAAAGAATATCTTTTTACTAAATTGAAACATATCATGAGAATATGCTTTATTTACAATGAATTCTAAAAGTACAATAGATTAGCTCGTGTTTGTAGGGTCAATCCAGGAAGCAACGCATACATCTAGTACAAGAGCTTGATACTCCGTATAATTCTCAATTTTAGTCTAAATACTGACCTAATATATAAGAAAGAGGAATGAAAAAAAAGAAAAGTGTATGGTGGTTTTTTTTTTTCTTTCTTTCTTTTTAATTAAGACAGTATTAGACCAAAATTGAGTAGCAACTCTAAATTATAATTTTGTCGTAAACATAACTGATTAATGTTCCCATGTCACATGACTCGCATAATTCATAGAAGTACATTATAAAGCAATTGTGCCCGATGTGCGCGTGACTTTACAGACCCACCCTTGTTCTTCTTCTTCTTTTTCTTTCTTGTTCTCCATGTGAACCCACTCAAATGGGTCACTAGCTTCATCTTTCTGACTGACCACCTACTTTACAATTCAAAAGTGCCTGCTAAATGGTTTAATTGAAATAAACGCTTAGAGTTTTCGAGTATAGAGGCAGTTAATGATTGGTTGGCCAAAATTGCAACAACCAGTCCTAAAAGTTGATAGGATGTATCACATCTTTATTTTTTCTTCGGAATTGAAATGAAACACAAAATATTACTAAAACTATTAAAAGCACATAATAATTTATTGTTATAAGATATAAACACATTTTGATTCTAAATCTTTGGGAACTCCATCAGATTTCCATAAAATATTCTATCATGGGCACGTACAGCTGATGGCACGTGGCGCCGTTACACTGGTCTAACGTAGTTCGGAGTTTCAATAGAATAGAATAGAATAGAATAGGTCTTTATTTGCTTAGAATGTAAGTACATAAAAATATATAAAAATATAAATAATAAATAAAATATAATATATATATTTTTTTTTTTAAATAAAAGTATAAATAAAATATAATATATATAAAAATATATAATAGAATAAGAGGCCAGCTTATACTGAACCCTCATTGCGTAACACACTTTCACTGACAGTCTGTATCATTTTGAAGGATATTTATAATCCATTGTTTCATATGTTCGAAAAGTTGGTCTGCTCAACATCGTTATAATAACGCAAAGAACGTTGTTGAACTGTCAAAATGAAAGCCATTGCCACTGTTTGTGTGTTACGCAAAAACTATAATCTATTAAGTTCCACCCCCCCCCCCCTCCCTCCCCCACTTATAATTAACTAGCGACCCGCCCCGGCTTCGCACGGGTGCAATGGAGAATCACTGATAATTTTAGAGCCATTATTTCTCGTAAAAAGTATAGGATAAAAAATGGTTATTTTGGGTTATCCCTAAGAGATAGACATATACCATCGCGGACTTTTTTGTAGACCTTTTTAAGGTGTACAATACTGTAGTACATTATTTTGATCTATCTCGACGGGTTCAGCCAGCGTTTACAATGTAAGCGCAAAAAAATGTGTTTATTTACGACATCACATTAGAAACCTCTAAAATGATCAGTGTTTCTCTACTATATTATGCATGTATTATACATATAAACCTTCCTCCTGAATCACTCTATCTATTAAAAAAAACCGCATCAAAATTCGTTGCGTAGTTTTAAAGATCTAAGCATATATAGGGACAGACAGACAGGGAAGCAACTTTGTTTTATACTATGTAGTGATAGTCAATAAAATAAAAATAATTATATAATTATTATATTCATAGTTTTATAAGTTTTGCGTATCTTCATATTTAAACATTTATTTATTCCTCAATTTTCATTTCAGAAAAATGCACCTACTACCTACTGTTTGTCTCTGCACCATCCAAAAGTTGACCGGTCAAAAATGCCTATGGCATTAAGTCCGCCTCCTTACATTTGTGTGCTTAAAGTATTAAATAAATAGATAAGTTTCCATCTTCTTTCATTTTTGCTTTTCCAGAAAACTGCTTCTAATCCTAGATAGACATAAAATTATTCAGGCTCTGGTGACGTAGGCGTGACTCCTGTGAACTGCATCAGCACCAGTTCATAGGTGACTATAGTTCCCGCAATCTGAAACGAGGGAAAGCAGAACATTGGTAACGCTTGAATACTGAACAAAATTGAAGCGTGAAACTTACGTGAAGTGAGCTTGAAGTAAGCTGTCAATGGTGTCAAGCATCAGGTGGAAAGTAACTCATTTCATTCTCATTTCACCTACATTTTCACGGTAAGTTTTTTTGATAGAATACACTGGCTAGTCCACAATAACCTTTTCAGCTTAGACCAGTGGGTGCTTCATATGTTCGAAAAATTCGTCTGCTCTACAACGTAAATAACGCAATGAATGTTGTTGAACTGTCAAAATGAAAGCCATTGCTACTGATAGTGTGTTACGCAATGACCCCTCTTTTGTCAAACTTTCGGCCTTCGGACTACTTTTAACAATTGCGAATCAGAATCATAATGACAACTGAGCCAGATGATAATAAAACGTGGTCTCTAAAGCACAAAGCTGTTTTGACGTGTAAATAATGGTCACCCACTCCTATGATTGGTCTGGTTTACCTATACCAGTGCCCTATTTAACCTTAGAACTGGAACGTGGATCCACGCGAAGCACAAAGGCTTTTTAATTGGTCCTGTAATTACGGCATTCAAACGCTTTATAACTGACAAAAACTGTCACATTTTTGTGACATGTAATGCTTGATGAAGCATAAAATGTATGAAGGAGACTTGTCAAATTGTCAGATTGTCGCCTGTCGGACTTATAATTTTTTTTTTTTTTTTTTTAATATTCAAAACATTTTCAAGACTTTAAAAAAAAAGAAACTTTAACTTGCCTCACAAACCATCGCGGGCTTAACAGAGGTATGCCAGACACGGCAACTCGGTGCCACAATGATATTGATTCTACATTTAACAAAATTAAGGCAATAGTATATTAGATATTGATATTGGTACTAAAAAGACACTTCCTAGACTTACAACAGTCCAGAAAGTATCTCTTTAGCACCTTCGAGCAATTCTTCACATTTCATTTGTCGCAGATTTCTGACGGTAAGTCATTCATAATAGACGGTAGCATACATTCCCACGTCCTTGATCCATAGATATTATTAGATTTGGGTATCTTAAATGTGGGTAGGTTAAATACGCCCCAGGTGTACTATGCACCGCTGAACAGTGCACAAGTTTCAACATAGTTAATTATTACGTGCTCTAAACCGCATAAGCACATTAAAATAGAAGTTAGGATTAGAAACAAGCAAGTTGGTATAACATCTTATTATAATCCTAAGTTAGGAGCTGTCATAATTATTATATCCCCGCTCTTCCTGCGCTGGCTTCCAAACAAGGGATTCTCATTATAGTCAAACCGCACGGCGTTAAAGTGAAATGTGTTTGTGTTAAGGGAGCTTAAGATCGAGGAGTCATGAATTTGGCAAGCATTGTGACTACTGTTGTCATGAAGTATAAGAATCAGATGCCATTTAATTTTGTCATACTGACATTTATGGTTTTGAAGTTTTTATTAAAAACACTTTTTTTTGGGGACTGACATCTCGCAGTTTAACCTAGGAGGCTGTCGTCTGCTTAACCGGACTTGCCTGTGGTTGCCCCAATAAAGTAGGGCCTTCAGCCAGGGTTTACAAAAACTTAAAACTAAGCGACTACACGTTAAGACCCCATGCGCGGTACGGACCTCAGCTTGGGGCATTGCTGGGAGAGGACAGTAAGGGACATGCTGGATCGGAATTATTTAAAGCACGGTAGATGTTGTCAGATACGAGCATTCCTATCAAGAAAACTAGAAGTCAAACAATTTCTGGTTTGGGTTTGCAGATTGTTGAGGCACAAAATAAAAGGACATACTACGTGGGACCCAGATGTAGTACAATAAGGGTTGCATGATGATGTTGACATTATTGCACCAAGCATCGGATTTAAATTGACGCCAGGTATAACAAAAAATAAATAATCGAATGCAATTGAATAAGACAAAAATAAGACAGCTAATCAATATTTGCGTTGCACAAGCTATTGATAGTTAGTCGCATGATCTAATAATAAAAATCCGCATAAAATGCTGAAATCAACTAAAATAGTCAATCTGAACAACCCTACGTCCCAAGTCAGTCCTGGCTTGGTGAAGACGCAGCGAAGCATCGCAAATCCGATGTTATTATTTAATTACTAACTCCCTTGGAGAACTGAAGACGAAAACTTACGGAATATGCTCAAGTTATAAGAGAAATAGCTTCCTATTCTAAAGATATACTTTGATAGTTACCGAGACTTTCTATTAATAAGGTTTATATCTATCGTCTACTGCAGGTCACTGTATTTTCTTCTTTGTTTTTTTCGCCTTTCATTCTTTGACGTTTGAACGTCTCTGTGGTCTTCAGTTTTTAAACGTTAATATCGTAAATTGCATGTACCAATTGCAGTTTGAATGTAGTTCTATGCTTGAATGATGTTCTTACATCATTTTATCTTATTAAGTTTTCAGACTTATTTAGCTTTAAGAAAGAAAGAAAGAAAGAAAGAAAGAAAAAACGTTTATTCTGCACAAACAAAACGCACGCTACAAATAAAAAACAAAATAATAATAAAAAATAAAAAAGACATAAAATATACAATGTAGCCAAAAGCCTCGTACTCAAGCGCTTGATGTCAGGTCCAGGGACCAAAGACAACACCACCATTCCATGGTAAGTAAAACTAGTAAACTTTGGTTTTGTATTGTCGATCTTTGTCACCGACTTCCAAAATTAAAGTTATTTTTCACGGGTAGTATTTTTTTGAAACTCGTAAGTCTTCCCACGATTTCTGCAGGATCCCATCATCAGATCCTGACCTGATGACGGTAGGACCGCCTGGAAAGTTACTCTTTCAATCAAAAAAGTAATTTTTCGAATCAGTCAAGCCGATTCGTTCAATACGAGTATTACGACGAAATGAGAACCTCCTCCTTTTTGCAAAAAATAATAAATAAATGTTATTTTGTATTTTACTTTTATTTTTATTGCGAAGTGTCTATTACGTCCCTACCATAAAGAAGAGGCCTCTGTGTCCCAGCAGTGGGA
Organism: Eremobia ochroleuca; assembly: GCA_949629135.1. Classification (NCBI taxonomy): domain Eukaryota; kingdom Metazoa; phylum Arthropoda; class Insecta; order Lepidoptera; family Noctuidae; genus Eremobia; species Eremobia ochroleuca. The sequence continues at coordinate 6,278,001 of OX451387.1, forward strand.
ACGGTATGGTTTGTGGTAAGTTCTTGATTTTTCTCAGCTTCTCACGCATAACTTACACCCTGTAGAGAATAACTTAATATAAGTCTTTCGTAAAAGTCTGAGACGCCTCAACAAGTTTATTTGATAAGATCATATCAACGTGAGGTGTAGTGTTACACTTTACAATTATGACTCACGTGTTAATTAAGTAGGTAAGCAGAGCTTATGTCTGTAACTGTTTGTGAACGTTTTAGAAGTTTTTGGGGATCTGAAATGGAGGAACCTTGAACAATGTGGTTTTGTAATACAAATGTTATAAGTTAAAGTCGCTTTTCGTGTCTGTCTGTAAGACCGCGTTATTTGTTCTCCTAGGTACTACGCAACAATTTTTTACGAATTTTCATCATTATATAGCGAAATTATTCTCAAAGGTTTTTGTGTATACATTAATATTAAACTTAACTTCATCATCATCATCTGCCTAGCCTTTTCCCAACTATGTTGGGGTCGGCTTCCAGTCTAACCGAATGCAGCTGAATACCAGTATTTTACATGGAGCGACTGCCTATCTGACTTCCACAACCCAGTTGCTGGGTAATACGATACCCCTTGGTAAGACTGGTGTCAGACTTTCGGGCTTCTGACGACCCGTAACGACTGTCAAAGATCCATGAATGACAGCCGGGACCAACGGCTTAACGTGCTTATGAATGATTACTCAAATACCAAAAACGATTGTGTATTTCATTTCACCATCACTGCTCTCAAAACGGTCAAGAAATACATCGGGAGGAAACCGGCATGTCCTAAAACCAAAGATTCGAAGACATGTGACATCCACCAACTCACACTGAGCCCGTGTGATGGATTATGGCCCACTCCCTCTCACAGAGAAGAGGCCAGTGTCTGAGCAGTGGGAACATTATGGTCTGAAGCGACTGCAATCATTTTGCAAAACTCTCAAGAACCATATTAGGTCCTAAGAATAGAAAACCCATAGCACAATCGACGAAATGTAGGTGTCCTATCTACCTCAGGCTCCCTCTCTGGGAAATACAATCGTGTCAGATTAAAAGAAGAGTCAACGGCGGTCCAGTTGTCATATAAAATAAACGTTCTTACCGTCAACACTAATCCCCGCTTGACATGGAAGAACTGAAGGCCAGTCAGCGCGACCGTGTCTCCATGTATCTGATCCAGAAACCTCTCCACCTGCAATAATAACAACCTTTACTAACAGAAGGTCTACTACAATACGGCTTGCGCCATAGTCGTTGAACTTAAAGGTTGATACGGTGTTATAACAAGTGCGTTATTTGCTGCGTAGTACAGTACTTCACCCCTCATCCCCGCTGACAGGTGAATTGGTAACTGCGCAGGGACTCGCCTCATGTTCTGAGCCGTCATAAAATATGCATACGGCTGTACCAAAGTAATAAGTACATAATTAATTTAATTTGCCAAATAAATGTTAGACTTTCTTTATTAATATCAAGGTAGCTGGAATAAAGTTATTTATAATATTTTTAGGCGTATATATTGGTTTGCACTTTAGGGGCTTAATCTGGAGCCATTGCATGAATGGGCCAAGGCTGTAAATTAGGTATTATAATATACTATTTATTTGGAAAAAAGATGGTCCTTCGGTAAATTCTTATATCGTGCCACAATCTTCTTACTTAATAGTTTCCCAGTTTGCCAAAGTTTCGTAAGCACATGTTTGTTTGCTATACTTTCTTGTGGTGGAATGAATTTGGAAAAATAAACAAGTTTATTGGTAAAAGATTTCGGAACATTCGTGAGAGTAGTTAGTTCTGATGCAAGTTTTATTTATTTTGAAAGGTCTTCTAAATAAACTTGCTTATTTTTTTGTCGATGTTCATCAAGATGTTTTTTGAAAACTGAACATAAATGAACTTTAAACCTAGAAATAGGATTAACAACATTTTATTAATGAGATTAGCGATGCATAGAGAAACGACTTGGTGTTACAAGGGACACTTAATTGCTTTTTACTTAGAAATGTGCAATGCCAGTGGTCCTCAGTCTTGGTTTTTGCGGGATGCTTGCAATCTCTCATAAGTAAGTAGATTATTACTGTTTTTCACGACTTTAAGGTTCGAAACTTTTGATTCTCACCTCCACGCAATAATTCGTTGAAGACACATCATACAGCGAATGCGCTGGCTCCAAGCTGGCAGCATGAACCTTAGCAGCAGTCAGTGACACTGCCAGCGACCTGACTACCAGAAACGCAAAGGAGTACGCGAAGTAGATCGAATGCTCGTATCCGTTAAGGAATCTGCAAAAGCATACGTAGTCAGCAGTGGACGGTAAGTGAGCAATTGTATCGTTAATAATATATATGGTTACCTTTGATCTGTGGTAGAATCTGGTCTGCATCTAGGAGTTGCTTTTATTCCTCCTCTGTAATAAACATTTTTCTATGAATTAATAGCTACTTAAGCCCGCTTTCACAGCAAATTAAAACCATAGTTCTGATTCTGCCAATCGTTTAAACACGACACCAAACGCATTTATCGATTTGTGGTGCAAGTGAGCCTTAAGGATTTTTTGAAATTATAATAGTTAAAAGCCAGAATTTGTCTTGAATTTTAAAACTGCCTTTATCTTAGTCTTCTTACAATATTAGGTACAAAGTCTCTAGCCAATATCAGCACAAATTAAAGCTTCATCTCATCAGTACACAAATTGTAAGCGGTCTACGAGTGGAAGAACAAAAATTATTTGAAAAGAGTATCATTCTGGACGCCGGAGGGAGGACATCGTCGTCGAGGTAAGCCACGGCGAAGGTGGTACGACGGTGTGGTAACATTAGCAGACAGGGCAAGGTTTGGAAGATAAAAGAGGAGGCCTTTGCCCAGGAGTAAGACAAAATGTAGGACAAATAAAAAAAAAATGACCGCCAAGTGGAAATACTCACGCAAGAGTATGCAGCAGCTGAGAGCAGACGAAGAACAGATTACTGGCAAAGGATATGAAGATCACGCCTCCTATGATCTTGTCCACTTGGCGCACGAGGTGGACGGACCTGTTGTAGTCTTCACGCATTGTGCGCCAGAACGATGATGGTGAGTTCTGTGAGGTAATTAGATGATAAAAAGAAATTATTAATTTCCGTAAATAGGCTTTGAGAAACTATAGCTACTGTGGTCTAGATTTCAAAATGGGGGTGTACAACTAAGAACACCATTGTCTATTCTTTCGACGAAAAATATTATGCATAATAGCAATATCCGGTCCACGAAATTGAGTGTCACGACTTACAAATTAAAAACACAGAGTGGCAGGGAATCGACGTGCAACCGGCCACCATGGATGCAGAACATAATTATGAACCCCTGCGTTAAATTTATTAGCCGGTTATAAAAAAAGTTATAAAAAAACTTTTCCATACATTTTGACCGCTTAGGTATTGACTGTTTTCAATAAAAAACAAGTTTTTTATTTTTATAAATAGCCGATGAAAAGGGTTTTCTATGCTGTGCCCAATTCATGGTTCCAGTTTTCGTGTCGATGTTCCTGGCACCCAGTATATGACGAAAGAATGTGATCGTAAACTACCATTGCTAATAATGAAGATACTTACATCATCCACTTAGCCTTTTGCCAACATGTTGGGGGCGGCTTCTTACCTAACAGGAGGCAGCTGAATATCTGTATTTGACATGGAGCGACTGCATATCTGACTTTCACAACCCAGTTACCCCTTACGTTTCCCCCCATACCATGAAGCCCCTAGATAAGACAGGTTGACGTACTTTCGGGCTTCTGACGACCCGTAACGACTGTCAAAGATCCCACCGCACGATATACAGCCGGAACGACTTTACGTGTTTACCGAGGTATGGACCAGCCCCAGCAAGCTTAAAATGATCGATCGGCTCGTGTGGCTATTATTACTTAGCCACGAGCCCTCTAACATAGTGAAGGACTACAGATCCACTCACAATATTATGATAGTGTTACAAACACCTGCCTTATCTTTAGCTGCTATAATCCTTTCATTGACTTGGTTGAACCTCGACGTCAAGTACATACTCATGCAGATGACGAACACGTCAGTGAAGTTCCAGTTGAATGTACATTGAAAGTTGAAAAACTGCAAAGAAATGATACAACAATGATAAATATGGAGGTTCAAGGTGCAGATACGAGGTTCCAAAACCTGTAGAGTAGGCCGCACGCCAGTGGTAACAAAACCAGTATAAGCTGGCCTTTTATTTAGCCCTGGTAGCTTGAGAGTGTTTTCCTCGCGGCGATTTTTATTGTGCATTGGATTTCATCGCACTGAAGTCGAGTGTGTTTTATTGACGCGCCGGGACGCGCTCAGTTGGATTCTCAATGCTTGGCACAAAACCGAGAGTTGAAAATCCAATGCGCGATAAAATCCCGCCGCGATATTTTTACGTCCGTGCAACGTGTGGGTTCGGCTTATTCTATTGAAACTCTACGCTAGGCCAATTCAAGGTCAACGTGTCTTGCCAACGACGTGCGGTCGTGGCTTGTAACGTTGGAATGATGATAAGCGTTGTGAATTAATGCAGACTGTCCCCACTACACATTTAGATAGCTTGGCAACGTAATCATAAGCAAATGCTTCTTCGTTCTAAGAGACCTTTGCCCTTTAGTGAACCTGTAAGGCCCGTTTTCTTCACGAGTTTCAACTTTCGTTACTGAGACGAGCGTTGAAAATCACCAACAACCTTTTAAGAGGTCATTGTACTCATCATTATGAACAACTTTTACTATGGGACCAAACCTGAAATCGTGAAAAAAAAAATCAGCTGTTCCCTACATTTTGACGACTCGTACGAACAAATGCAGGGAACAGCTAATTTTTTTGTCGCGATTTCAGGTTTGGCCCCATAGTAAAAGTTGTTCATAATGATGCGTACAATGACCTCTTAAGAGGTTGTTGGTGTCTTGCAAATAACCCTGTATAAGTGTCGCCTAATGTTAATGAAAACGGGCATAACGGACTTAAACTTGTGCCATGATATGAGTCTTCTTTCCTCCTTCTCCTTTTCTCCGTCTTCTTTCTTTTGTCTTCGTTCTTCTTTCCTAAAATAGTCTCGTTGACCAACATAGCCTAGGCATAATCAGCCGATAATGTTCCCACTGCTGGGACACAGGCTTGCTCTCGATGAGAGCGAGTGGGCCGTAATCCAGCACGCGGGCCCAGTGCGGGTTCCACATTCCACATGTCTTGGAATTTTTGGTTCAAGGACATGCCGGTTTCCTCACGATGTTTCCCTTCGCCATTTTGAGAGTGATGAAATAATTTAAACAAATTAAAGTGCCTGTCTGGGTTCGAACCTACAAACACCATTGCTCAAAATATAATATTTTGGTCAAGATATTTCATAGAAACTTACATGAGCCAGAAATCCAAGGAAGTCGTTGTACGGAAAGTAAAGGAAAAACCATGAAAAACTGCGTCTCATAAAGTTTTCGTACAGGGGGCTATCTGGCTCGCAGTCCAAACTCGTTGAGATGCCGTGCAACTCTGAGAAACAATGCTCCACTGAAAATAAAAAGTAAGGTTTATTATCTACAAAGCATTTTCAGTTTTTTTTTCAAATTTCCCAAATTTCTCCAATTATTATTTCCCTTAAAAACCTTATACGGAATATCACGAACATTAAAAACAAAAAAAAAAAATCGGTTCAGCCATTCTCAAACGATGGTACCAAAGCATAATTTTTATTTATACAGGGTGTAAGCACACATCGACTCGCACACTGTAACCATGAATTCTAAATCCCAAAAACAAAAGAGCTGTTTCATAGAAAAGTGCAATACAACTGATTTTTTTTATTATAGGCGAAGAAAAATTGCTGCATAGGGGGGTTCAGAATCATGAACTTATTTAAAAAACAGAGCCTGATCTAAAGTAGGTGGCAGTCCTTCTGCTACCAAAACAAGTCGATCTTTTTTAAATTACTAGCTGCGCCTAGCGGTTTCACCCGCTTAAGTCTCGATCCCGTAAGAATATCGGCATAAAAAGTATTTCATGTGTTAATCCTGATTACAAACTATCTGTGTGCCAAATTTCATCAAAATTAGTCCAGCTGTTTGAGCGTGAAGAAGTAACAAACATACAAACACACACACACACGCACACACACAATCTTTCGCCTTTATAATATTAGTGTGATTCCGAACTGCTTTATTATTACTTCCTGATAAAACATGGTTTATCTTTAGACTCAGGTTCAAACCATTGAGCCATTTTTGATTTTCGAACTTGATTCCGAGAAAATTAAAGTTTTAAGTTGTCAATTTTGTGTTAAGAACTGTATAACAGTCCGAACAATGTTCAAGATAAAAGTAACTGGCTGGTTTGGAATAAAGTTAGAAATCGTTGTTTTTTTTTTTTTTTTTTGTCAGATGATTATTGTTTTATCGTGTCCTATTGACTTCGTTGGTTTCATTCACCGCTCATGATTTGATAACTAGTAGATTGGTTTGCGTTTTTGTAATGAATTTTAATTCAACCAAAATAATATGTAGGGTAGAGTTTAATGACAGCTGCTCGTGAGTCGTTGCCTGGAATGTTACCATTTTACAAATATTATATTTATAATAATCAATTAGGACTAGGTATTGTGTATTTATATTATTTCTTATTTTGCCGAAGAAAGAAAAAAAAAGGGTGCATGGAAGGATTTGGGGAAGGCCTTTGCTCAGTAGTGGGACAGTGTAGACTAAATAAAAAAAATAAAATTGCCGGTTTACGTCATTACGTCACGCCAGCTGTCGCTAAAAACCAGCTCTGGGGTTCTGTCTCGCATAGGGTCGTAACATGATGCTCAGCGATGACCGTTTTGCGTGAATGTGACGCATATTTTGACCCCAACTTGTTATTCTTTTGTGCTTGTGTTTTTTCGTTGATAAATGACTTATTTTCTGTAAGTAGGTTTGTACAAACACTTTTACATGTCAATCATTTTTTTTTTTACTAGAAGAGGTCGGCGTTTCCTATCTGACTACTCCGAGAAGAAAGGCCGAAACAAACTCAGAGGTCACAGTCTCTTTTAAAGTCCAGACATAATCTTGGTCAGATCATGTGAAGACCATGTAGATTGGTGTCTGAAATGATTGCAACATGTTTACCGCAAATAAAAAACGTATTTATTTTCTTTCTAGGTAGATAATTAAGAAAAAAGAAAATCATACTTACATAAAGCTAATGACAGCACTACAAAACAAGAGATATTAAACTTCCTCCCTAATTTCGTGTCGGTATTAGGATCGGCAGACTCCACCTTAGCTATAAGCAGGCATAACTTCGACCATTTCATTGCGATCCGCCAAAACAATGTCGTTGTTATAAAACCAAAACTGTAGAATATTAGAGCAGCTGAAAATGTACAAAAAACATTACACATCGGTACAAAAGTAGTAAAAACCAGAATAAACAGGATAAGATGAGTTTTATGATATGATTTTTTGTCTGTTGTCAGCTATAATGTAGTGTAGATCGTCAGAGATGTGGCGGCATCTACATCACCATATGCGAACTACGCATTACACTGACGTCACGCAAAATCCTGCATCTCGCAAGCAGAGTTTACCGTGCAACTAGCATAATATGCTAATCATATACATATACGTTATATAACACATACAATCGCCAACCAGACACATCCCCGTTTGGTCGATCGATCCTCCCTTTTCTATGGAGGATGCGTAAACTTTACTGCCTGTTCCTCACATCTCTATGGAGATTTTAAAAGCAGTGGTGCTATTTCGTAATACACTTGTTATGGCAATGCCTTTTATTATGTCAGTTCACCAACATTAATTGCGTTACATATATGTTGTTGAGCAGACAGTTTTTTTTTTCAAAAAATTAAATGTTTGAAAAATTCTTCAAATATGCATAATAATTTTTGAAGATGAATTTTGCAAACATATATTTCGAGATACAATGCATTAGCAATTTCCTTTAGATTGTAATTTAAACTATTGGAAGTGCAATTAGGGTGCAGGTATTTCTGCATTACTATTTGAAAATGTCAATTAACACAAGCATCAATAATTTCAGTAATAGGCAATGATACCATTTTACTTACTTGCAGTATCCACTGTAGATGAAGACTCTTTAAATAAGCTCAGGAAAAGCACAAAAGCCAAAGTGAACTGACCAACCATAGATATATACGTGTATAAACAGCGAAATGATATAAACTTGAATCTGTAAAAAAAAAACAGAATTATTGTCAGGAACGAAGCTGTACAATCACATGCAAAAGAGGTTTTAGAGATTCTACTATAGGTAGTAATTATATAATGTTAACAGAAACACTCACACTCCACTCTCTCATATTTTGGACAAATAAATGATTTATTTATTTATTTTATCATTTATGTACACACATATATAACATTATGTTTAGTATACTGCAAACCTTAATATAGTTTGTTCAGAATAAGTAACTGAATCGATTCCAATAGTTTTTACACCATGTTATATTTTGTCCCAAAAATATTTCAAAATGTTAAAAAGTTGTACACCGAGCGACACTAAGTACCTACATATCCGCAATCATATGCGCAAAACACAGGTCACAGCCGGTCGGCCGGTGGTGCGTGTTAAGTGGTAACCAACTTTTTGTACGGACAATCAGGTAACATAACAAGCTTATAACTTCGTGATTATTCATGATACAGTTTTGAAATTTTGTACATAGATTCTTCACATAAAAATACTAGACACGAGTTTCGGGTTTGCCATATACTAAAAATAATGTTGCATAAACAGACAAGAAAAAACAAAACATAAACATAGGTACAAAGGTGATGATTATTATTTATATTGTCTTAACAAACAGCTCGGCCTATTACAGTCCACTGCAGGAGGTCTACTCCCTTTCCTATTCTGTATCACCTACGGACATATAGCATGAGATTGGTACCCGAACTTAGAATAAACGACAAGTCCTTACACCCAGCGTGTTTTTGCTGGTTAGAAAATGTGGGTAGGGATTACTCCGAAGTAACGAATTACGATCGGGCGGGCCCGTATCTTCAGACAGACATAAACAGTAGGTCCCCAGGACATAGCCTCTTCCGAATTGAATTAGTATACCTGGTTCTCTTTGTATATTTTCGGTGTCAAATCTTTTTGTCCGCCTAGCATTTGCAATTTAGTCAGCCCTTATTTCACGGTGTCCATTTTGTTAAAACTATTTCTATTATAGCATAAGCATAGCATAATCAGCCTAAATTTTCACACACGCCTCGTCTCGGTGAGAGGAGTAGGTCGTAATCCACCATGCGGGCCCAGTGCTGGTTAGTAAATGTCACATGTCTTTGAAATTTGGTTCTAGGACATGCCGGTTTCTTATCGGAGTTACCAGTTTCAGCCTTACTATTACAGTGACCATATTATTGAAACTATTTATATCATGTTATTATGTAATTCAAGTACAAAACAGCTAACTAAAACTTAAAACTATGTGTCACAAGAATGAAATATATTTTTATTTTACGCAAAGTTACTTCTACATCCAACTGTAGATTTATTAGGTTGATGTGCGGACTGCGTACTGTATAGTGTACTCTAGCAATCCTAACGACACTATAACTTTACGAATCTGTCAGTCGTTTACGTTCTATGAGAGTATGAACTGCAAAATAAAAACTACTACAGACAGTAAAAATACGTGGAACATATGGATTACGTTCTGTTTTTGCAGCTGGGGAATGCGGTGATGCGTTGTATAAAAAAAATTGTATGCAGTAGGTACTAGTTGAGCCGAAGATGGCTGGAAGAGCTTGACTCCTACCGAAAGGATTGACACTAGCATAAGCTCCCTTTTTAGGGTTCCGTACCCAAAGGGTAAAAAAGAAACCCTATTACTCCCGCTCCGCTGTCCGTCCGTCCGTCCGTCCCTCCGTCTGTCACCAGGCCTGTTGCCGCTATAACAACAAATACTAAAAAACAGAATAAAATAAATATTTAAGGGGGCTCCCATAAAACAGACATGATTTTTTTGACGTTTTTGTAGATCCGGATCCCTTCGTGCGCTAATCCGAATCGCGCTTGGCCGGTTTTAAACACAAATTTCTGTGTGTGGAAAAAGGAGAAGGACGCCATTACCCTGCCTTGAGTGGGACAATACAGGCTAGTCAGATAGATGAAGTAGTTTAAGCCTTGAATAAATATTATTTACTTAATTAATCATGTGACTATCAAGTGAGAAGGAGAATAATATTATGGTTACTTTCAATTCACCAAACGGTGTGCCTAAAGTAAAAAACAAAAAAAAGTCATGAAAATTAACTAGAGTTGTAATAAAAAAAAACATGCTCAATAAAACGTAGAAAGATATTTATTGAAAGTACTACTACATTACTCTTTGCTGTTAGTCCATTGCAAATATATTCAAAATGAAATATTCATACATTCGTGATTGCGACTGTACTTCAAAGAATTGATGAGCCAATTCACTACTCGAAAAAATAAAGATGTTCGCTCCATTATTTAATTTTGATGAAAAAGTAACTCGAAGGTGTTTGTAGTTATTTATAAATTCGCAAGAAAATTCGCCAAGAAGTTAGGCTTCAAAATTACGAGTATAAATTATTGAGCTACCTTTTTGCTATGACATGCACAAATAATATTACTATACAATATTTGTGTCTCACCCTGTTTGACTTCCACTTTCAGTTATTAATAAAATAAATTAGTAATTATTAATAAATTAGTAATTAGTAATTATTAATAAAATTAGTTGTGTTTATATTACAAATACTATTCCTATTACCTTTCTTTTCGACGGACAAAACTGTGGCTTTAGTTAAAAGGGTTGTCTAACTCTGTTGTCGTATTTGAACATAAATGTTTATTTATTTAATTACTTACTTATTTATGTACACACTTATATAAACAGAGAAGAAACAAAAGAACATCAAAATAGGTACAAAGGTGTACCTATTTTTCTTTTTCTTTTGGTGGTGTGTGGATTTTAATTATGTGTAGTAAGGTTTTTAAGCTTTTCTTCCTTCCTTAAAATGAATCATGATTACCTACGTGATGGTGTTATCAAGGACGTCTATGACCACGTCCACAGTACTGGTTACTGTTACCCTGCATCATCTCACTGCTGGGCAAAGACCTCTCCCCATGACTTCCAGCTCTTTCGATCCATATTAACACAGATAATTGACGTTGCTCAAAAAACCGTTAACCTGAAGTGTGACTGGGCGGAACACGTCTGCCGTATGTCCAATGAGCTGTGGGCCAAAATAATTACCACGTGGAGCCTTGAAACAACCACAAGGCGTCACTGCAGACCCCGTGAAAAATGGCGGGACGAGCTGGAGAAAACAAAAGACCACTGGTCCACCTTATCCCCTGGATTGAAAGTGCTGGGTGTCACGTCCATATTTATTTATTTTACCATTTATGTACACACATAATATTTAATAAACAGACAAGAAAAAAACAGAACAGAAAAATAGGTACAAAGGTGATGCTTATTATAAAATAATCAATAAAAAAAAAATATCGAAAATATAAAAGCAAACATAGATTTTGAACAGTCTTACAAGACACAACATTATAATTATCCTAAATTGAATTCATAATTGAGAAAGTCTCTTTCACCTTAATTTAGACGCATCGTTCTCATGAATGCCCTGAACTGGGTTCAGCCCGAAGCACTGTCCCACCGTCAGAGTCACCTTCATAGCAGACTGGAAGGTCGTACGTGGCTTGTCTTTTTTTAATACCACATGTTCTTTGTGTCGAATTTGTACAGGATCTGAAAAAACAGCAATGTTATAAACGATTCAGCAGTGCTATTCTGTAAAAATCTCACCGTGAGAACTTAGGTGAAGTGAGCGGGGAGTGAACTGTGTGTGTGTGTGAACACTATTGGCTCACTTCAAGCTCACTTCACTAATGATTTCACGGTAAGATTTTTACAGAATCGACCGGCTGGTATCAGGTTGTTATCGGTTCGACGGTTTTTCTTTAGGGTATTTTTCGAGATTGCCCAACGTGTTTCCTAATGCATACTAATGTTATGGTAAGGTAAAGGTACAAAGTTGAATTCAGTTTGTGTTGACAAGGCAGTCATATTTCGTTTAGACAGTAGAACGAACATGTATCAGTCTGCATCAAGATTTCTTTATGTTCAGGGCAAAACCAATAGCTTGTACCGTCTTATTGTAAAACGAAATCTAGTTCTGGACAAAGTTCTTAATAGTACCTAAAATGACAACTTAGCACCGAACTAAGCTGTCATTTTTGTATAAAGAACTGCATTTCTATAACATTTAGGTTCTGAATTCAATAACTGGCTCGGTGGTTTAATACTAATCGAAAAAAAAACCTTGTTTTGTAATAAGGCAGTTTATGATTAGAAAGTAGGTGGTACCTCCCATTATATTTTAGAGGATTTGAACCTGGAACCTGTTTCTCAAAAGTGTAATGTCATTTACAGACATAAAACCACTAAAAACAAAATGTCTACTAATTAAGATTGCTAATTACTCAATCAAGTAGAGCCACGTTTTATATCCAAAGAAGCCCATTCTACTTGTTTACTTAAATCCTTTACTTTAGTATTAAAGCTCTGGGGAACAATAGATCTTTTATGCTAGGCCTCGGATTAGTCAAAACGGGATAGGAAGTAACTTGAAGTTTGCTAATTATGTGGAGTCAAGTTTAGTTTGTAGGTCCATAAATAATCTTGCGGTATGAATTTGTAATCTGCTTTAACATGATTCCGTCTTCCAAGCAGAGGTAATCGTCTTTTATACCCAGAAAATGTATACGTTCAAAAATAAACTCTTAAAATTAAAATTTATTTATTTGTGAGACAAGGTTGCAGTACATGGTGTTATAAATGAAAAATATCGTATCACTATCTGCCTTGCAAGACGCACAAACATTGCTAACACAGTAATAATTCTTCTTCCCTGAAAGGAGATCAACCATATTGGGCCGAAAACCCAAATTGCCAACGAAAAAAAAAACTTATTATTTAGGTTGGGATTATTAGGTCGGGGAAGTCCTCCTTATCATTTTTTACTATTGCGTCGAATCTCTACGACCATTTCTTCAGCTGGTTTTTAAAGTTAAAAAATCTAGTTTTATACATTTCAAAAAAATATAAAACTATCGAGTGGCGAGAATATATGAAAGGTATTCTATCTCAATCATATGCTTTATCACTGGAGGCCACGTTATTTTGGAAACATTGCTTTAAAAAAACAAAAACTAACAATACAAATAAAATATTGCTATGAAGAATAAAAATAATAATAGTAGTCTTTGAAAATGCATATCCAAAATTAACAATTCTCGGTCTAAAAGTATAAAAGGCTAAAGTTTGCAGGTAAGGTACCATTATGTCGTTAAATATTCTTGTTATCGTTTTAAAGTAAAAGTTTTTAGTATGGAAATAAACTAAAATGATAGTTTCGTTCTGTAACGTGACAAAAATAAAATGGAAATCAAAAAGTTCTAACAACCTGTGACAGATTTATGACAATATTCTTGAGATATACTATTATTATATCCTTGACAAATTAAATAAGACAGGAATTAAAATTACCCAGTGCGCAAACTTTAACCATGAATTCAGCATATCATTCTAGAAAAGTGTAACCTACCATTTATGTACATACATACATATAAACAGACAAGGAGAAAGGAACAGAAAAATACGTACACAGGTGATGCTTATTATGCTTTTGACGCGTATCGGCAAGCGTAGTGTGGGACGCCCCCCAGCTAGATAGACGGACGACCTAAAGAAGGTGGCTGGGGTAGACTGGATGCGGAAGTCAGAGGACAGGGTGTTGTGGCGCAGTCTGGGAGAGACCTATGTCCACCAGTGGAATGCGATAGACTGAGTTGATTGATGCTTATTTCAAAAGAAATCTCTTCCAGCATATCTACGATAGGAGAGTGCATAAAAAGAGATGTAGACAACAATGTATGTATGGGGCAGTAATTTCTTTTTTTATAGCCGACACAAAAATCCGCCGGGGCGTCTAGAATCATATGCTGAATTCATGGTAAAAGTTTGCGAACTGCTTATAAATGTTTCTTGACACTGTTTGTTTCAAACATTTATTACGACCGACATAAAATTTTTATTCGATATTTCCAAAGTGGAAGCTATTATATACGAGTATATGTATGCTAAGTTATTCGATTCACAAACGTAAGCAATTCAAGCATTTCAGATGTTAATCTCCCGTAATTTCCCCGAAATTATTCTCTAACGCATTGGAGGATGTGTTAAAGACGCTGAACTGGAAAAGGACGCGGCATTGACATCAACGGCTAGTACATCTCACACTTCAGATTTGCAGATGACATCGTCATACTGGCTGAATCGGTGCAGGACTTGCAGCAGATGCTGAACGGCCTAGTTGATTCTAGTGTACGCATTAGTCTCCGGATGAACTTGGGCAAAACCCAGGTTATGTTCAATGAACACGTTACCGCGGGATTGATTGCTGTCAATGGCGGTGCTCTCGAGGTTGTTCAAGAATACGTTTACCTCGGGCAAATTCTGCAGTTTAGTAAGAACAACTTTGAGAGGGAGGCTAAGAGAAGAATTCAGCTGGGCTGGGCAGTATTTGGGAAGCCAGCAAGTCGAGTCTTCTCGTCGCGTATTCCACAGAGCCTAAAGACTAAGGTCTTCAATTAATGCGTCCTGCCAGTTATGACTTACGGATCCGAAACGTGGACGCTCACGGTACGGCTGGTCCATAAGTTCAAGGTCGCTCAGCGAGCTATGGAACGGGCTTGGAGTTTCTCTGAGGGATCGAATCCTCAACGAGGTGATCCGGCAGAGAACCAAATCTGTCGACATAGCTCACAGAATAAACAAGCTGAAGTGGCAATGGGCCGTCCAAATTAGCCGTAGAACCGATTACCGTTGGGGTAGGTTTATTCTTGAGTGTATACCGCGAATCAGTAAACGTAAGGTGGGACGCCCTCAGGCTAGGTGGAGCGACAATCTTCGCTGAATGGCTGGTAGCAGCTGGATGAGAGTTGCCGAAAATCGAGTTGAATGGCGTGCAATAGAAGAGGCCTATGTCCAGCAGTGGACTGCTATGGGCTGATGATGATATAATGAGAATGAGGCTGCAGTATTCTTCATGGACTCGAGAGGACATTGTCGCCATAGATGGGCAAATATCTAGGGCAAAAGTCCTGGCAGACCAAGTGTCGGGCCAAATATGGAACGGAAGCTCATGTTTACGCCGCTAAAGGATACGGACCTAATATCAGGTACAAAGTTTAAGTCTAATCTGACATACAGTCAGCGGCACGTAACTTGGCAAGGTTTTGCCGTAGTGGGAATAAGTTTGCGCATGTACACTTAGTGCAACAAAAAAAATATCACTTTCATTGCTTGTAATTATTCTACGGTTATTTCCATAATTTATTTTAAACACGTCTGTTTAGAAGAAAGTTAAAGAAAGGAGACGAAAAGGGGAGGACTCTTGCCAAGTTATGTGCCGGCTACTGTAACTATGTATTATTTGCAAGCAAATAGTATCCATGAGGATCACTTAAGAACATAACAAAATCAAGAACCGAAGTGACAACACTTTTGAATGCTTATTCATCTATATATTTTATCCTTAAAGTTAATAAGAAAAGTAAACAAAATACTCACAATCACAATCGCTTTCATATGTTTATAACTTGTTGAGAGACAAGACCGATGACGCAACACTTTTAAATAAATACATAACCTACTACTGCAACTTTTCAAAGAGATATTTTGAGGAAAATATTAAATGTAACAAAATAAGTACACACAATTCTAATCAAAAAATCTTGAAGCAAATAAGTATAAAATGTAACATAATACTTACAATTCCAATCGCTTTTATATTTTTTAAACTTGTCCAGAGAGTGAAGATCCATCGTGCAGCCCGGCGCGATCCTGCCCCATGTTTTGTAAAAGTAATTAACTTTATTTACGCCGCCGACGCCGATATTCGAGATAACGGCAGTCCATCCATTTTGCATTAGGGTTCTGTAAGAGTTAATAACTATGTATTGTTGCAATATCAGTATTGCAACAATAAATAGTAACCACTTATAACTAAATAATAAGTTATGAGTGGTTAATTATGGCTTTGTTATTGAGTGGGGTAATCCTTTGTTATACAGGGTGATTTTTACAAGCTTTTATTTAGTTTCAACACAACATAATATCACGCTTGAATTCCCCTAAGGGTTAGGCAGCGATGCACCTGTAGGATACCCAAATTTTGCTGGTTGTATTTAAGTCTAAGAAAAAAGGGGAGAGCCTACTACCATAAACCGGGCATAATTCCAGACTCCAGGCTGCTACAGAGAAATTTCAGAAGGAAAAACTTAATGGCACTTTGCCCGACTCGGGAATCGAACCTAGGATCTCATGCTCAGCAGTGGCGCTAGCGAGCCCTACACAAACGAGGCCATCCACAATGCAGGCTCTTCAACAATGTGTCAGTAATAGCTCATCACTTTTTCTTTCTTTCTTTAACGCCTGTAATCTCCAAAGTGTTTGGAACCTATAATAGTGGGTGTATTATAGGTTCCAAACCCTACATTTATATACAAATACATAGTTTGTTTCAAATACTGTTTTCAGGTTGAAATAGTCCTAGAAAGGATTTACTTGTCAGGGAACTTACAAGTAGGTAGGTGGACATACTCAGAACCCTATTGTTGAACTGAAACAATCAAGACTTAATTGAGTTCTTTGATCTTGATTAAAAATCTAGACAACTATAGGCCGACCGCCTAACTGAGACGTTGCCTGGAGTAGCAGCGCTGTGCGGGAGGGATGTGGTGATGTGTCACAAGTTGACCAATCACTGAGCTCTCGCAGCTCAGTGATTCGTCAACTTGTGACAACTATCGGCCCTCTCGCACCGCGCATCTACTGTCCGCGCGCGAGCTCCGAGGAATGATAAGGAATGTTGACGTAATGAGCTAGAGTTGTGATTTAGTCGATATTTCACTGTCGATACTAATACATCTTGAGCCTCCGCGCGAGTGTACTTCATGAAATCATTTTATGAGGGTATTATGTACTTGAAATAAAAAAAAGTGATGAAAATAAACTCTCCTCACGCACTTCAATAATAAATGAGTCGACAACATTCTCCATTAAGCCATCCCTTTGACAGTTCCTCTAATGCTAAAACATGTTTATCATATCCACACCAATCTTCTTTTGTGACATGCGTGATAGCTTTTTCGGTGATCTCCTTCAGTCTCGTCAGAGAAAAATCTGAAGTAATGTTGTGTTCCCTCACGAGCCTTTTAACTTTTACCCATGCGAGCTCTATTGGGTTCAAGTCGCACATATAAGGCGGTAATCGCATTACATCGTGACAAATCAACATAATTATAAATGCAGTACTATTTATAGTAGAAAATAACACTACCTACTATCGCAAAATTAAAAATGACTCGATAAGCGTGTTCTCGCATCAAGGTCGACACAAGTACTGGGAGAGTGCGGGGGGTGGAGCGACAGTCGGGCGCGGCGCACACACGCCCGCTTCCTCAGCCACCGATTCCTCGGAGCTCGCGCGCGGACTGTACCTCAGGCAACGTCTCAGTTAAGCGGTTGGACTATAAGTGGAGATATTTTCAAGAGTTCGCTTAAATTTTACTTCAAAATTTACATTTATTTTGCTTGCAAAAACGCCCTTACAATTTACTTATGAGTATTTTTAGGGTTTCGTACCCAAATGTTGCCAACGGGACTCTATTACCGCCGTTAGTTACTGCTGTCAGTCTGTCCGTATATCACAGGGCTGTGGGCCTACTTTATAAGTCCGTCAATCGAACCACTAGCCCATATGTAAGTAGTTCGAAACTTCGGAATTAACCCTGCACCTGATTAATTAACTTTTTCGGACGGACAAAGCGCCATCGGGAGTAGGGACAACTGTCACATTATGCTATCATTCATTCTTAAAGGGGCTTGTGGCTAAGTAGTAACAGCTGCATAGGTCGATCATCAGGTTAAGCTACGCTTGCCGCGGTTGATCCATGGATGGGTGACCATCTTCACATACCAAGACCCTCCGTGGCTCGGAAAGCACGTTAAGCCGTAGGTCCCGGCTATCATTCGTGGATCTTTGACAGTCCCTACGGGTCGTCAGTAGCCCGAATGTCTGAAATCCTAGTTACTGGGTAGTACGATAAACCTTAGTAAGACACCAAGGGGATTCGTACTACCCAGTAACTGGGTTGCCGAAGTCAGATAGGTCCTCAAACGTAGTTGTTAGTAGCTAGCAGACTTAAAATAATATAATTAAGACGTAGGTACACTGATATAAAAAAGAGGGAAAAGAATCATAGTCATCAAAAAATTGGTCCACATCGCTGTTAACAGGATTTTTTTATCCCTTGACCTATTACTTTGGTAGAATAAGCTCAAGTATTAACACACTCTGTATATGAAACAAAAACACTTCAGTTTTACAATTTCCCTACAACCGATTGAAGCATTGTTTTCCCCTTCTGCTATTGGGTGTAAACCTTGTAGGTAAGTGTTCTGCAACTGTGAGGCCTAGAAAAAAAATCCACAAATTATGGACAATTTAAGTAGGTAAGTCAGATCTTTTCAAAATGAAAATCAAAGTTACAAAAGAATAATGTTGAGAATCAGCACTTTTTGAACTTCAAAATTACGTTATTAACAGTCCCCCAAAACGCCCGCCCTTCACCGCTTCTTAGTACTGTACTTGTCATGAAGAAGTGGCGCAACAAACTCCGCAGCAGTTAATTTTCACAATAACAGCGGAAACTTCCTTGATAAATACTTACCCCCGTAGTATAAGTCTTTCCTCGATAATTGTTTTGTCTCCATTAATCGTCATTGAAATAGGAAGGTTCGCTCGAGTTGAGGAGATTGTTAACAACTAATATTTGAGTAACGCAGAATGGAGCCGAAGCTATTCGAGAATACGTCTTTCAATATAGGGTTTGTCGAATAATAAGATCCAAGACATACGATGGGACAACCATATTGTAGTGCAATAAAGTCACATTTCACAAAAAAATAATCATTCGAAAAAAAAAAGCAATAAAAACATGAAAAATAATAATTGTCCTATCTGTGATACAAAAGCGATCGCTGCAGATTAAAATGCAGGCAATTAAATCGAGTATTGCGATAGTTTTTTTGTTTCAGAAACTATTATTTATTTAAAGCTATCGGGCAACAATGGTTTTTAAATGTTCGGTAAATTATAATATAAGTGGAGCAACAATTTTGATGTGGTTTTTTTTTATATTGAAGGCTTTTGGGTTTTGTTTTCAAATCAATTATAATATGATGTTTTGAAATAACACTGGCTGGTTGTTGTTTTGATAAACAAATGAAGATCAGCCGGTCGATTCTGGAAAAATCTCACTGTGATAGCTAAGGTGAAGTGAGCTTAGAGTCAGCTGTGAGTCATGCCGATGCTAGGGATTGACACTATTAACGACTCCACTCCACGCTCACTTCACCCAAGTTTTCACGGTGAGATGATTACAGAATCGCACGGCTGAATCTAATCTAATGTAATCAAAAATCAAAATATCTCATTTCACATAAACCTAGATGGGCACTTATAAACGTCAGAAGCTAGTTGCTAGGTTTCCAATCGGTCGTTTCCTATAGAGAAGAGTCATCAAGAAACTCCAGGGTAACTCTTTTAAAAATAATTGCCTTTTTTTTGTTTTTTTTTTTAAATTACTTAACTAGTATAATAATGTAAATTAACTAACTTTGTTCGAAATCTCTGCATATTCATATAAAAACATTACATTACGCCTTGTTTAACCCAAAGGGTTGGTGTTCCTACAGTATACCCACATTTTGCCAGAAAATAAAACACACTAATCTGCTTTCGCGATTTATTTTCCAAAAATGTAAACAGATATGAGTTTATGGAAAAATAACTTTAAATCCTACAAAATAACGTTCATTTTACGCTACAATATGTTTATAACTTTTTCAATAGTTTTTCCTTTTCAATAGCTAGTCACTCTGAAACCTACTTAATTGCCATAATGGGTAGTTTTTTGAGTTACCGTAACCTAACTATAAGACCTACTGCATCACCGAAAATCACACTAATAAATACTTTGATTTTGACTTTACAATAAAACAAAACAACAACAACAAAATAAACTAATATAATAACGCAGCGCTAGTGTTAGTATATTATTTCACTGAGTTTGATAAGCTGCAGGAATGCCTACTAAGTTTTCAGATTTCCCCAATATTCCAGTGCCCAGCCAGAGACCTACATAAAAGATTATTTCAGCAAAATGTTGCCATAAAACTTTCTCCTGGATACATAAATTATTGTAATTGAATAATTCTGATGTTCGTTCATAAAGCTATTTCATGATTAAACTTCTCAGGTACCTACGAAATTGATTATTAAAACCGAATTATAGACAGCACTCAACATTTTCATAGCTTTTATGTCGAGTTTTGTCATAATTTAGCAATATTCAAAGCGTACCCTGCCAACAATTACGAGTAGGTACATACATGGTGGCGGGGACTGAAACCATGAATTCAGCATGTGATTCTAGATGATGATGATTCTAGATGATTCTAGCGTAGTAATTTGTCGTATGTTATCAAAACACGAAATTTGCTGTTTCATAGAAAAGTGCAAAACCTACACCTCAAAATGTATTGACCAACATTTTTTGAACCGGTTAGTCATGCAGGATGTTTGTCATAATTTTACGATAGATGGCGTCTTAGTGATGCAGTACTTTTATGTTGGGTTAAAGGTTATAAATTATCTTGCAATGCATGTGTGGTACAAAATCACACGCCATCGCTACCAATCCTAAACAGATGTCATTTGATAGCCTATGGGGGGATCATTAAATATTTATTAAACATGGGAGCAATATTACCCTGTCAGTCATGTTATGGTCGATATGTATGTGTAGCGATTTTTCTTAATTCTTAAGTCCTTAAATAGATTATGAATACAAACCATTTCAAATTAGAAGATCTTCGCAATACGGTAAAATGAATTTCTAAGGATTACTATCTAGCTACACTCGATTTTGACCCGGCGAGCGTAAGGTTGGGTATAATACACCCAGACCCTAATAAATCGCTCGATATTTTGTGACATATAAATATTCATATATACCTATATACAACGTGTAACGTTAAATGCGCAAAACCTCAGACACCCCAACTGATTTTTAATTCAATTGGCCTATTTCAGAGAGAAAATAAGTCATTAAAAAAATTGTAAGGTTTTTATGTGCTGTTTTAGTTTTACTGGCCATTCTGATCGTTTCTTGCATCTGTGACGACGCTTTACCGAGTGAGGAGTTGTCACCGGGCCGCTGCGCCGCGCTTACATTGGGTTGCTTGACCTATTAATAAATAGACACGACAACGTTTTTAATGAAGATTTTTTGAAAAATGTGACCTATATTAAAAAGTGGTTCAATTAATTCTGCTCGTTATTCTGATCAAACTACTTTCAGGTTTTGCGCATTTAACGTTACACGTTGTATATTATGTTTTGTTTTCATTCAAATAAAACTAATTATTTTTCCCGATTTCATGAGTTTTCGTTGCTTGATGAATTTGGTATTTATCTCACTGTTGTCATTTTGAGATAGACAGTTTTTGAAAAATTTGAGTGGTGAGTCATTTTTTATGTCATGGAGCGACGCCATTTGACTGCTGATGAAATGCAGAGAGCTATCGAAATGCTACAAGCGGGAAGAAATCAATCCCAGGTATTTCGGCATTTTGATGTTAATAGCAGCGTGATTTGTCGTCTTCGGTAGCGTTACGTTAATACAGGGGATCCTGCTGAGAAACACCCAGGTCGTGGAAGGAGTACAACTGCTCGACAGGACCGACACATACAACTGACTGGAAGACGCCAGCCGATGTTAATCCCCCGGGAGATAGGTTTAAATCTACAATTCTCAAGCGGTGTTGTAATGTTGTTGTTGTCAGCCACCAAACCGTGAGAAATAGGCTGCATGAATACGGCCTACGAGCACGACGCCCAATTAGGTGCCCATCTGTACGCCATAGGAATAGCGCTTGTCGAAACGAATGGTGTAGGGAATACTTGATATGGACCCAAGAGCAATGGGATAAAATTTTATTTTGCTATGAGTCCCGGTTTGGATTTAGGCCTGATACGAGAAGGGCAAGAGTGTATCGTCGTCTCGAAAATGCTGAACGGCTGAGATGCATCCAGGAAGTGCACCCTTACAGTGGGTCCAGTGATGGTATGGGCGGGTATTATGAAGAACAGACAAACTGAGCTCGTTTTTGTAGATGGCAATATGTACGTTGAAGATGTCCTCGGGCGTTATGTTCACCCATTTGCACAAAGTCTTGGCTCAGACTTCGCGCTGATACATGACAATGCGCGTTCGCACACAGCTCGAAGAACCAGATAGTACTTGGCAATGGAAAAAATTCAGGTATTGCCGTGGCCTGCATAATCACCAGACCTCAATCCCATCGGGCACGTATAGAACATGCTCCAAAGACGTGTTCTGGAGAACCTGGACGAAGCGTCGACAGCCCAACAACTGAAAGACTTGTTAAAATTCCATTGTCAGCGATTGCCACAGGATCAGATAAAAATCTTATAAATTCAATGAAAAATCGTTGCCGACAAGTTTTAAACAACAGAGGCGGTCACGCTTTGTATTCAATTACCAAATAATTTTAAAAAAAGTCGTTATTTAATTTTTTTAAACATGAAAGCTTAATTTCGTTTTAACTTTATTTTATACTACGTCTGTTACGGTGCACATTTTGTTAATGATTGTGATTAAATGAACAACAATTGAATGAAGGATTTTGTTGCTTTAGTCACTAATGCATCAAAAATGTTTGTTCATTATTTAAAAAGAAATGTAAATATATTACAATAGTACAAATCGTTCAAAGTTCAAAACCGTACATTTTGCTTAGACTTTTTTGATTTGTGTATTTGTAATTGTTTTATAACAATTTTTCCTACTGAAAAACTCCTTATTACTATAAAACACATACCTTTAAAACACAACAGGCAGCCGCAATAACATCAACACGATTACTGACCTGATAACTGACCTGCGGATATCGATAACTGCGGAAATGACATGCTGATGCACGTCTATAATTTGTGTAGCCTGCATGTGTCAATTGGATAAACTTTGTTTTACATGGAAAAGGCCGTTACTAGTTTGTTTTTCTACATTTTGTTTGTTTAGTCACAGGGATCACACAGGCCGCAAGAAACACACCAGCTACGGCTGGTTAAAACAACAAAGTAGTGGTAGTGAAATAGCCTAGCTAACTTCTTGGGATATGTAGTATTGCTGTATTTCAGTATCAAAAAGTAAACGTGCCGTTCAAATAATGGGCACTACATGAGACTTTTCGACTTTAACTCTGCATGAAAAGTGAAACGCTATGATATGTCTCATGTTGACTTGATCGTGGAAGTTTAGCAGTTGTAATAGTTAGGGACTATCGCTCTAACTCAAGTGAGTTTTATTGTAAGGAAGATTTAACCTTGGATCAACGTTATTCTTTTGTTGGTGGCGAAGTTGTTATGTGTCGCCATTCTTTTGTTTGGTGATAACAAAACGGAAGCGTGTTGCTGGGGAGATTGTTGTATGGGGTTTTCTTTTCAGCCCGTGTGTCATTTATAGAATGCCAGCTTAGAACACCATCTATTAACAAATTAAACGATTTCATAAATGTGCTGGTGAATTTGTGTTCGGTTGACTGAAAAACCAACAGTCATCCATACAGGAAAAAAAAATTAACCAGTTCGAAAACTGTAATTCATGGTTACAGTTTTCGAACTGGTTAAATTTTTTTCAGCATAATTATGATTCTAGACCCCCTATGGTAGAAATTTTTCGTTAGTTATCAAAAAAAAATCTGATGTTTCATAGAAAAGTGTCCTGAACCTACTCGTTCAAAATGTATGGAACAACATTTCTTTTGGAACGAAGTTCTTTAACGGAGCTTGCGGTAGGAGTAAACTTGCAGAAATCGTCACGTAACGAAAAAGCGTTATGCCTTCTTCATGTGACTTTTTTACATATACATAATAGAAAGAGACAGAGTGAGAGAGAGAGATAGTTTTTATGGTCTTCGAGGGTGCTGATGCCAATAGTGTGGGCAAAAGGAAAATCCTAGATGGCGGCTGCGAAAATTTTTATCATGGGTGTCATTTTCATGGTTTTCGAGGGTGCTGAATTTGATTATGAGGTCAAAATGAAAATCCAAGATGGCGGCTGCAAACATTTTCGCAGTTTTTCATGGATGCCGTTTTCAAGGTAATCGAGGGTGCTGAAGCCGATAGTTAGTTCAAAATGAAAACCCAAGATGGCGGCTGCGCAAATTTTGAAGTTTTTCGTCACGGGTGTCGTTTTTATGGTTTTCGAGGGTGTTGAAGCGGATAGTGACGTTAAAATGAAAATCCAAGATGGTGGCTGCAAACATTTTCACATTTTTTCATTGGTGTCGTTTTCAAGGTAATCGAGGGTGCTGAAGCCGATAGTTAGGTCAAAATGAAAACCCAAGATGGCGGCTGACAAAAATTATAAAATTTCTCGTCATTTTGAAATTTTCGCAGCCGTCATCTTGGATTTTCATGATGAACTTCGTTCCCATCGGGGGTGCTCGGACCCCACACGTGTATTTTTTTATAACCGACGAAATATTTCTACGCTAGTCTAGAATCATATACTGAATTCACGGTTACAGTTTGCGTACTGATTATTTTTTTTTCCTGTATTTAGGCAGTTTTTCTAAACAAGGCTTCCAAAAAACAAGGTGTTAATCAAACAATAATACTCCTAAATATCCGTGAGCCATTTTACACCCGTAAAACTTCAGCAGGACAAGACCAATTTTCTAGAATAAAATTCCAAAAGTTCCTCAAAGCAATTTAGTTTAGTGCCAGAACCAACTGAGAAATACTTTTGTTGTTGGAATGAATGATGTTTTTGATATATAGCACCACGTCCTAGCTGGCTCTCTGCCCGGTGAAACATGAACGCTTGCTTTAATAACATTCTCAAATTTTAACACTAGACTTTTTTTGATCGCTGGTAATGAATGAATCGTGATTGCAAATTGGAAGAGGTTTTCAGTTATATGTCTTAGTGTGGTATTGTGCTGTATTTTTGTATTTATTCATGAAAAATTAGAGCTTGAAATCTTTTTGGGACGGTTAGATTGTCCCAAAATGTGACTAGTGTCTTGGTGATAACCAAATTTTTGGGCATGTTACTTTTTGGCTGGATGTTTCGATGTCTAAGCAGTTCTAAGTTGTTTGCTTGATTTAAATAAAGCCTAAGTCCTCGTATATTAACATCACATAATCAATCATCAAAATATATGCACATATTTTGGAAACACGCGATACCTAAATAATGGAGTTCAGATAGGCAGTCGCTCCATGTAAAATACTGGTATATATAAATAATAAATATGGCATAGTTGGAAAAAGGCTAGAGAGTCTGATTGATTTGGTGAATACCCGATTCATTTTGAAAGAAAAGAAAAAAAAAACACTTATTTAGCACAGACTGAAAGACACACAATACACCAGATATGTACAGACGCAAGCACATCAAGCTACTACAATCTGTCAGATTTCTTTAATAGATTTTCAACTTTATCGCTAAAGCATAAGGTTCAAAGTTGATTGGGAAAATCTGACAGTTTCGGGTAGCTTGATCTGCTAGCGTCTGTATATATATACATCAAATAAAAACAAGAAAAAATATCAAATAAAAAGTTTAACGTCCGATTTAAGAAATTAGCAGCAAAGTGCCAAAAAAGGCCCAGAAAATTTTCAGTCTCCTATTCCTAAGCTGATAGTGTAACAAGGTCGCAAGTGTTTCAAATCAGTTTTAACCGGCAGAAGTGGACATCAATGGGCAATATTTCCCGACAACTGCAATACACTAAACAAACTTTACACCCAATAAAATATTTTAGACCCAACTCACGCTTGACCTTATTCTTAACGGTCGTAAAATATTTTATGGTTACATTTGGAAAATTGTCTAACATAGAACATAACTGTAAAGTTTATGTTCATTGGGTTGTAGTGATAACTATCGTTCAAAATAATTGACCTGCTCTTCTATTTTATACTAATTCTTGGTGGTTTAAATCTACGTTCGTAACTGTCACACAGTGGGCCCTATCACAATACCAGCGCTGCGATATTTATTTTTTTAATATTGAAGCGTTAAACTGAGTCAGGAGTCTTTTGGCCTCGCACACCGTTTCTTGAGTGTTTAGTTCATTTGAATGATTTTTTTTTTGTTTTGTTTGTTTTTGTCTTTTTCTTATCGCCAGTCTAAAGATGTAGACTCGATAATTGCTGTCTCAAGATTAACATCTTCAAACAGACATTATCTAGTCTACATACTTTTTTTCGTGAAATAAGTGCCATAGGAAGGGTTCCTATGGCACTTATTACAGTCCTTTGACAGATATTTTACCTCTGGTTTTGGATCTCGGTGATCTTTATTGTTATCAATTCATAATAGTTGCTTTCAGAGATAAACTAATTGTCACAGGACGTTACTAAGCTTGTGCCAACTGTCTGTCAGTTAGTATTTCTGTATCTGATCCGTTTCATCGAATTAGGACTTCGGTCATAACAAATAATGAAAATACTACGGTGCGAGTGCGACTCTCCCGGTTTATTCATATTTCGTTCAGTGTTCACATAAACTACATAAATCTCTATTATATAATTATATTGAATATCCTTGATTTATAACCCGCCTGACACATGCCCAAAACTCATAAAACCAGCTTAATTTCACAGTAAATAAACATTAAACTCCTAAAATTATTCAAGTATTTATGTACCCTTCAAACAAAGTTATTCTAACCAAAATGTAAACCCAGTGGTGTTAGTCCGATTAACACTAAAAACACAAGATTAACATCGGTGTTTGACATTGAGTGATTTGTTTGGAACAATCGGATTAAGCTTCAGTCAGGTCTTCTAGACACTTATATGTATAGCAGACATGTAACAGAACAGACGTTGGTCAGCGGGTCGTCTTAGGAGCGAGGTCGGAGTATACATACGCTTCGGGGCACTATGAGCAGCAAAGAAAACGGATCAGCACTATTAAAAGGCATTAATTTTTTGTAATGCAGCCTCATGTCATTTTTATTTGCACTTAAAATTTTACCTCAAGGTGCTTGAGCGGAAAGCGGAGTGTGTGCGTACAGACATGGCCCAGCATAGGCCAGCTTTCTGGAAAAAAACATTTCAACGTGCATTGGATAGGCGTGACCGTTGCTGGTATGAGAATAACCTTTTTCCTTCCGTTATGTAGTAACAAAGAAATTAAATCCGTATTTCTTTCAGCCGAACAATGAAAGTCCACGAGCTGACAGTAAAGAGAGCTGATCAGCCTTGTGGTCTACATGCGTGCTTACGTCACGTGCTAAGCCTGGCCAGATGGACCGGGTTCTTTCCAGTCCAGGGGCTTGGGCAAACTTGTGCTGATGGAACGAGGTAGGTGGTGGTGGTAGCTTTGCGTTAAGAAATTTATTTATGTAAAGTTTAGATTTGTTGGGATTTGGTGAAAAGCTTACAGTAGATCTAAGCAATACTACTACGCCAAACCTTATAAACACCGCACTAATTTAACAGATCTTATTAATATAATATTCTTGTCCTATTATAACTTCTTTGGCTTTCTTGAGAAATTCGAAATTGGTTTCTTCAGCACATTCTTAATTGAAAACTTTTCTATTTTCAGGTTTAAAATAAAGTCTTACTACTGCTGCCACTATATTGCCGCATTAATAGGACAAGTAGTGATGTCTTGTTTCAGTATACTGTATTTCTTCGAAAATGAAGTCAATTTGGGTAGTATATGTGAGATCATTTTACCTGAACTCCTATCTGTTTCAGTATTGTAGCAAATTATTGTCTTAGTTAGAATACCTGCCTTTTATCATCATAAGGGTCAAAATAACATATGTGGACTTGCTCAAGCTTTTAGAAAACTTGATATTTATATTCTCTTTTGATTAACCACGTAACTATGTATATTATGTTGACTTAACGGTTAATTGGTCGCGTGGGCTGTGACACACCCCAGTGCATCTTTGAAGGTTTAAAACTCTTCAAATTTTGAAGTTACTGCGCTGATATTCCCGGTAGCTTCATAAAAACGCACAACCTTTATGATCTAGTAGCACGCAGCATGCGGTCGTCTATAGTTGAGTTTGGAGAGTACCTTTGGGGTGTTAAACACCCCAAGCGGATATTTACGTGGTTCAAATTTCGGGTAGGTACGAGTAAGTAGAAGTTTTTTAGTTTTATGCAGTTTGTACTTAAAAACTAGTTTTTGTGTGTTATAATGACTATTTATTACTTTTATGATAATTTTATGACAGTCTGTTGATTGTTTTTGGTCATCAATTCAATACCTGTGGTATCAACTCTTATGCTAAATACAAGGCCAAAGTTGAATCTAAAATATCGCGAAAGGGTATTTCTGAAGCTGTTCGCTGTCGATTTGGTCAAACCATAGCAAAAAGTGAGATCTAGCATACCAACACTAGCTCGACTTTTGCAAACCGTCTAAAATGGCACATTGAAGTTGAGAACCAAGAATCATCTTCTGCAGCTGACAAAGCGCCTTCATGTAAAAGATGATACTCGTACATTTCCAAGAATCAAAGACAGAGAAACAAAGACTACTGGTTCAAAATATCAAAAACATGTGTGCAATGACCACATGAATGTTATCTTCTAAACATGGGAGGAAAAAGTTATACAGGTTGAAATTGAAAACATGCGACAAATCGAAATGAGAGATTGTACTCATCATTGTGAACAACTTTTACTATGAGATAAAACCTGAAATCGCGAAAAAAAAATCAGCTGTTCCCTACATTTATGTTCGCATAACTCGTCAAAATGTAGGGAACAGCTGATTTTTTTTTTCGCAATTTCAGGTTTGGTCCCATGGTAAAAGTACACATATATCTATGTTCTTGTTTCAAAAATAATATTTGTTTGTTTATGTTTGAAATATGTGTAAAAGTTAATTAATATGTGATTTAAAACATTCTAATCAATAACAAAAATGATATAGCATTTATTTCGTATTTTTTATATATGATCAAATTTGGGGTGTCACAAACCCCACGCGACTGCTTGCGTAACGTTTTAGGCGCACCCAATTAATGACTAAGCAACACAAATTCAAGAAAATTCTCAGTTGCCCTTTACGAAGGGAACAGAATTGTTGAATAAGTTGTTTCGTAGGCAAAAGAACTTGTTACTTATATAAAACTTCCAAAATTTTCCAGCTAACATGATATTTTACGTAACGGGCTTTATTTCGGCAATATTACTTCTACAATTGTCTCAACAATGGCCACAGTTAATGGCGAAGGCGACTGAAACCGAACAAGGTTTGACTGAATTGAAATTGGAGAAAAAAACCGTTGTGCAAAGTACTGTGATTGCTTACGTGGTCCTGACTCTGGCTTTGGGTATGTCGTCATTATTATTTTGAATTTGAACAACATGAAGGTCCTATTCTTTCATTTTTATTGCAATCATTGTAATTTTCTATTGATTTTAAGAAAGACCAAACTCTCTGTCTTGCCTTTTATTCTTCTCTAAAATCGAAAAATTAGAACTATGCATGGTTGGTGCAGTTTCTAGCGGTATCTAAAAACTGACTTTCATATGCTTTGGACGATCTGATCTGATCTGGAAATATTACCTACGTTGTTTAGTTTTTCTTCATTGTGCAAACTGATATCATCTTTCGTAACTTCTTCCCCAGCCATTGTTGCCATAAAGGTGTTCAATCTTATTTTATTTGTTTTACAGTTGAACATATCCTATGCACGAATTTCAACCTCAGGTTCGTAATGAACTGCCTGCAAGAACCTGGAATCACCTCCAAAGTGATGGAAAACTACGTCATTCATAGGATGCCATATGTTTTCAATTATATATCTTACAACTCTTTTAGCGCTCTTGTATTTGAGGTACTTATTTATTTCCTTGTGTCCAGCACTGTCCACATTTATAGCTGCGTTCATTATCCATACAGCTTTTTCTCAACTATGTTGGAGTTGGCTTCCAGTCTATCCAGATGCAGCTTCATACTAGTATTCTAAGCGATGAATGAGTTGCTCTGGCTTACTATTTGTTTGGGAAGCCTTTATTAGTAGTATTAGTGACATAATTTGTATTTTACATTTAAGATCATATTTAGCTTCTACATCGTATCATTTTAGATGACACGAAATTATCATTTCTTATCAATATAATTTTAGCATTAGTATTTTCGGTTATTATTTCAGAGATTTCTTTAATTTTCAGTACCTTTGTCTTCAAGCCACTTTTCTTTGGAGTTTTAACGATGTGATGATCACCTGTTTTAGCATTTACATTACAGCATACTTTTGGAACTTAAATAAAGTTATTGCTGCCAACGTTAAAAAGAAGAAGGTAAGTAGCTCGTTATATAAGAAACAACTAGAGGAGCCTGTGCCAAGAGGCATGCTGAATTTAGAGACATATTCTAACAACATACTCGTATAAAGTAAAAACAATAATTCCGAACAAAGAGGCTTATAAATAAATAAGTAGAAAGTACCAGATATTAAGTAATTTTATCTTATATTAATTCTAATCTCCTATATTAATTCTAATCTTTTTAAAATTTTCAAAGCGCGCTATGAAAGACAAGTCATCGAAATCATTGACCTTGTTCCACCCACTGCTGACAATGAGTATATGTGTCTAAACACACTATGCCGAAGTTACGCGACCGAAGAGTTCAGCGGCTGATTTTACGATCCGACAATTCGGCTGATATGACACACCATAAGTGCCGAACTTACGCGGCAGAAATTCAGTTCCGAAACTTTGTGTGTGTATTAAGTGTCTCGAGCGCTGTCTTGGCGTCGTGTCGTGTTATCTACACAGTTGGACAGACAGACGCAAAACAAAGTGATCTTGTTATTACTTTCGAGGTGCGAAACCCGAACTTACGCCCGACCGAAGTTAGGCTGTACGCTATGACGCGACGTAATTTCGGCATAGTTTGTCGTCAATAATTCAAATAGCATTGCAGGCGTAATTGTGCTGAACTTCGGTCACGTAACTTCGGCATAGTGTGTTTAGACACTAAGTCTGTCTGAATGCTAACTCACAATTTTCTTAATATCATACACCTACCTGTCTGTAGAAAGGGGAGTGTTAGCATAATATTAGTCCACTACGGACCAAAACCTGACTTTTCTTATCAAAACCAATTATTTTTCTTATTTACAGAATGGAATCCCTTGGTCAGTTCTACGAGTGCACTATTCAAACTTAGTGAAGCTATTAAAAGAGATAGACGGTCAAATCAGCTCGTTCATTTTGATCTCATTTTTTTCTGATCTCTATTACATTTGTGTGCAGCTCTTCAACTCCTTGCAGTAAGCATACATACGTATATTTGACGAACACACAGAGCCTTAGCTATGGTCCCTGTTGGATTGCTGAAGGTACTTTAGAAAACCTCACCTAACCTTGGGCGGGTGGCTAAGTAATAACTGCCGCACGGGCTGATCGATCAGGTTAAGCTACGTTTGCCGCGGTTGGTCTGTGGATGGGTGACGAACTTTATTTATATATTTAAACTTTTCACACACAAAAAGGTACAAAAGCGTACGTAATGCCTTAGGCATTCTCTACCAGTCAACCAAGGGTGGTGAAGAGATTAGCTGGCAGGTGCTTTGGTTGAACCGAACAATGATAAAAAAGACTATTAAAATTATTGAATTATAAATGAAAAAATGTACACAAATACAAAATATATATAATATACATACATACTTACAATAAAATTTACATACCAAGACCTCTCCGTACCTCGGAAAGCACGTTAACTGTTGGTCCCAGCTGTCATTTGTGGATCTTTGACAGTCGTTACTGGTAGGCAGAAGCCCGAAAGTCTGACAACCAGTCTAACCAAGAGGTATCGTATCACCCAGTAACTCGGTTGTGGGGGTCAGATAGGCAGTAATCTGCCTAGCCTTTTCCCAACTATGTTGGGGTCGGCTTCCAGTCTAACCGGATGCAGCTGAATACCAGTATTTTACATGGAGTGACTGCCTATCTGACCTCCACAACCCAGTTACTGGGTAACACGATACCCATTGCAAGACTGGTTGTCAGACTTTCGGGCTACTGACGACCCGTAACGACTGTCATAGATCCTCGAATGACAGCCGGGACCAACAGCTTAACGTGCTTTCCGAGGCACGGAGGGGTCTTGGTATGTAAAGATGGTCACCCATCAGTCAGATAGGCAGTCACTAGATGTAAAATACTGGTATCCAGCTGCATCCGGATAAACTAGAAGCCAACCCCAACATAGTTGGGAAAAGGCTAAGCAGATTGATTTTTGAAAGAAGAAGAAAGAAAAAATGTTTATTCTGCACAAAAAAAACGCACGTTACAAAAAAAGACGTAAAATATACACATACAACGTAGTCAAAAGCTTTTGACTTTAGAAAACCTCAAACTTTCTTTAAAGATATTTTAATACGGACATTAATTAAAGTTGTTTTATTTTTCAGTCGAAATCATGTCAGTTTCAAATATTGCGACGAAACACATACCAGCCAGTAAGTATAAAAAGAAGAAAAAGATAAACATAGTAATACTGACATAAGTAGTTCATTTTCTCCTTCCAAAACTACATGTGGGTGGGTATCCTAACTATTTCTGTCTGAACTGACAGTTTGAATAGAATGAATGAAATGAAAACCAATTAGAGAGATGGTTAAGTGATGATGATGATGATGGAAAACTACAAACAATTCCAACTTTTACGACTTATCGGCTAACGTTTACTGACGCAAGCGTCTGTAGGCAGCCATCATACTTGACCAATGAAATGTGCTACGGTTTCCTATGGTGGCCGCCACACAGCGTTCACAATTTACCTGCGAATGACGTCACAGAAACGTTATTTATGAAAGAAAAGTTAGTGTGTTTTCCAGCGTCTTTGACACCGTAAAGTCAAACCCCGTTGCCATCATTTTTATGACAGCCACCACTGCTTCCGTTATGTGGCGGTCACTGCTCTTAAAGGAAACGGTAGCTTTACTAACTTGCAACACAATATACATAAGTAACATACATAATCAATCTATAATGTTCGCACTACTGGGACACAGGCTCATCTCTGTGAAAGTGACTGGACTATAATCCACCACGCGGGTCCAGTGCGCGTTGGTAGATGTCTCATATCTTCGAATACAATATATTCATTATTAAATCAACTATTTCTTGTCTCATTTTTTCATCATAATTTTTTCAGAGCGCTATCATCTCCGTACTATTTTCTCTACTACTTGTACTCCGTCATCTTTTTGGTCCTTCGAACACTGATGTTATCAATATTTGCTTCCAACGTGCACTGTGCAGGTCTTGAACCTGTATACTCCGTTTATGACATACCTTCTTCAGTTTACGATATTGAGGTAAGCATCTTTGTTTTTACAGTGGTAATTTTGTAGTTTTCGTTCTTTGGTTCGATTTTTACACCTCTATAAATGTATTTCTATGTCTCACTATTCAATTAATTAAATACATATAAGTTTGTCTTGGATCAATTCAGTTGGAACCGTTTATAAC
Organism: Eremobia ochroleuca; assembly: GCA_949629135.1. Classification (NCBI taxonomy): domain Eukaryota; kingdom Metazoa; phylum Arthropoda; class Insecta; order Lepidoptera; family Noctuidae; genus Eremobia; species Eremobia ochroleuca. The sequence continues at coordinate 6,311,721 of OX451387.1, forward strand.
TAACTTCAGTCTAAAGCCCTGGCTGACAATCATCTGGTCATACCCATGCATGACCAGACCTTCGACAGAATGAAACCAAAAATTACTTGCAAATTCAATTGTGACCATAAAAATTCAATCTAGAGCATGATATAAGTTTACTTTTAAGGAACTGTTATAACCCTTACTTTCGACTTCCTTAGGTTCGTCGCTTTCAGTTGCAACTACATCATACTAACGTCGGATTAAGTGGAAAGTTCTTTTACGTAACCAGGAATATGATTTTAAAAGTTAGTAATCCATCACTGACATACGATTTTTAGATCCAAGAACTTTTACCAAAGGGTAAAAGTTCTTGGATCTAAAAATATCATGTCTTTAATAAGAATAAAAAAAGAATGAAAGAGAAAGAAGAATAATCTAGTTAAACTGAAGCGGAGCTCCCACGGGATGTGTGACGACATTTGCTCCTGCGATGGTGTCAATGTCAATTAACTCGGATGGAGATAGATTTTCAAAATGGCGTGAAAATTCGCGGGACCTCCTAGTCACTAAAAGAATAGACACGTGCAATATCGCGTCCCGGACGGGTTTCGCCTCAATTTGGCCATATCTTAACAAAAATTTGACAGCTAATTATTATACACAAGACGCTTTTAAAGACCGCCTGATTATGTAAGTCTTATTATATAACTAATCAGTTTTCAATGCTTTCAGGTAGTGGGCACAATAATAACTTACGAAATAGTGTTGTTACAGTACTCCATATCGCCAGAGACTTACTACAATGGAACAACCGTGGCCCCAATCGTTCAAAATATGACTGTTGTATAATATAATTTATAATGGACAAAAAAATAAATGTTGTTTACTTTTATTGTTGTTTTTTTATTTATTTAATACTTCAATCACATAAATGTACAGAGGCGGACTAAATGCCATAGTCATTTTCTACCAGTCAACCTTTGGGTGATGCAGAGACAAAAAGTAGTAGGTAAATAAATAAATAAATAAATACGCATAAACCTATTAAAACTACAAATATATATACTTAATTACAAATAAATATGTATAAGAACAGGTAAATATGCATAAATACATGAATATACTATTATATAAAAATTATTTAATTATTTTTTAATTATTTATATAAAAATTAATACATAAAAAACAGACCACAGGCACAAACATGCACGCAAAAACACACCCACACACGTGCACACACAATAACGCGCGCGGGCGCGCGCACACACACACACACACACACACACACACACACACACACACACACACACACACACACACACACACACACACACACACACACACACACACACATACACACACAATTGAGCTATCTTGAACTTAGATCACAGTTTTTAATTTGCATCCTATTTTATTTTCTTTTCTTTTTTATTTTTTAGTTTATTAGTCTCCATTATGTTGATGTAAAATAGGGGAAGAAGCGAGTCGGCCCCAACACAAGTATTATTAATAACTTAATGGGGCCGCCTCATAATATATGTATGTAATGATTTTGGAACAATAAACAATTTATTATTATTATTATTATACTAAAAAGAAATAAGTCAAACAATGAGAAAATATTAGCGTTGTGATGAGACTGCCAGCTTCTTGCGCATGTGCTCGCGAACCTTAACTTTATAAACGATAATCGGTTGGTTTCCATCCTGATTTCCTGGGGGAGCGCATTCCACAGAGAGATAGACTGAACGAAGAAGGAAGAGTGAATGAAGTCTGTGCGGTGAGTGGGAAATTGGAGAAGACGAATGTGTGATGAACGTAGATTTCTATTGTGGTTGTTAGCTTTATTATTTCATCAACCCCTGAAAAAATATCATGTCATATATTCATGTTCTTACTACCTACAAAAGGATGTTCAAACCCACAACTGCCGCCCCTTCATGTGATCTATCAGTCTGTCTGGTAAGTTTTCACCGTCAAACAGCTATATTAATTTTGATGATACATAATTTGACGGGACGAACGTTTTGATACATATGGAAAAGATAAGGCTAGGTTTCGTGACTGTCAAAAATAAAAACTGACAGAGCCAGTGCTATATTTTTACAAAGATAATAAACAAATAAGGACCGGACAAAATGGCACCCACAACCAATTTACAGCCACACATTTATTTTGTCATTAGATAGAGATTTTATTATAATATAGAGCAATAACTACTATGACGGCTCGTTTCAAAACGCTGAGTGAAAAAAGTAATAGCGATGTTTCGTAGGACGTACCTGGACGCTAGATAACGGAACACTTGGATAGTTAATCACTTTTAGTAAATGTAAGCATTCCAATGATAACAAAATAATGGTACTGGCGAGCTTGTCTGAAGATAGACCTGAACGCTGGATAACGGAACTCTTGATTACTTACTAGTAAAAGCATCGAATTCGAGCTGATTAAATATGCCTCAACAAGCTCTATTCATTTTACCTGAAGACGATGATCTGATAACTGACCTGGACCCTTGATAGCAGAACCCTTGAATGTTTACTAGTAAACCCATGGAGTGTAGTATCATAACTCATAACATGTGTCTAAAAAAGATCGGCCTCAATTTGGCGCAAGCTGAACCGTTTAACAACTAGGTAATTATGTCTAAGACGCTTTCAGACACCGCCTGATTATGTGAGTATTGTTAGTATTATACAGCGTGCCGCTTTAATGGCGACATAACTTAACACGAGTGCGGTTTTGCGTTTTCGTTTTATGAACAAATTTTATTTTCATATACAACGTGCAACTTTAAATGCGCAAAACGTGAAAATAGTTTGATCAGAATAACGAGCAGAATTATTTGAACCACTTTTTAATATAGGTCACATTTTTCAAAAAATCTTCATTAAAAACGTTGCCGTGTCTATTTATTAATATGTCAAGCAACCCAATGTCAGCGCGGCGCAGCGGCCCGGTGATGACTTCTCCCTCGATAAAGCGTCGTCGCAGACGCGAGAAACGATCAGAGTGGCCAGTAAAACTAAAACAGCACATAAATCCTTTACATTTTTTTAATGACTTATTTTCTCTGTGAAATAGGTCAATTGAATTAAAAATCAGTTGGGGTGTCTGAGGTTTTGGGCATTTAACGTTACACGTTGCATATTCAATTTTCTAAAATAGCATCTTGATGCAACATGTACTTAAAGAACTGTAACTCAGGGGTCATTTGCCGGGGATCAATGAAATTAACAGCAGATCCGGCAGAGAACCAAAGTTGTCGACATAGGTCACAGAATAAGCAAGCTGAAGTGGCAATGGGCCGGCCATATTAGCCGTAGAACCGATTACCGTTGGGGTAGACGTGTTTTTGAGTAGAGACCGCGAATCGGTAAACGTAAGTGTAGTGTTTGTAGATTATATTATTATATAGTCCTGTCGTCTCATGCGTACACGCCGCGCGCTATAGTATGGTGGGGGAGCGGGGCGTGCTCCCCCTCCCTCACTCACTTTGCCTGGAACCACGAAGCTGGACGGACGCGCGTGCGGCGAGTTAGGCAGTGAGCCGATATCAAGTTAAGTGCACGAACAGTACATTTTGGCGACGAGTATTGTAAGTACTGTGTTTTTTTATCTCTTTTCTGATTGAAAAAATGCGAAATTGTCAACGTCAAACCTAATATTAGGTGCAAGTTCATAATAATTTAACGCGGGTTATTTACTTCAACAAAACTTTGCTTTGTCGTTGTGGATAATTAACTTTTGCGGGAAGAAGGACACACAGTTAAATATTTATAATATACGTTGATGATAATGCATAACTTGGTCATCTTTATTTATATAAACGTGGGTAGTATCATATAGTTTTAAACATTTTTATTTTATCATGTGATAAGATCATGTTAAAACGTAAAAGGAAGTTGTTACGTAACTATGTAAACAATACCATCTAACGTCTACATTTTGTAGCATATATAAACATTATTCGAATTACATTTTAACAAATATAGTGCTAAATGGAAACAAACAACAACAAAAATGGTAGTTATGTATAATACAGGCATACCAATAACAAACATACAGTTAATTAGGATATTATAAATCTGTAGTTATTCTACCTACCCACTATTCTATCGGGTTCGAGCCCCGATTAAATCTGCTGATTTTTGATTATCATAACAATTAGTATTTATTATTTGAAATATGTTTTTATCGTAATTAGTTAAATACAGAGTATCTGATGTCTGTTGCTTAAAACTTAAAAAGATGATGGTTTTAATGTAGAACAAAACGGTTGATGCCGTATTGTTTACATATTTCGAGCGATAAGGTGTTGAGTGATGGGTTGAATTATTCTATTAATTACGGTTACATTGCGTTCAGAGGGAAGTTAGTCAGAACGGATGATGCCCGTTCATGACTAGAAGTGTTATGATCAGTAATGATTGAAGCTTTCTTAAAGGTTAGTCAGAACGGATGATGCCCGTTCATGACTAGGTAGAAGTATTATGATGAATTATGTTGGTCAGAACGGATGATGCCGGGTTCATGACTAGAAGCATTAGGATGAGTGATGATGGAAGCTTTCTTAAAAGTTGATCAGAACGGATGATGCCCTTTCATGACTAAAAGTATTATGGTGAATGTTGTTGGTCAGAACGGATGATGCCCGTTCATGACCAGAAGTATTATGATAAGTGATGATGGAAGCTTTCATAAATGTGTTTTCCGAAGTCATAGAACGGATGGTGCCCGTTTTGTGACCTATTTCGTTATTTACAGGTAACAATGGCAAACCTAACGTTAGAAAAATTTGAGTGCGAGGGTGAGGTGACATCCGTGTGCGTAAGATGGGGACGATGGAAAAGAAGCTTGTACGTATACCTAGAAGCTGCAAATGTTACTGCACCAAGTCAGAAGCGAGCAAGTCTCTTACATTGGGGTGGATCAGAATTACAAGAAATATTCTATAACATTCCTGACGAAGCCGCAACAAATACCTCAGAAGCTGAAACAGACGTTTTTAAAATGGCAATTAAGAAACTGGATGAGTATTTTGCACCCAAACAAAGTAAAAGATTCGAAAGGCACGTGTTTAGATTGATAAAGCAGGAAGAAAACGAGAAGTTTGAAAAGTTCGTTGTCCGGTTGCGGCAACAAGCTGCTAAATGCCAATTCGTTGATGTAGACGACCAGCTCCTGGATCAGATTACTGACAGATGCAGTTCAGAAGAATTAAGGAAGAAAATCTTAAAAAATGGAGATAAAATGACTCTTGAAGATGTTATAGCTGAAGCAAATGCGTTAGAAGTAATAAACAGACAATTAGAAGATTTTAGTCAAAAACAGAAAAGAAATCAAGACGTAAATCAAGTGGAAGGTAACAGTAAGAATAAAAATCAAAGAGGAAAAAGAGAATGTTTTCGATGTGGCGGGTGGAATCACTTAGCATACGATGAGAAATGTCCAGCAAGGGGAAAGAAGTGCACAAAATGTGGAAGAATCGGGCATTTCAAACTGCAGTGCAAGACAAACCCGCTTAAAAGGAAACTAGAAGAAGACACAAAACAAACACGCAATAAAGATACAAAGAAATTCAAGAGACCGAGAAAAGATACTAACAACATAGACGAACAAAAAAATAATAATTCAGATGAAGAAATTGATTATGTGTTTAACATGAACAACGATGATATTGTAATCTGTAAAATAGGAGGCGTGGAAATCGACATGTTGATTGATTCCGGCTGCAAGTACAATTTGATTACAAGTAAATCTTGGAGTGTTATGAAGAGAAATAAGATAAAAGTAATGGAACAAACACAAAATCCAAGAAAAAGATTTTATGCATATGGATCCGATTCTCCTCTAAAGTTGTTAGGAGCTTTTAAATCTTCAATAGAACTTGCAGGAAAAACTCAGCATTCAATTTTCTACGTAGTTGAAAATGGCACTAGAAATTTATTAGGAAAAGAGACAGCCTTGGCATTAGGAGTATTAAGGATTGGTGTAGCAGTAAATGAGATACGAAGTAAAGTATTTCCAAAATTCAAAAATGTTCTAATACACATTCCAATAGACGATAAAGTAAAACCGATTGCACAGCCTTATAGACGTATACCAATTCCTCTAGAAGGCAAAGTTAATGCTAAAATAAATGAACTTCTTGAAAAAGACATAATTGAAAAAGTTGATGGCCCTTCAGAATGGATATCGCCTATAGTTCCCATATTGAAAGAGAATGGAGATATCCGCCTATGTATAGATATGCGACGAGCAAATTCAGCAATAAAACGCGAAAACCACCCGTTACCGACGATGGATCAGTTGCTACCGAAGATAAGAGATGCGGTTATTTTCAGTAAATTAGATATTTGTGATGCTTTCCACCAATTGGAACTTCATCCAGATTCCAGATCCATCACAACGTTCATCTCAGCCAAAGGTCTTTACCGGTACAAAAGGATGATGTTCGGTATTTCTTGTGCTCCGGAAATATTTCAGAAAACTCTTGAGCGTATTCTCTTACCTTGTAAAGGAGTTATTAACTTCATTGATGACATCTTAGTGTATGGGAAAAATCGAACAGAACATGATGCCAGACTTGAAAAAGTCACTGAAGTGTTAGAAGCCAATAATGTTATATTAAGGCATGAAAAATGTAATCTTAGTACAAACGAAGTAGAATTCTTAGGCCACAAACTATCTAAACAGGGTATAAGACCATTAGATAAATACTTAAGTACCATTAAAAAATTTAGGGCTCCTACAACTGTTTCTGAATTACAAAGCTTTATGGGCTTGATAAATTACGTGGGCAAATGGATTCCTAACTTAGCTACAAAAACAGAACCTCTTAAACAACTGCTTCGTAATAAATTTGGTAGAAACGCTGATATACGTGAGTTGTGGGGAGAGAGTCAGCAAGCTTCTTTTAACTCTTTAAAAGTTGACCTTGCTGACATATCTGACTTGGGCTATTATAATGTACAAGATAGAACACTTGTATTTGCCGATGCAAGTCCGGTTGCTATAGGTGCTGTTCTAGTACAGGAAAATGATTCTGGACCACGTGTTATTGCATTTGGAAATAAAACTCTTACCGATTGCGAACGCCGCTATTGTCAGACTGAAAAAGAGGCATTAGCACTGGTATGGGCGGTAGAACACTTTCACATGTTCCTTTACGGAAAAGAATTCGACTTGGTGACTGATCACAAGCCTCTAGAAGTGATATTTAGTCCAAAGTCAAAACCGTGTGCGAGAATCGAAAGATGGATGCTCCGGTTACAATCATACCAGTATAAGGTTATTTATCGCCCGGGAAAAAACAACATTGCTGATCCTCTTTCTAGACTATGTAAACTCACCCCGGAAAATAGTGCCCCAAATGTCGATTATGTACAAAACATAATCGAGCATGTTAGACCCATAGCGGTATCATTGAGTGATATTGAACGTTCTTCTAATGAAGACCTAGAAATTCAAAAAGTTAAAGAAGGTGTTCATGAGCGCAAGTGGGATGCAGCTGTAAAAAGTTACAAGCTGATTGAAAATGAACTCTGCTTTCACGAAGGAATTCTACTCAGAGGAACTAAAATCGTTATACCAAAAGTATTGCGAAACAGAGTACTATCAGCGGCGCATGAGGGACACCCAGGTATCGTGGCAATGAAAGCGAGACTCAGAACAAAAGTGTGGTGGCCTAGATACGACCAAGATGTGGAGAGGATGGTTAAATCATGTAAAGGATGCACACTCGTGTCTGTACCTAATGCACCACACCCTTTGAAAAGAAGAGAATTGCCATCACACCCATGGGTTGATATTGCAATCGATCTTTTAGGACCATTACCATCCAACGACTATCTTTTGGTAGTAGTCGATTATTACTCTAGATATCAAGAAATAAAGATTTGTCGAGATATATCCAGTAAGGAAATGATAAAACTCCTGAGGGAAGTTTTCAGTAGGCTCGGGTATCCAGTTTCCTTAATGGCAGATAATGGAAAACAGTTTGTTAGTGAACAATTTAAGTCATTTTGTAAGGAAAATGATATAAAATTATATCACTCTGTTCCGTACTGGCCGCAACAAAATGGAGAAGTCGAGCGCCAGAACAGAAGTATACTGAAACGACTACGAATATGCCAGGCTGAAAATAAAATTCACTGGAGAGAATCGTTAGTCGATTATCTGACTATGTACAATAATACCCCCCATACAGTCACAGGAAAAACACCAGCAGAGTTGTTCTTCCAGAGGAAAATCAGGGATAAAATACCTATGATCGATGACGTTGAGCATAGGAATGATGACATGGACTTACGAGACAAGGACAGAGAACAGAAGGAAAGAGGGAGAGAGTACGCGGACAGAAGAAGGAAAGCACAAGATATTGACCTAGAACCAGGAGAGAAAGTATATATCAAAGATATGAATAAAGCAAATAAACTTAGTACAAATTTTGAACCAACACAATATACAGTTAAATCGCGAATGGGAGGCGATGTTGAGGTAGAAAACGAGGAAACAGGACAACGTTTGAGACGAAATATAGTACACCTAAAAAAGGTAGAAGGAGAATGGAAAGTTATAAGAGAGGACGAAACAGAAGTTCCAGAAAGAGAAGAAGAGGACGAACTTGCTAACGAAGAATAAATTACTAAAATAGATGAAAATCTGATGTTATGATTTAGGCTATGCTTAAAATTAAGAACTAGGAAGCATGATGTTAGTTATAGTTGATAAATTGTCATTAGAAAAGCGAAGGAAGTTAGGAACAGGAACAAGCGAAGTGTTATGAGGTTAAATGTTAATAATAAAAGATTAATTGGGAAGTGAAGGAAGTATTAAATTAGTTAGTTATTACAAAGTGTTTGTTAAAACCAGAATATTGGAAAGATTATTGATGCTATTAATGTTATGCTGAATCGTAAACTTTAGTTGATTATGATATTTGAAAAGTTAATGGAAAAGGTAATGAAAAAGGTTGATCAAAATAGTTTTAAACTAAAGAGTACATTACCTTTGTGATGTCAATTAAAATGTAGAAGGTTGTTATGATGCTCAAATGAAGATGTTACTAAATATAATAAAAGTTATTATTATATCTAAAACTTTCATTAAAATAAGGAAGAGATGTAGTGTTTGTAGATTATATTATTATATAGTCCTGTCGTCTCATGCGTACACGCCGCGCGCTATAGTATGGTGGGGGAGCGGGGCGTGCTCCCCCTCCCTCACTCACTTTGCCTGGAACCACGAAGCTGGACGGACGCGCGTGCGGCGAGTTAGGCAGTGAGCCGATATCAAGTTAAGTGCACGAACAGTACAGTAAGGTAAGCTGGGACGCCCTCAGGTTAGGTGGAGCGACGATCTTCGCAGGATGGCTGGTAGCAGCTGAATGAGAGTTGCCGAAAATCGAGTTGAATGGAGAGTCCTATGTGTGAGTGGACTGCTTTAGACTGAAGATGATGATGATGAATGAAATTAAAACGAATAACGTAAATTGAAGGCGAATTGAAGGAAATAGAGAGAGAGAGAGAGAGCTCTATGTCGGGGAGTGACGCAGGCGGTAGTAGTTTTTAAATTATGAATTATTTTATTTATGTTGCTGTAGTTTTTATCATTACTGGTCACACTAATCCTACCTGTGTGTTTAAATAATATCGCCATTGTAGCGGCATGTTGTATTGTTGCGGCATATGTAATCAGTTTTCAATGCTTTGCCCACAATGATTGTGCCCACTACCTGAATGGGCACAATCGTAACTTACGAAATAGTGTTGCTACAGTACTCCATAACGCCAGAGACTTACTACGAGTACAATGTAACAACCGTGACCGCATTCGTTGAAAATATTATTGTTTATTACTTGTTGTTGTATTGAATAAAGATTATTTACTTTTATTTTTAAAATCCTAGATACATTAATCTTGTTGTTTGTACTCGTATATGGGAGAACAATGTAAAAAAAAAATACGAATCAAGAAAAAAAATCAAAATATAAGATTAAAAATAAGCCCTGACAGGGCTTATTAAGGGATGACCAGTCTTAACCAACGACGTCGGTTCACGAACATGACGCGTGGATCAGCACCATCCAGCTCAACCATTGTGTAGGGAACCGAATGATGCAATTTAAAATCAAAATCAAAAGTCATTTATTCAAACTAGGCTGAGAATCAGCACTTTTCGAACGTCAAAATTACAAAAGACAGTCCCCCAAAACGCCCGCCCTTCACCACTTCCTAGTGCTTTCGCTGGGAAGAAGAAGTGGCGCAACAAACTCCCCAGCAGCACAGCTGTCTGTTCAGTTAGAAAATATACTTGACTGAATACAATACAAGGTATGCAAAGCAATTAACATTACAAGACACAGAACGCTAAATTAAATTATTTGCCATATGTCAGCTGGCAACGCCAATATACCAAGAAATACAATAAAAAACTATACGTACTCAAGCAAAAATTAATAAATGGAAATTAAATAAAAGCCTCCAGGTATAAAGGGCGTGACCGCTAACATATTTATGCAATGCTGGGTTCAGTTTACATAGCTGTCGCTTGAAGTCACAAATGATAAACTAGGACCATAAGGAAACTAAATAAACAAGTTATTAATAATGATAACAATGATAAAACCATGGTCAGCAAGACGACCAGTCACCACAAGCAGCACCCGTTCACGAGCATAACGCAAAGGTCAGCCATTACCCCCCTCGCCATATTTGAGGGAAGGAGACAACCCGACCCCCGACGCTACCGCAAGCAGTGACATCTAAGGGAGCATGACGAACTTGCTGCCGGTTGCTCAGGTAAGAATTATATGATCAATTGTCGAGGTCACTAGCTAACCACATATTGCAATCAACTCATTAGAAAACATTCCAATGGGTTGATTATGTCAATAATAAAATTAAAATTAAATTAAACTGATTTGACTTATACAGCCCAATAAAAAAACAATTGTATAATGAGCTCATATAACCTATCAGTAATTCTTTGTAAATTAATTCTGGAGAAAGAACATAAACATTGTCTTGAGTTAATCAGGGCGACCAACTATTCTTATCGTTTAAGTAGTCGTTGATAGAATAGTATGCCTTTGAACAAAGGTTAGATTTTACTTGAGCTTTAAATGCATTAAAAGGCAAATCTAGCAAAGAAGAGGGTAGCTTGTTATAAAAGGCTATACCAAGACCAACAAATGAGTTATGAACCTTATGAAGCCGGTGAAAGGGAGCACGTAGTTTGTCCTTATTTCTAGTGTTAACATTGTGAATATCACTGTTTTTAGTATACAAGTGTATATTTTGCCTAATGTATAAGATGTTGGCAAAGATGAATTGTGATGCAACCGTGAGAATACCAATATCTTTAAAAAAATCTCTTAGAGAAACTCTAGCACCTAGCTGGTAAATTGCTCGAACAGCTCGTTTTTGAAGGACAAATATATTTTGTATATCAGCTGCTTTGCCACACAGATTTGACAGGACAGGAGCTTGGTAAGTACCAAGCTTCTGTCCATTTAAGTGCATGGCAAAGAATGAGGACTAATTTTGATATCTAAGGATTTTAGTACTCACAGTCATAGAAAAAAATGCAGCTATTTTAATATCTTGTGAAATCTACCTCATAAAAATTACTGATGGATAACACACAGCCTAGACCGCTGAGGTTAGGTTAGGTTAGAAGCATGCAATTTTTCACAAGAGTTCCTTTCACTCACCATCTGCCTAGCCTTTTCCCAACTATGTTGGGGTCGGCTTCCAGTCTAACCAGATGCAGCTGCATACCAGTCTTTTACATGGAGTGACTGCCTAACTGACCTTCACACTCACCTACCATTCATTATATTCATTCATTTACCGTAAGACTAGTCACACTTTCAGGCTTCTAAGGACCCGTAACGATTGTCAAAGATGCACGAATGACAGCCGGGACTATAGCGTACTTTCCGAGGCACGGAGTGGTCTTGATATCACGGCAGTGATCTCTCGCGTCCGGCCCTGGTCCAGGCCAGGGTACGGAGCGAGAGTGCATGGGAAGCCATCACCTCCTTCTGCGAAGCAGTAATGCTTGCGAAGGAGGGGGCGGAACGCATGAGGGAGAGGCAATCTTTGCGCCCTCATGCCCCTAATCACCGCAGGAGACGCCCTGGGCGTCGCGTCGGGAGTCGAGAGCCGATATCCGGCCACGGTAGGCGCGGGCGTGCAAATGGCAAGCAATTGGCAGTTCGCCGTCCGGTAAGGACCAGGCCCAGCTCGACGGCGCGTTGTGTTCCACGCGCGCCACAAAGAGATTTCAGCCTAACTGACGGGAACCGCTAGGTCCGATGCCTGTCAGGGTCACGAGTTGTTCGAAAGAGTTACCTTGGCCCCAGGTACAGTTTTATAGAGAGAGCGGGAGAAGTTATTTGATAATTTCCCACCTAAAAAAAAAGATAGTTACCCATCCACGGACCAACCGTGGCAAGCGTACCGCGCGGCTGTTATTACTTAACCACAGGCCCCTCATAACTAATACGAGTATACCTATATTAGTAGATCCAGTGTTATAACTGCTCCTAGAAATGCAATACCAAGACCACAAGAAGACAACATTGCTGTCTATAATTGGTGTTAGACAACGTCATAAGTAAGAGTAGTAACTAGTGGAAGTAGAGACGACCAATTACTTCAGATGCATCTTGATTAAACCTGCAGGGTTTGGTACAGACAGCAACACAGTTCTGTTCGTGCGCAAGAAATAAACATCATTGCATTTCTCAAGTGAGACTCACTGTAATGTCTATAGACAGAAAAATATACAATAGAACTCTTTATTATGTACACCATATAAATTACAGACATAAATATGGAAATTTTACAAAGGTTACACAATGGGCGGTCTTATCGCTAAGAGCGATATTTTAAAGACAACCTTTGGATGGATTGAAAAGGTAAATAAGACAAATACTGTAGGTAGTCTGTGGTGTATCATCTTTAAAATAACATAGCAACATGCGTGATGGCTTTTTGTATGAAAAGGCAAAGTCAAAGACGTTACGAGTATTCAGTTTAAAAGTGGTTGTACGTAGGTCACTGTATCCCTTTTGCTGTCTGTACACACCCGCAGGTGGGAGCGTTATTACACCTTGTGACGTTTAGTATATCCTTTATGGAACAAGTAGTTATTCAACGTAGAGCTGTTAACCGGAAAATTTGACGGTTTCGCGTAGCTTGATGTGCCGGCGTCTGTACTCGTACCTAAATTAATTAACGCTTAAAAACTCGTCAAGTATAAAAACACTAATTAACGCCCAAAAGCTCATCAAGTGTAGAAACACTTTATGAATGTTTGTGCGTTAATTAATTTAGGTACAGACGCCAGCACATCAAGCTACCCGAAACTGTCAAATTTTCCCAATTAACTTTGAACCTTATACTTTAGCTATAAAGTTGAAAATCTATTAAAGAAATTTGACAGATTGTAGTAGCTTGATGTGCTGGCATCTGTATATTAATTGAAACGTAAATTAAAATCGTATGCACAAGCTTTCTTGTTCAGCATTAAACTTTTATTGCATTGAAGATACCCCCGAAAAGGACAAATTGTGACCTTATTGGTGATTTTCTTCAGAAAGGTTTGGTGTGTAATACTCATAACCGACGTGCGTGTATGACCAGATGTGTAGATGAACGTAAACGAACGAAAAGGGGTATGCAAGGATTGTAGCCAGTGGCGTTCTGTAGTGTCTGCCTATTCCCACATGGACTAGGCGTGAGTTTATGTTTGTGTATGCGTGCATTGAAAATGAACTTGTTTTTATACAGTCATCAATGATCATAGTAAAACTATCTTCTAAAGAAAATGAGTTAAAACAACATTGACTGTAATTGCCTATTTCTTAAATGAGATCATTATTATATTTTACTAGCAATATTTGTGACATTCTATTCCTTTATAACATCTGTGTACGAGTAAGGGCGATGCGACATCATAATAAAATCTGAAGTATGAAGAATGAATTTCGGTGAAGCTGGATGTTCACTTTATTGCTCTCGTATGTATGTATATATGTATCATGCAGTATTCCTCCTTATTACAAGTACCTAATAAAACACAATTTTTCATAGACTCCGGTCGGTTTATAGACAGGAGTTAGTGCCCCAACAAATAAGTTGGTAACATTACAATGTGTCGCTAAATGGCAGTGATTCTCAAACTTTGGCCGATATCTCTGAAAAAAGAATGTCTGAAAAAAGTTTTGTAAGTTAAATTGTACGTAAATGATAAATAAATGATTTATTTCTGTAAGTAGGTTTGTACAAACACTTTTACATGTCAATCATATTTTTTTAAACTAGATGAGGTCGGCGTTTCCTATCTGACTACTCTGAGAAGAAAGGCCGAAACAAACTCCAGAGTAGTGCGAAACTTTCCAAAACTTTTTTTCGGTACCAGTAAATACCAGTATTTCAACCCCTGGTCAAAATGTATAATTATGTACTTTGATTCCATGTAGACTGCTCACTGGAATGTTTTTATTATCTTTGACAAGATATGGCCTTGGCTCCGTCAGTTTTTTGACAGTCATGAAAACTGGCCTTTTTTTTTTTTCATATATTTATTAGCTGTTCGACTAAAAACTTACCAGACAGAGTGTCAGATCATAAGATGATGCGGCAGCAAAAAAAAAAGAAAAAAAAAATTTGTAAATCAAAATCAAAAGTCATTTATTCAAACTAGGCTGAGAATCAGCCTAGTTTGAATAAATGAGTTTGAATAAATAAATTTTCTAACGTCAAAATCACAAAAGACAATCCCCAAAACGCCTGCCCTTCACCACTTCCTAGTACTTTCGTACAGACAGAACCTAATCCTTCTGTACAGACAGAACCACAACAGGACACATGCATAAACTCATGCCTTTTCCCCTTGGGGGTAGGCAGAAACATCAGAACGCCACCTACTATGAACTGATACTCCTTTTGCTTTATTTTTAATACATCTAGTCACACACGCATTTAGGTTGTGACTACTACGCACTTGGCCTTTCTGACGAAACACACGCGGTTTGTCTTTCTACACCCACGGCGTTTGTACTTAAACCTGCCATATAAAATCTCCCATATATCCTGAAATACAAAAGAAATGTGAAATGTCGTGAGAAGCAAAACATTTAACTGTTCGGTTGAAACAATGATGAATTACATAAAGTGCTATAATAACTTCTGGCAAAAATATACAATATCTACTATATTAAGATTGCCTTTGAAAACCCAAAAGTCTGAATATCAGGAAAACCATCCTAACGGCCATTCAGGATTGATGATACTGCTGGTTTCATTAGCTTCACTGTGTTCTGGTGACTGCTTAGTTACTAACAAAACAAAAAAAAAAAACATGTTGACTTCATCTTCAAAAAGATTGAGTACCGTTGGTACAGTGGATCGCGTAAAAAGGCCGTTAAAATACTTCCATTTTTATCTACAACCTAATTCATTTTCACGCTTTTTAGGGTTCCGTACCTCAAAAGGAAAAACGGAACCTTTATAAGATTACTTCGTTGTCCGTCTGTCTGTCCGTCTGTCAAGACCCTTTTTCTCTGGAATGCGTGGAGTTATCCAGTTGAAACAAATAAAAACAAACAAACAACAAACTTCTATGTCAACGCAATCAAATGATACGGGAGTTTATGTTCCATTTATGCCGCATATTTTGACACCTGCAAGGGAATCAAAACCTATATGGTACTTCCCGTTGACCTAGAATTATGAAACTTGGCAAAAAGTAATGTCAAGTACAGGAAAAAAATCCGAAAACCGTAAATTTTTAGTTACATACCTACAAATTTGTACGGAACCCTCGGTGCGCGAGTCCGACTCGCTCTTGACCGCTTTTTTTGTTTTGTTTTAGAGGGTGTGTACTTTGTAGTGTTAGAAGCTAACTACAATGTTGACAGATGTGAGTTGAGCTGTGTTGAGATGTATGATGTATTGTAGAAAGATAGTCCCGTACGGAAACACGTTATAATAATGTTTTTATTTATTTCAGACACCTAGGGCCGATAGAAAATACAATAAATACTACTACAAACATAAATAATACTTATAAACTAATAAATAAAAATGAGCACAATACAATAATAATATAACTTGAAAATAGGTACTATAAACACATACAACATAACAAACTAAAACTACACACACGCACACGAAGTGTCAGCGTCGTGTTTCGCTGACTGGTGTCATGTAGCCGGCTACAAAACCGGCGATACATAACACCCTTCGGCCAAAACTCTTCCTTGAGGAACTTCTCGAGAAGATGTGTTCGTGTTGTGACGCGGCTCCAACGTCTCGAACCTGAAAGTCCAGTTGCTCTTCTCACGCAGGTACTCTACGATCTCCTCAACCTTCGTGGAGTGGTGAAGTCTGGACACGTACAGCAGCGTTGTCGGGACTATTGGACGCAGCAGCATGTTGGGTCCTGCCGGCGCGGTGCCACACTGGTTTCGACAAGGAGGCTTCTTCTTCTTCTCCACCTTGATGAAACCATTCTTGTCGCTCGTGTCCTTCCCTGGACACTTCAAATCCGACTGGCAATTCTAGAGATGAACGTGTTCACACAAAAAAAAAAAGATTGACTGTAGTATACGCTGATATATTACCGTACATACTCGCATTTAACCGTATTTCTTTGTATACACTATACACCATCAAAACTATGAAAAATAAAAAATAAAAAAATCTGTGCCTGACATTAGTAATAAAACAAATACACCAATTTACCAAAACGTAGTTTAATAAGACAATTTGACGATTTGATCAAGTTTATTATCCATGGACTCGTAAATATTGAACTTGAAAATTAACAACTCAATCGTCAAGCCTAATAATATCAAAAGTCGATCAATCAAATTATGACAAAGAATAACATTATTTTATTTTTGAAGTAAGATTAATAGAGTTTGACTATTTGTAAAGAACTTTATAAACTTGACATCAGATTGAGAATGTTGACTTTTACTTTAAATCTCTACAAACCTAATTTATAAATTTCTGAACAAGTACCTAGATCCTTCGATCTTCATATTTAGCGCTCTAATTACGCTACACACTTTCAATATCAATCGATATTTTGAAGGATATTGCTAATCCATTGCTTCATATGTGCGAGAAAACTGTCTGCTCAACAACGTAAATAACGCAATGAACGTAGTGGAACTGTCAAAATTAAAGCTATTACTACTGAATACTGATAGTGTATTACGTATTGCGTAACACACTATCAGTAGCAATACCTTTCCTTTATCCCGCAGGATTTTTCTTTTGCTTCCATACTTCAAAACCCGCAGCAGCGCTTCAGAAAAAGATCAAATAAAATTAAAAAAAAATAATAATGACACGGCACGGGTAAATTATAAAACCGGATTACTTTTCCAGCCCTCCTCCAAGAAACAACTCTCCAATATACAATGGCATTATAGGGTTGCCGTCACAGCAGTAATTAAAAAAGTCATTGTCCATTTAGGAACATTTCAGAAAGTACTCTGATATAAGCGTTTCGAGAGAAATTCCCCTTTCGAGCCTTTTAAACTTAGTCGCTAATTATTACAGAAGTAAAACGGCCTGCAATCTTCAGCATAATAAAATAAAATTGCAATTTTGCTGAGTTATAGCTTTTTTATTAAGAGGGGAACATTTTGATGATATCCATGGTACAGACGCCAGCACATCAAGCTACTACAATCTGTCAGATTTCTTTAATATATTTTCAACTTTATCGCTAAAGCATAAGGTTCAAAGTTGATTGGGAAAATCTGACAGTTTCGGGTAGCTTCATATGCTGGCTTCTGTACATAACAATGAATAAGGCGAAATACTGTTCTTTGAGAAGAGCGGTGGTGGCCCAGTAGTAACAGCCCTGACTTACGAGTTACAGGTCGTGAGTTCGAACCCAGGCAGGCGCATTACTTTGTGTAAATTGTTGAAGGAAAACCTCGTGAGGAAACCGACATGTCCTACCACCATAAATTTGAAGACATGTGACATCTACCAATCCGCACTGGGCCCACGTGGTGGATTACGGCCCACTCCTTCTTAAAGATAAGAGTCCTGTGTCCCAGCAGTTTGAACAATACATGCTGATTATGATTTGGTAAAAATAATGAGGGAATATTGGAGCATAGAAAAGACACACGTGTGAGGTGCATTTTAATAGCCTCCAAGTGTAACAACACGTTTGATAAACTCTGTGCACTCAACCCTACTTACTACCTTTCTCATTGGCCAAACTTTAACCAGAGCATCGTAGTAATTTCTAGCTTAATACAGTCTTGTATTTGAGTTGAGCTTAATACAAGATAGTCTAAATTAATGAAGCTATTAGAGTAAGAATTTCACCGAGGTATATTGACAATTGTTAGCGTACCTAGTTTTGCTGCAAAGCAGCAATGCTGTGTTTCGTTTTTAAGGCTATGAGGGTTGATTAAATTGTAGGCAGAAGATGCTTTTCACCTTCTTTTCTGGATAGCTTTAGCCTTTACAAATATCATCTATCCTGCTTTTCTCAACGCTAATCACCTCAGCCTATCGCAGTCCACTGCTGGAAAAAGGCCTCGATACCCTATCCTCCGCCTTCCACATCCAGTCTGTCCCAGCCACTTTCTTAAGGTCCTCGGTCCATCTATCTAGGAGGCGTCCTACGCTACTCTTGCCGATATGCGGTCTGTAAAAATCTCACCGTGAAAACATAGGTGAAGTGAGTTATCATTCCACCCAATGCTAGGGATTGACGCTATTGACAGCTCATTTCACCTAAGTTTTCCATTGAGATGGTTACAGAATAGCTTAACAGGATTCGTCTTCTGCACTGGCCATCAGTCATTTGACAAACATAGCCAGCCCACAACCTCTGCGTCTCAACGTCCTTAATAAATATTTGTTTATCATTTACATTGCGTCAGGAAGGAATATCATACCGTTTGACATATCGATACGTTTGTGTCGCAAAGAAAACAAATCAAGACTGACGGGGTCTGCGACGCGGGGATGTTCTTCCGTTTTCCCCACATATACAAGTATTTATTTTTGTGATGAATGTAAGGCTACCTCAATATGTATAATAAAATGCAAATATCGGTTATAATCTGTTTGGAAAATGTAAAAATGTTAAGTAGTAATGTTAGTAATGGTAAGTAGTTATGCTGTTTTTGTTTTTTAATTCTGCTCTCGAACTTCATGAATAATACATAATATAGATTAATGTATTTGTTTACCATATCTCTCGTTTTTAGGCAGGACTTCGGCGAAAAAATTACCCTTTTCCAGCTGTTGTTGTCGTAAAGGGATCAACTAAAGAGTTGTTTAGTTGGCTACTCACAACTATTGGCTCTAGTTTTGTGGGAAATGAACTATTTCCCACAAAACTAGAGCCAATACGGAGCTACACAGAAGATAAATACATAAATATCTAAGATTGACAATATTTTATTCATAACCCACGAAAACTTTGAATCAAAATGCACGTCGATTACATCAATGTGGGCCGAAGTCCGAAGCCCGGACTTCATTTACATTTCAATATCAAACGGCCCAGTTTATGCAAATATTTCTGGTCCTTGAATAGACCTCGAAACTTACTGTAGACTTGCAGGGCACATAATGACACTTCTAGTTTATATTGACATGTATTTAAACGAACCTCTAATAACTCCCATTTTGCGCTCCTAAAATTATTATTGAACCCTATAAAATAATTATTGCGCCTCTTTTTGTAAAGCTCAAATGAATCTTATTTAGGGGTCCAAAAATATTAAATAACTAAGTAACTGCGACCAACTTTGAAGCGCTCGCGTTGCCGCGGCACCGTTCGGCGCGTGCGTTTGTTCATGATTCTAGCCTTTTTTTTTTGTTTCCGGGTTGGAAAATCCTAATGGCTGGATGTTCTCCGTCGCCCTGGGGCGGGTGGAGGGGTCTGTCAGACTCTTACTGACTAAAAACCACCCCGGTGTTCCATCTCACACCTACGCCTGGGGTCGCGAGAACATACGATCCTTCCGCAACCCCCGGCTGGTGCCGGCCCGCTTGTGTGGGCCTCCTCGGTTCCGGGGGGGAATGAGGTGTTTGACTCCCCTCGCGACGTCCAAGAGGGGCGCGCGTGCAACACAACCCGCCGCCACCTCGGGCCCTGATGTGTGGGGGGTAACTGACGTCCCCGAGTCCGTCGTCCCTGGACCTATTTAGGGAGGCTGGAAGACGGCGTTATCCACCCTCCGCCGACGACCGGTGCACCTGTTGCGGGCCGGGTAAGTGGACGAGATCTTCCTCTCCCTTTCCGCAGCCTCCGCCCACCGCGTCCCAGGACTCTTCGCTGCCGACCATCGACTCGACTACGGCTGGCAGCGGCAGGTCACTGCCTACTTCTGAGATGAGGGCAAGGCGTGGCTCCTCCCTTGCGGCACACTCTGCCAGCGTATGCCACGCCGTATCCTCATAGTTCTGCTACCAACTGTGAGAAAAGTTCAGAAAGTTAAAAAGAAGCTCAAATATTTAAAAAGTGTGCATTATTAGAAGCGCAAAATGTTTTAAGAAGTTCAATAATTTAATAAAAGTGTTCACCATTAGAAGGTCAATAAATGTTCATGTTCGGGGGATCAGTTAAATATTACTCGTTTATATTATTGTGGTTGGTAAAGCAACGGACGCCATATATTTCGCCTAGAAATTAGCATGGTTTTGAAGTTCATGAATTAAAGTAGGGTCGTTTCTGGGATGACTCTATGGATGTAAACAACCCGGAATAAATAATGAGCTATGAATCTGCTCACAGAATTTGAATGATTAAAAAGATTGAGCAGCGTTGTCCAAGTGGTATCGGCCCCGACTTAGGAGTTGTCGTGAATTCAAACCCAGGTAGGCACTTTACTTTGTGTATTTCATTTCATGATAAATGATAAATGATTTATTTTCTGTAAGTAGGTTTGTACAAACACTTTTACATGTCAATCATATTTTTTAAACTAGATGAGGTCGGCGTTTCCTATCTGACTACTCTGAGAAGAAAGGCCGAAACAAACTCAGAGGTCACAGTCTCTTTTAAAGTCCAGACATAATCTTGGTCAGATCATGTGAAGACCATGTAGATTGGTGTCTGAAATGGTCTTTTGAGTAAAGAACCACACAGATTGAGCGGGCCTGTCCAGTCAGTGCACGCATTTGTCAAAAATCGTGCAGCTCAACTCAGAACTTGAGGAGCCATACGATTCGACGAACAATACCAATGAAAGGACATTTGGGTAGGCCGCATAAATGACTCAAACTGCCAGATCATGATTAAAACTAACTAAGAAGGAAAACCGAAAAAAAAGAAATGACCCACATAGTCTTCACACTCACAGTAATAATAATAAAATAAGATACTTTACAAAGTAAATATCCATGTCATTGTTTATATAAAATTCATCAATGTCAATGTGTATATAAAAATCCGGATAATTATAATCTTTGAGGACCATGTAGATTGGTGTCTGAAGTGGTCTTTTGAGGAAAGAACCACACTTAGTGGACCTGTGCAGTCAGTGCACGCATTCGTCAGTAATCGTGCAGCTCAACTCAGAACTTAAGGAGCTCAACGATCATCACCACTGCTCTCAAAACGATGAAAGAAAACATCGCGAGGAAACCTACCTGCACTGGCCCTGAGTGGTAGATGGTAGCCTACTCTCTCTCAAAAAGAGGAGGCAGGTGTACCAGCAGTGGGAACATTACTGGCTGATTATGCTAAAGGAGTTGAGTTAATTTCCGGAGAAAACAAAACTTTAAAGACTCTGAATTCAACATAAAACATTTTAAAAAATTGTAGAAATATACAAATAACAACAAAAACAAATACTAGAACAGAAAACCTCATCAGATGCTTTCCTAACTGGCCTCAGAGAAGTACCTACCTACCAACAAAAGTGACATTAGTTTGTTGGGTATAAACATATCCTGAGTGGACGAAAACAAAAGCAACTGGTTTTTTTTTTTTTTTTTCATACCTTGTCCCTTCTTGTGTGTCTATACCACATGCTAACAAAATATAAAACGGAAACTTTGACGCACTGTAAAAAACGTATAGTACTTGTGAGTAAAGTATTTAGAAGTCGTTCGTATTTGACTGTAGCATTAGATATTGAAAAGTGTGAAGGATAATGTGTGCGTGTGTGTAAATTTTGATCAGAAGACAAATTCTTAAAATTCACAACGTTCAAAATCCATTTGCACTCTCATCTGGCGACAAACAAATGCCACTTTTTTCTATTTTTTTTTTTTTCCAAAAATGTAGCGGTATTTTTGACAGCTTGAGACTGACATCAGACTGTGAAAGTTCTTAAAATTACGAGAACTGTCCCTCTGATAAGAACAAAAAAACCACATCAAAAAAATACTTACAGCACAATGCAGCTGCAACATTAATCACATTCAACGAAATACAATGAACACATACCAATCATTAAAAAAAAACGAGTATTGTGCTCATCGGGATTAAACGAGTTCTCGATTAATAATCGATAATTGTTTGTTAAGTAATACTATTCGATTTTACGCATCCCACATTCGATTGTCGATCATCGGTGTTTTTGTGAATATTTTAACGTCATCCTCTTTGTTCCTCGCTTCCAATTTATGGTCTGAAACTTCGACTGTTCTGAACCAATAATAAATTATATTGGGAAATAAAAACGCCAAAAACATTCAGCCTAGCTTTTTCCCAACTATGTATTTTGGGGTCAGCTTCCAGTCACACCTGATGCAGCTGAATACCACTATTTTACATGGATTGACTATCAGACTTCAAATTAGTCACTGGGTAACACGACACCCCTGGTAAGATTAGTTGTCAGACTTTTGGGCATCTGGCTACCCGTAACGCCTATCAAAGATTTACAGCCGTGACCAACTTACGGCTTACTATGCTATCCGAAGCACGGCGGGGTCTCGACATGTAAGGGGTGGTCACCCATCGACGAATCAACCGCAACAAGCGTAGCTTAACCTTCAAATGACCCGTGCGGCCGTTATTATTTAGCCACGAGCCCGAACGGAAATAAAAACGTTAATGAAAATAATTTTGTAAGGAAATTTCAGTATCATTATACCTAACTGTTGTTTTAAGTCCACTGCTGAAATTAAGCCTTAATTGGACTACACGTTCCTGAAGGAAATTGCCCGTTTGGCAAGTGGATTGATGGCCGTTTTTAGGAAGACTTTGCTGCCGATTATCTTGACCAAAGCCTCCTGATCCGTATACCTAACTTTCGTTTTAAATTATGTTTGAATATTTTTTTAATCTTTAGCCAACGACTTTTTCTTGCAAAAAGATAATTTTTCGAAGTCCAAATTAGAAAGAGTGACATTTTTTTGATGCCCAATGAGCTGTTCCCTTTTTCTTAAATTTTTTCTTGTTGTAAATTGTAATTAAGGCAGTAGTGTTATCTTAGTGATTTTATTTATTTTAAGAGTGAAATGTGTTGAAGGTATGTTTATTGCAGCTTGAACTGTCGTACTATGTATTTGAAAGGTTTAGCATCCCTAATACCTTCTTCACACGTACATTTTATACAACATTCAAAGAAGATAAATACTTATTCATGACTGGTAGTTTGTGAGACTTTACCGCTCATGTTTCTCATCTCCTAGTCGTTTTTTTTTATTACTAAATGGCCCGCCCATTCAGCAATAAAAAAAAATCGTCATACAAAATAATATTTATTGAATGTTAAATGTTTAGTTTTCAGTACTTATTATTAGTTCAATCAACAAAAACTAAACATATTTAAAGTCCAAACTCGAAAACAAACTAAAGAAATCACTTTGACTTTAAAATAATCTTCTTTATATCAAATTAGTAGTTTCCATGATCTCATAAAATGAATCAACATTAATCAAAATCAATAATTATGAATAATTAACATTTCAACATAATCTAAACAAACTTAAACTTCACACTCGAAAACAAAACTAAAAATTGCGCTTTGTCTTTAAAATAACATGTTTTAAGTTTATCAAAACAGTAGTCTCAATTTTCTAATCAAATTAATAAAAATAATAAATAGTCTTTTATTTATGAAACATTTTTTTTTATATTTAACTTTTTTCTTTATCAATTTATACAATATTTATTGAATGTTAAATGTTTAGTGTTTGGTGGTTATTATTGGTTACTAAACTTCGTGGCAGCCCTATGATAATCATATCTAATCACCCCTCTTTCGTAGGTAATTGTTCCTTTGGTGTGTCTATTAACCATATTCGCGCGTCCATTAACCCCTTTGGCGTGTCTATTCACCCCTTTCGCGTATCTAACCACCCCGAAAAATTAAAGAAAATAAGGCATACGAAATAAAAACCATTTAATTTATTAGTGCATATTCTTACTTCAATTCATACAGCACAATATATTTATAATAACACAGACCGTAATTGCAAACTAAATTAAAACGAATAACACCAAAATGCAATTACTTACCGAAGATTAAGCTCGCGCTCACTCAACTCACTTGTTTTATTGTCAACTTTGACGTTCAGTTTTGACGTTTTTTAAAATGGCTTGGTTTCATAAAATGGCCCCAGACTAAAAAAAACATACCACCAAATTTCTAATGAAGCGGGTTTTGTCTGGGGTCATCGAGTTTGCCATACAAAACGTTTGAAATTATTCCAAGATTTTTTTTCTATTCCCCCCGTGAGTCATGCAAACTTATGTGAAAACCAATAAAATATCTAAAAATTTATTCCAATACCTTCACATCCCCCTTAACATAACACGTCCCAAAACTGTAACTCAAATATCACCCCGTGTTATTCTAGAAGTGGCGGCGTCATAAAATATTCATATTCTGATGACACACATTAATTTTACTAAAGTGACATGAAAACAAGTGGCGTCCAATTTGTAAGTTTTGGTTAAAGTTAAACCGTTGTGTTAACTTTATTTGTGACAGTGCTTACAAGGTAGTTACAATGAAAGATACTGATTTTGGTGGGAAGCTTTTTGGTATGATTTTTTTTTTGTATTATAAAAAAATATCCTTAACTAGACAAACTGAACTGAGGCCAAGGTCAAACGAAACGCGGAAAGCTAAGTACTGAGGTCCTAGCATGAATGTAAGACGTAAACATAACGTAAATTCCTATGAAACTATAATTGACAATCCTCGTTTCACCTATAATATTGCACAATGATCCTTGGTCCGGCGGACATCTAGGGCTTGCCAAAACGCTAGCAAAATTCAGAGCAGGGTACTTCGTCAAGGATGCAAAGAAAGATCCAGATTGGTGTGTCAGATTATAAGAAGTAAATGGCGCGTAGTGATCTAATGATAAGTGATCTTGATTATTAATGAATGTCAAACCGAAACGCTAGACGAATCGGTACTCCCAATCGCAAGCAGCTCCCAAAAATAGTATTTCAAAATACTAGTTTGCTCTTAAAATCAGTAATCAAATTGAAAACCAAACATAATAAAAAAAAGGTCTATTCAGACCGAAAAAGGCCAATTTAAATCTTACAAACGATAATTTATTTGCAGAACTTTCAAAGGAATTAGAAATGATCAATTTCAGAGTCCTGCAAGAGAATCCGTTGGATGAGTAAGCATGAAACGTTCTGTTATAATTTTATGCTTGAAGGGTTTTAAAGTTTTATTTCATTTATTTTTTATTATTTTTCAGTGGAGCCAAAGAGAGGAGCACTAAGCATTGGATTTCGGATGACAGTGAGTCCTTTTTTAATGTTGATTTAATAAGATAGTATTTTCTAAATTGTACTAGCTTTACCTACATTGTGATGACCAAGATTTGCCTTCTTTGAAATCGCATGCCGTGAAGCATCACCTGTATTCTGTACCTTCCTATGATCTACAAAAAAGAACATGATTGATTAAGAATGATGGTGGTATTCAAAAAAGAAGTCAAGCTGTAAATGACGTGGTTAGTTTTTGAAAGATTCCTCATCTGCATATTTTCAAGAGTTATTCAATTCTGTTCATCGATTGAATTTTGTTTATAACTTATGTTGTGTTAACCTCTATTTTTATTCAGCTCATAACAAAAATACATTGCTTTTAGCCAAACCAGACGATGATGGGAAAAATAAAATTAAAGATCAGTTCAAATTGTTTCAAAAAGCTATGAGAGGGGTCATTGTATGGGGCCAATGTATTGGATTGAATCCTGTGACCGGAATACTACAAAAGGATGTGTCGAAAATTAGGTAAAACTACAGAATAAATATTAAAGACAATACCATTTACTTTATGGGAAATACGTAATTGTGTGTTCAAATTTGTATAAAGTTTAAAGATAAAAGAAACCGTGAAATTATGTAAAAGAAAAACCAATGAACATTCTTAATTAAGTAACTATTGGCCGAGCTCACCCAGACAAAATAGAAAAATATCGAATCATTAAAAACAATCAGGGCAATGAATTGTTTATTCAATTGACACACTCTGTCAATTTGCTGTTTTATATCCCTTTTCACATAACTGTCATTCACTGCCAATTTGTTAAACAATGAATTTACATATAGATATTTCTGTGATAACATTAGTTGTGTATATTTCAGATTCACTAAATGCTCACTTATGTTTGTGTACGCCTTAACTATGGCCATTGCTCAAATCATAGGAACAATGTTGTGTCTCTACAGACTGCGCTATAATCCTAGTAATGTCAGTGCACTAGGTAAGTCTTTGATTTAGAATTTAGATATTTTTTTCCAAATCTCCAACTTTATACATTTTTTACCATTTTCGTATATTATTCCCAGGTTTCGTTACATTCTTCACGATGGCTTGCTGTACCACAATTTCATTCATTAGAGTCGCTCCAAAATGGCCGACTTTGATGAAACGGCTGATCAATTCTCAACTCGATGAGTACATTCATCCTAATGTTGTTAAGAGGTGCAACATAGCCTGCGGTGTGTTTCTGGGAATGGGTTTCAGTAAGTTCATATAATTTTCAGGCTATGCTTCGTAATGGACATCATCACTACATAGTATAAAACAAAGTCGCTTCCCGCTGTCTGTCCCTATGTATGCTTAGATCTTTAAAACTTCGCAACGGATTTTGATGCAGTTTTTTTTAATAGATAGAGTAATTCAAGAGGAAGGTTTATATGTAATAAATGCATAATATAGTAGAGAAACACTGATCATTTTAGAGGTTTCTAATGTGATGTCGTAAATAAACACATTTTTTTGCGCTTACATTGCAAACGCTGGCTTAACCCTACGAGATAGATCAAAATAATGTACTACAGTATTGTACACCTTAAAAAGGTCTACAAAAAAGTCCGCGATGGCATATGTCTATCTCTTAGGGATAACTCACAATAACCATTTTTTATCCAATACTTTTTAAGAGACATAATGACTCTAAAATTATCAGTGTTTCTGTACTATATTATGCATGTATTAAATACATATAAACATTTCCTCTTGAATCACTCTATCTATGAAAAAAAACCGCATCAAAATCCGTTGCGTAGTTTTGAAGTTCTAAGCATACATAGAGACAGACAGACAGCGGGAAGTGACTTTGTTTTATACTATGTAGTGATCAGCATTGCACCCGTGCGAAGCCGGGGCGGGTCGCTAGTAGACTATAATATTTTGACGTGTGAATAAAAATAAGTAGGTATGTTATAATTTTTGAAACAATTGCACATGGAACGCAATCACAATCTGGATTCCTAGATCAAAACCACAGTTAGTAATGGCGATATCGTCTCATTGCATAAGGATGACATTTTTAAAATAAGCCATCTTTATATTTACATTGTATAAATCAAAGTTGCTTTTCGTGTTTATCTGTTGTGACGACTTAGATCGAACTGTTTGTCGATCTAAACCATACAGTTGATTTGGATGCGTTTTTCACCATCATTTCTGGGAGCATTTATTCCAGAAGGTATAGTCCAGAGATTGCGATGATTTGCCAAACCATAACAATATCAGTAGATTGCATCCGTGCGAAGCATAGGCGGGTCGCTGATTTATATACCCATTCTTTCAGTGGAACACATCATGTCAATACTAGCAAGGGTCTTGAGGATACTGGAATGCTCTGGGGATGTAGCTAACATTGGAGAGGTATTTGTTAAGGCCACATCTCCCTGGTTGTTTGATTTGAATGTACCGTATGTTGAATGGGTGGCAGTTATTGTTCAGGTATGTTTCTTACAGTAAAGTTTTGGTTTCCTACGACCACGGTGGCCGCCACACAACACTCGCAGTGACGGCCGTCGTGAAAATAACGGTTTATTTAAGCGGTGCGTTGTCTGTCAGTGAATTTCATTAAATAAATTAGCTGGTTTGTTTTAACGGTACACGTCTTGTATCTTAATTGTTTTCAGTACCTGAATTTAGTAGCAACAGCCACTTGGAACTACGCAGACATATTCATTGTGTGCATAAGTTTGTATTTAGCTTCGATATTGGAACAGATCAATAAAAAGATTGATTTGACTGCCAGTAAGGTACGTATCAAAATGGTGTTTGAAAAAGTAATGTTGAATCAAATAATCATTTTAATCGTAATACGAGTAACATCCTACACGATCAACAGTATGGTTTCACCAAAAGTCGTTGTGCAACTGACGCTGGACTCACCTTATTAAGCTGCATGGGGAGAGGTACAAGATGCAATAGGCATCTTTTGTGACTCATACAAGGTATTTGATTGCGTGAACCACGAAATACTGCTCTTCAAATTTATGTAAGCATTACGGACTGGGTAAACTTGCGCATAGCTTAATAAACGGTGCGCAATTTCAAATAAACGGTGTCTATTCGTTGGGTTTCAAAGACAAAATGGGTGTACCGCAGGGCTCAATATTTGCTCCATTCCTCTTTTTAGTATATAATATGAATTATTTACCTAATTTAGTGAAGGAACGACCACAAATGGTGTTACTTAATTTGCTGATGACACTGTACAGATTTTTAAAGTAAAAATACGTGCACAGGAAGAAGCTTGATGACCTAAATAACGCTATCCTTAAAATCTATAATTGGTTTACCGTAAATCATAATTATTATGGTATTAAATGAGAAGAAAACAAAATGCATTAGATTCTCATTGTAGAATCTAAGAATTAGTGAATGTCATGTTGTATCGAATAAATGTATGTGGTTCATTACTCAAAAGACCATTTCAGACACCAATCTACATGGTCTTCACATGATCTGACCAAGATTATGTCTGGACTTTTAAAAGAGACTGTGACGTCTGAGTTTGTTTCGGCCTTTCTTCTCAGAGTAGTCAGATAGGAAACACCGACCTCATCTAGTTTAAAAAAAAAATATGATTGACATGTAAAAGTGTTTGTACAAACCTAGTTACAGAAAATAAATAATTTATCATTTAAAGAGATACTAGTTTTTGGTGGTTATTATTGGTTAATAAACTTTGTGGCAGCCCTGTCATAATCAATTCTAATCACCCCTCTTTCGTAAATAATCATTCCTTTGCTGTGTCTATTAACCATATTCGCGTGTCCATTAATAATAATAATAATTATTATTATTTTATTATTATTATTATTGTTACTCAAAAGACCATTTCAGACACCAATCTACATGGTCTTCACATGATCTGACCAAGATTATGTCTGGACTTTAAAAGAGACTGTGACGTCTGAGTTTGTTTCGGCCTTTCTTCTCAGAGTAGTCAGATAGAAAACACCGACCTCATCCAGTTTAAAAAAAAAAATATGATTGACATGTAAAAGTGTTTGTACAAACCTAGTTACAGAAAATAAATCATTTATCATTTAAAGAGATACTAGTTTTTGGTGGTTATTATTGGTTAATAAACTTCGTGGCAGCCCTGTCATAATCAATTCTAATCACCCCTCTTTCGTAAGTAATCATTCCTTTGCTGTGTCTATTAACCATATTCGCGTGTCCATTAATAATAATAATAATAATTATTTTATTATTATTATTATTATTACTCAAAAGACCATTTCAGACACCAATCTACATGGTCTTCACATGATCTGACCAAGATTATGTCTGGACTTTAAAAGAGACTGTGACGTCTGAGTTTGTTTCGGCCTTTCTTCTCAGAGTAGTCAGATAGGAAACACCGACCTCATCTAGTTTAAAAAAAAAATATGATTGACATGTAAAAGTGTTTGTACAAACCTATTTACAGAAAATAAATAATTTATCATTTAAAGAGATACTAGTTTTTGGTGGTTATTATTGGTTAATAAACTTTGTGGCAGCCCTGTCATAATCAATTCTAATCACCCCTCTTTCGTAAGTAATCATTCCTTTGCTGTGTCTATTAACCATATTCGCGTGTCTATTAATAATAATAATAATAATTATTTTATTATTATTATTATTATTACTCAAAAGACCATTTCAGACACCAATCTACATGGTCTTCACATGATCTGACCAAGATTATGTCTGGACTTTAAAAGAGACTGTGACGTCTGAGTTTGTTTCGGCCTTTCTTCTCAGAGTAGTCAGATAGAAAACACCGACCTCATCTAGTTTAAAAAAAAAAATATGATTGACATGTAAAAGTGTTTGTACAAACCTAGTTACAGAAAATAAATCATTTATCATTTAAAGAGATACTAGTTTTTGGTGGTTATTATTGGTTAATAAACTTCGTGGCAGCCCTGTCATAATCAATTCTAATCACCCCTCTTTCGTAAATAATCATTCCTTTGCTGTGTCTATTAACCATATTCGCGTGTCCATTAATTATAATAATAATTATTATTATTTTATTATTATTATTATTGTTACTCAAAAGACCATTTCAGACACCAATCTACATGGTCTTCACATGATCTGACTAAGATTATGTCTGGACTTTAAAAGAGACTGTGACGTCTGAGTTTGTTTCGGCCTTTCTTCTCAGAGTAGTCAGATAGGAAACACCGACCTCATCTAGTATAAAAAAAAAATATGATTGACATGTAAAAGTGTTTGTACAAACCTAGTTACAGAAAATAAATCATTTTTCATTTAACGAGATACTAGAATTCATCGAAAATACTATTTTACTGGGGATCATGCTGGGCTCAAAGCTACCTTGGGGTCCTCATTTACGAGTAACATCACTTATAGGATGGAATGCTTTTTGCATCCTAAGGCCCGGCGCCCATTATCGGCATCGGTACGACTGAGGATTTTAGGTGGCAAATAGCAATATACTATAACATAATGGCAATAAAGTAGAAATTTCCGTGATATGTGGTGGTAATAACAAAAATACCGCTTCGGTATGCTTGAGGCTGGTGTATCGGCAGTCTTGAGAATGCTTCGGGATGCTTCGGCATCCTTCGGCAACCTTCGGTACGCCGCCGGCGCCGAGGCAACACTCGGGGGATAGTTTGAGAAATACGATATTGAGACGCTTCGGCAAGCTACAGGACGGTGCGGCATCCTTAAGGATGCCTCGTCATCCCTAAGAAGGTTGCAGCATGCCAAAGCATAATTGCCGATAGTGTGCGCTTGCATGTAGGATACCGAAGGATCCTTTTCCTTGCCGATGCCGATAATGGGCTCCGGGCCTTAATTAAAGTTTTTTTTTTACAGAATTTTGTGCCAGATACTACATGGGGTACTTTAAGGGAGGACTACACGCGAGCCACCAACTTGGTCAAAGTATTTGACGATTTGTTCAGTGGTATTGTGCTTGTAACATTCGCAAATGATCTGTTCTTCATATGTTTACAGCTTTACAATGTACTAGCGTAAGTACATAATTATGTTTATATGCAAATGTGTTTGGAAAGTTATTTTGCTCATAAAAATATTTTTTCAGTGGAAATTCCAGGCCTACCGCTTAACTGAAACGCTCCGTTAGGTAGCTTTGCTGTGCGAGAGGGTTGGTGGTGACGTGTCGCGAGCGGTCAGTCAGTCCAGGATTGTACGGGCGACGTTTAAACGGGCCAATTTTTATCGTGCACTAAGTTTTCAACTTTTCAACACCAACTTTTCAACAGGTCTTGAGCCGAGCGAGCATCGAGAATCTAACAGAATGCGGGGTGCATAAAAAAATACACTGTTGGATTTTCAAGTCTCAGCGCAATTAAAAATGGCCGCGTAAAAAAATCGCCCATGGCATGTGTTCATTCGTGATCAAGGCACCGCGCAGCTACCTCAGGCACCGTCTCAGTTAAGCGGTAGGCCTATAATAAGGGATTCTGAACCATTTTCAAAAGAAATGTGTTTCAATACCGTTTGTGTATTAGGAATGGAGTCAAAGCAATGAAAGTCGTCAGTAAATTTTGCCCTCGGCATGAGGAAAGGTGGGTACTAAAACAATTATATTTGCGCAATTGTTCTCTGCTTCTTGCCACTCAAATGCCCTAAAAAAAATTATAATATTTTAGTTTTTTAAGCCTACTCCGTACCTACTTTTACCCGGCTTACCTGATGTACTCGACTGTTTACCTTTGCGTCCGCTTCCTGACGGTGGCGCTAGTGGCTTCGCGTGTGAACACATCCTCATTGTTACCTCTTCCTGCCCTGTATACTGTGCCTACGACGTCTTATGGTAAAGAGGTTTGTGTCTGTTGTATTTGAGTAGTTCAATATTTATGGTATTCTGTGGCTGAATAGGGGGTATGACTAATTTTACCTGTGATAGCTGCTTCCATATGGGAGGGCCTACTATGCAAAGCTATGGGCATGACAGCAAGTCTTAACTTTAATCAATAACGAATCGGATAAAAATAGAGTAGAAAAATATTACAAATTAGGTACACTGGATTTCTTGAATCCTTAAAAACGTTTTTAATGATTTTGCTTCTTTTAAGATTCCCTTTGGCTTGTTCTTCAGGTTGAAAGATTCCAGAATCAAATTAACGGTGAAATCGTAGCACTCAGTGGACTACAATTCTTTTATATCACTAGGGATATGGTACTTAAGGTAAGTACAATAATTCGTACAGTCACGATCATAATATGTATGTAAACAGCTCGACAGTAGTATCTGATTTCCATGATTTATCCATTACAATCAGTAAAAAAAAATGTGATTATTTGTGGAAGGTATATATACAAGTGACAGCACAAATATGTGACATCGAAGGAACACCACAACTATTTCTCGAGACAAACGATGCCCGAATATAAGATGCGGCATCGGCTTCAACAACAAACGTCACCTCTTAGAATGCAAGAATATGAAACGTGTCTTGCGTCTGCAGGGATCCAGCAGAATATCAGCGTCAGGTATATTTGCCTGACACATGCTGAGCTGGACTCCCATTTGGTACAACCTTGAGACGCACACCGCACTGTGTATTTACGTTATTTAGTATTTGTCATAGTATCACTTTTATTTCGATGTGTGTGTTTTTCTATTTGTTTTTATATCGGCAGCTTGTTTTTCTTTAGGAATCTATTCATTATAATTGAAATTATTAATCATACTTATTTTAATTATTTCAAAATAAGTATGATTTTTGGTTGATCTGCTAACTTTAGCAATTAAGAGGTTCTATTTATTCTCATTATTCAATATTATCTATTTTTAAAAAATCTAACTACAAAATAATGAGAAAAATGCATTTACATCAATTTCAATCAACATTTAAGGGCCTGTACAACCTCAGATAGCGAAAATTGTCTTAGCATTAATGTCTGTAGTTTCAACAGTACTGCAGTATTCACTTTGTAATTAATATACAGTAAAGATGAAGACTAATGCTAAGTGTCATCTGTTTCGAATAGACGATTGCATACTCGTACAATTTTCTCGATACAAAGAAGTCTCACCTCTAAACCGTAAAATAAATGGGAAATATTGAATAAAAACTTTCAAATTTCAAGGTTATCATGGTAAATTAGCTAAATCATTAATTAGTACATGTTAATTATCTAGCTAAACTTTAAAAACATTTCCATTTTATTCTATACAGAAGACTAATAATGTACTCATTTATTACCAAGCTTACGTCCATCAACAGTGTAGTTCACCCTAAGTCAGTTTGACAGTTCGAGCGGGATAGAGTAGAGTGATACATCGCGGGGGGAACTATTACAAGCACTTAACGAACGAACGTTGAAATAATGAAAAAATAAATCACGGTTCTAATTTTAAACGTCAGAATTCTTCATTTGAATAAATGATAATGACGCAAATAAAGAGCATTGGTGGCCCAGTGGTAACGGATTCGATTTACGAGTTGTGACTCGTGGATTCGAAACCAGGCAGGTGATTAATTTATGTGAATCATTTCATCAGCACTGCTCTCAAAACGGCGAAGGAAAACATCGTAAGGAAACCGGCATGTCCTAGAACCAAAAAATCGAAGACATGTGACATCTATCAACTTACTCTGGGCCCGCGTGGTAGATTAAAACCCACTCCCTCTCGAAGTGAGAAGGCCTTTGTTCCAGCATGGAAGCATTATAGGCCGATTATGATGGAAATAAAATAAAATTATGGCCAGTCTCTTATATCTTTTGCGTAAGAAGCGACAAAATGCTGAAGTACCTACTTATTTCAAGTACTCAAAATGTAATTAAGTTCTTCAAAACAATAATTATGAGAAGACAGGAAATTAACGTGATAAAATATTCGTATAAATGAGAGGAAATTTCGTCCTAAGATAATATTATTATCTTAGGACGACGTTGGGTTTGCATTTTTATTAATTTAACTGCGAATTATTCTGGTGCTACTGTTTTTTCCATGTATGCACGTAATTTCTCCTGCATTGTTTGTGCGTTTACTTGTGAACACAAACCTCACATGCACGAATATCCCATGGATAGATTCCATAGGATATCTGTACGTAATATTAGAATAATGTTATCAGCCAATAAAATTGTCACTGCTGGGACATATAGGGACAGAGTTGTCTCACATAGATATGTCATAAAAATATTTGTTTCATGCCGAATTCAAACCTGCAGTGCGATTCTGTAACCATCTCACCGTGAAAACTTGGGTGAAGTGAGCGTGGAGTGAGCTGTCAGTGTCATCCCATCAACTTGGATTGACTAAGCAAACATTTACAATCATTATCGAGATTTTAATCATATTTTTGATGCTAAATCTATTGATAATTTAATATAATTTTGAAAGATATGGGTACTCCTGGAACTATCGGTAGCACAATTAAACACAGACTTCACTGATAGACGTATATTTGGAGACTGGCGCGCGGCTCGTAACGTACAATGAATTAATCCTAACTACCCACTATTACAAATATATCACAAATTTCAAAGCTAGTATTTTATTTGTGAAATCATTACTACTTTGTGTCAGTATTTCTGGTTAATTTTTTGTATAATGTTAAATAATCAGGGTTATGATAGTGCTATTTCTCTTTGTTACAGGTCGCTGGAACCATAGTGACGTACGAGCTGGTACTCCTGCAATTCAGTGATGACGACAAATAAAATGTATAAATCTTATAATCAATCAAGCATTCTAATTAAATCGATTAACTTATAACAAAGTATTTTATTAATAAACTTTCAATAAAGTTGCTTTTAAAACAAGAACACAATTGTAACCAGTTCTAATAATCGTTCTAATTTTGAAATACCATACAGTTCTAAATTCCAATTAAAAGTTGAATAACTGCTTTGATTGAAAATGGATTTAAAAAAAGGAACGATTCAAAGAAACTCGATAAGTTTACGAATAAAAAAGTTGTTTTCATAAATAATAAAAAGTAATAAAATAAAATTGAATTTTAAATTGAATGTTGGTGTTCTATTGTTTGGCATGTTTTTGCCAACCACTCTCAGTTTATTTTGCATAATTGGTAAGACTACGTTGTATTTTGCCCACTATTGGAGAGAGACAGTTATTCTAGTGCCAAGTCCATACTCTAGAGTAAATATCGTGCTACTTTAGAAGGTTGAATTCAAAAAATATAAAAAAATATCTAAACAAAATCTGTTGGCAACTCAAATTAATATATTAAAAATATCTTCGCTGGATGTGAATGGGTTATAATGAGGCTCAGACCTAACGGGCAATTTGAGTGGAATCGTAAAAATAATTATGATTTCATTGAAAACAATAGTACCTACCGTCGCCGTACACAACAACTACAACGCTTAGTTTGGAACAAGTCAGTGGCGTGCATTGCATATAGGGAATAAGCATATTTTAAGCAGTACCTACCTCGATAAATCACCAGAAGCCTATCAATTACATTTTAGTGTGTATGCCCCATAACTAAGAAACTCAGTTATCATACCTAACAAAAAACAAAATCTTCATACACGCGCGACAGTAGGCAGTCTCGCCGGATGGCCTACTCGGCTCCCGTACTATTCGCATATTGTCATTGTCTTTATTCGTTAATACGACGAAATTAAAAATATGTACGTACGTCTCACGGGTAATACAATGGCGTTCAACCTTCGCAATTTATCACCCTTATGTAGGCATGCCTACTCAAATAACCAACAGAGTATGAACGTTAAAATAATAATACTTCATAATTTTTCCGTGCGAAGAAAGAAAGGGATGGTTAATGAGGTCCTCGATGGTGAGGTAAAATGAAAAACAAAGATGGCGGCTGCAAAAACTTTCAAATTTTTCGACATGGGTGTTGTTTTCGTGATTTTCGAGGGTGCTAGAGCCGATAATAAAGTCAAAATGAAAATCCAAGATGGCAGCTGCGAAAATTTTCAAAATCTTCATCATGGGTATCGTTTTCATGGCTTTGGAGGGTGCTAAAACCGTTAGTGAGGTAAAAATGAAAATCCAAGACGGTGGCTGCGAAAATTTTGTCTTTTTAAAACACTTACAGCCGCCGTCTTGGATTTTCATTTTGAACTTTGTTCCTGTCGAGGGTACTCCAAGCCTTTGCACACACTTTTTTTATACCCAGTAAATCAATAACTTTTTACTTAAAATACAACGAAAACGTGTAAAGTGAGTGAGACCAGACAAAACAATAAAACAAAAACGGTTTTTTTTTTAAACCACGACAGATACATCGAATTGCATGTTTGTGTTACGCTCTATAATGTGTAATTAGCTTATGATTTATTTGAAGTGATTCCCGCGTGGGATACGAGACGAAATTCACTCGCACCCATTGTGTCCAACTAACCTGTACGAAGTCATTAAGACAATCGACACGCATTCCACGCAGTATTCATTTTAGGGTAATTACATGCTGAAGATGGCTCACTGCAATACCTCGCGGTCTTGGTTTGGCTCGCTACCTCGATGTCACTTTCATGTAAAACAAATGGAAGCTAATAGACACGCTCGGACATTCCGAAGGATGGTTCACTAATGTTTCACCAAAACACCATTGACAAATGTTTAGTTTACAACCAACGTTTCGTATACTATTTATTTCACGAACAACTTATTCCGCAAATGTTTTATTTTATAAACACTTGCTTCACAAATATTTATTTGGCAAATGCTTCTCTTTACAAATGTTTTGGATAATATTTAATCATTTATACATTTTTCATTTAACTTTTAGATTCTTTTGAAAAAATCACGTTTATACAAAATATACAATGTGTAACGTTAAATGCGCAAAACCTGAAAATAGTTTGATCAGAATAACGAGCAGAATTAATTGAACCACTTTTTAATATCGGTCACATTTTTCAAAAAAACTTCATTAAAAATGTTGCGGTGTCTATTTATTAATAGGTCAAGCAAGCCAATGTCAGCGCGGCGCAGCGGCCCGGTGACGACTCCTTCCGGAAAAGCGTCCTCGCAGACGCAAGAAACGATCAGAATGGCCAGTAAAACTAAAACAGCACATAAAACCTTTACAATTATTTGAATGACTTATTTTCTCTTCTGAAATAGGTCAATTGAATTAAAAATCTGTTGGGGTGTCTGAGGTTTTGCGCATTTAACGTTACAAGTTGTAATTTTATAATCCACTAGCGACCCGCCCCGGCTTCGCACGGGTACAATGCTAATCACTACATACTATAAAACAAAGTCGCTTCCCGCTGTCTGTCTGTCTCTATGTATGCTTAGATCTTGAAAACTACGCTACAGATTTTGATGCGGTTTTTTTTTATAGATAAGAGTGATTCAAGAGGAAGGTTTATATGTATAATACATGCATAATATAGTAGAGGAACACTGATCATTTTAGAGCCATTATTTCTCGTAAAAAGTATAGGATAAAAAATGGTTATTGTGGGTTATCCCTAAGAGATAGACATATGCCATCGTGGACTTTTGTGTAGACCTTTTTAAGGTGTACAATACTGTAGTACATTATTTTGATCTATCTCGAATGGTTCAGCCAGCGTTTACAAAGTAAGCGCAAAAAAATGTGTTTATTTACGACATCACATTAGAAACCTCTAAAATTATCAGTGTTTCTCTACTATATTATGCATGTATTATACATATAAACCTTCCTCTTGAATCATTCTATCTATTAAAAAAAACCGCATTATTATCCGTTGCGGAGTTTTAAAGATCTAAGCATATATAGGGACAGACAGACAGGGAAGCGACTTTGTTTTATACTATGTAGTGATTTTCTAAACCAGTCACCAAGTGATCATGACGGTATTGTAATACGTAGTCTTAGGGGCGGAGTAAAAACAAGTTGGTTTACAAGAAATTATAATAAGACGTAGTCGACGGAGCCCCTATTTCTGTCTACAGGGTTTAAAGGAACCTAACACGAAGGAGAGATGACGGGGGCTCGTTCGCTCACTTTGCTCACTCACTTGAGCCCCCGTTATCCTCTTCCAACCTAACCTGTCCGAGTCGGGGTGCCCCAAGTCCCGAGCTCGCTTCGCACGCTCTTGCGTAATAATAAGTCAATATGTAAAACGTTTTTATTCAAAACGTTGTTTTATATGATAAAATGAAAAAAAAAAAAGATTTTTTTGTCAAATAAAACGTTATTAAAAAAAAAGTTTATCGGATAATTATTTTCTTATGCGAATTATTTGGCAAACTTGTTATTGTATGATAATGAAATGACAAATCATGTTTTTGCCTATCATTGCTTGTCAAGTAAAAACTTGTAAATTAATTTTTGGTGAACTGACAGGACGCCGCCTGAGGATACCTCACTGCTTGCCAGGGTCGTGAGTTGTTCGAAAGAGTTACCGTGGCCCTTGGCACAGGCAACTGAAGGAACACGGGTGGGTTTTAGTCAGTAAAAGTCAGACACACCCTCCCGCTCCGCCCAGAGCGGGAGAAGTTATTTGATAATTTCCCACCCAAAAAAAAAAGGATATCTCACTGCGGTACGAGTACATCCCGGGCTGATTGGGGGTTTACCAATGCCTTGCATGTGCGTGTGTGTCTATTAGCGTGTTTTTATTTTACATGAAGATGGCATCGAGGTAACGAGCTACACCGTGATCACGAGATATCGCGTGACGCATCCTCGGTATGTACAATTACCCTTAGAAAGGCCAGTACTTTAAACGATAAATACCATATCTAAGCAATAGCATCAGCAGCACCAATGCTATCAGACCTTCTCAAAGAGAGTGCACCAGCTAACGAGGAATGTGACCATGTGTGCGAGGACCTGCCTGAGACCGACCTGGAGCCCGTCTGCATGATGTTCAGCAGGTACAAGAAGGGCTTCCAGTTCTTTGTCAACATGTGCCACGCGAGGAGGGCTGTTTGTAAGGAGAATTTGTGTAAGTATACAAATTACACACACACATTACACATTTGTGTGTAGGTACATTTTTTTGCC
Organism: Eremobia ochroleuca; assembly: GCA_949629135.1. Classification (NCBI taxonomy): domain Eukaryota; kingdom Metazoa; phylum Arthropoda; class Insecta; order Lepidoptera; family Noctuidae; genus Eremobia; species Eremobia ochroleuca. The sequence goes on from OX451387.1 coordinate 6,351,385, forward strand.
TGCGGCTTCTTCCGTGGAGGGGAACGCACTCACCATCTGCCTAGCCTTTTCTCAACTATGTTGGGGTCGGCTTCCAGTCTAACCGAATGCAGCTGAATACCAGTATTTATGAGGGGAACGCACTAGCGGGATTATATTATTGTATAACGGGTCAAACCGCAATATTTTCCGTGTGGTACTATTGGGATAAAAACTATTCTACGTCTTAACCAAAGCGATGGTCCGTGAAACCGTTCAGCCGTTAGGGCGTGAAATGGTACCTAACAGACAGACCACTGACCCGCTGTGAGACTTTTACAGCTATAATATTAGTATACACGGGCCACCAAAACAGTGTGGAAAGGGAATGTCTCGACCAACCAACAGGCTCTCTCTTCAGTGGCAACGATTTTTAGGAAAACCTTTATTTATTTATTTTATTATTTATTTATGTACATACAGTGAAAAACATATATGGATATGACATAAATCTAATTTGAGTTCAAAGGTATGACTAAAAAAAAAAGGGTAAAAGCTTCACTGATGAAAGGTTTTTGATCAAAAGTTATTTCGATTGTTACGAATAACAAAAACATTGGAAAGGATTGAAGGATAATGCAAACAAAAAATGCGAATTCTTAATGAAAAATCACAAAACTTTTAACGTATCGTAACACTCATTACACAACATCATTCTCTCTCATTCGTTTCTCTTTCACAATGGAGCTTTGTAAACGCGAAACAAAAAGAAAACCTCTTCGAAGTCTCAATTACTCACATTTTCTCAGAAACAATTGAAGTCTTCAAACCAACGTATATACTATATATAGGTACACAGATACATCCTAAGCACTTCAACCCAAACTCGCAGCCAAGTGGTTCATTGTGATGCTCTTCAAAATTCACTGTGTTAAGAAATTCACTGTTTGAGATCTAGAGAACCCTCGAAACGGTAACGTCAACGTCACCAAAACTTTAAGTACTCAGAATGAAAGTTGAAAAGGTGAATTTGAAAGGAGAGAGTTCAAAAATTACCTACGGTGACGGCATTGATTCGACGGGATTTTAAGTACCTTTTAAATTTTTGACGGCACGGTTAGCGCAGTGGTTAAGCTAGTGTCTGCTGCGCCGCGCGGTACAAATATTTCTGACAGGCCTGTTGATCAAGTGGTCAGTGGTCTTGACTGCTATGCCCAAGGTCGTGGGTTCGATTCCCACCTAGGACAAATGTTTGTGTGATGAGCACGATCATTTGTTCTTTGTCTGGGTGTAATTTATCTATAATATGTATTTATTTTAGAAATATATTGTTTATCAGTTGTCTAGTACTCATAGCACAAGCTCTGCTTAGTTTGGGACTAGATGGCGTTGTGTGAAAGTTGTGGAATATTATTATTATTATTTCTATGACCTACAAGTACTGGCTGTTTGTGTATGTGATGGGTGATTTTTTGGTTATTTTTTTTTTTCATGGGTGATTCATAGCTTAAAGGACTTGGTTACTAATTTAGTGTTCTTATACCTATCTATATTTAGTTAGTACCCAATAACCATCAAGGCTGCTCAAATTATTCTAGAACAAATGACCCCTCCTGTTTCGCATGGTTTTTATGACTTACCAAAACATCGAGATTTCTTCATTACAATATTATATATTATATTATAATAATCAGGCCCTATTATTCTACTGCAGGGCAAAAGAATTCCCTTTATTTTATATCTTCCTTTATTATATGTTATTTTAATAATAATACAATATACACATAAATCTTCCAGAATAAATTAAATTGTCTCAGTAATGGTGAAAACCGCATCAGAATTCGTTGCGAAGTTTAAAAAGAGCTGACTGAGTCACTTTAATTTATAATATTTAGGTATACGGATGTATGCTGTCATTGGAGGATCTTTGACAGTCGTTACGGGTCATCAGAAGCCCAACAGTCTGACAACCAGTCTTACTATCGGATATCGTATTACCCAGTAAATGGCTTGTGGAAGTCTGATAGGCACTCGCTCCATGTAAAATACTGGTATTCCGCTGCATCCGGATTAGCGTTGAAAAAAGCAGAAAAAATTCCCGTTTCTTTCCAATTCCGTTGTTTTTTTCAATGTTTCATTCGAAAGTTTCAAGAAAATTTGTCAATATATATTTCATGTTTTTATTCAATAAAACCGAAAAAAACCGAAAAATATGAAAGAAACGGGAAACTTTCATGTTTTTTTTTTTTATTCTAATCCGTTCTTACTATCTTTAACTTAAGATATTCTATGCTTTATCTCTTTCCATAATAATACGTACTAATAAAATGGAGGGTAGGATGAAAAAATATATCGGCGAGATAAGCGCGCCCGCACCCACTTTTGTGCATCTGTGTATTTCACCTATTAAAATATATTTCAATTTCAATAAAACTTGTTTTTTTTCAACTTTTCAAAACATCAAGCGAAACATTCGAAAGAATCCTGTTTCTTTCCAAAGGATACCTTCCGTCAATTTTTACTCATGTACGTAACATGCGAAAAAAACGGAAAAAAACCACAATTTGTTTTTTTTCGTGAAAAAAACAAATTGTTATTTTCGGCATTTTCAACGCTAATCCGGATAGACTGGGAACCAACCCCAACATAGTTGGGAAAAGACTTGGCCGATGGTAATAGATGTATATAAATAAGAGGAAATGATCACAGTCGTATAGAAATACACAGCAATTAACTTCTGAAACCTATCTATTGGCCGTGAATCACTGTTCAATTTGTATCATATGACCTTTCAATCTAAGCTTTACTATCTATTTATAGCTGATTAGCTTGAGCCTGCGGCTTCGTCCACATGAAGGCTGGAAATTATCACATGGGATAAAAAGTATTCTACGTCCTAACTTCCATCTCTATGCCAAATTTCATCAAAATCTGGTAGCTTGGTGCAGACAGACACACAAACAGAATTACTTTCGCTTTTATAATATTGTACGTGTATTTTGTTTTTTTGTATTTTTTATACAAATCCAGATTGTATATGCCCGTGTCTATAGTCTTTGTCCTTCTCAAAGGCTCAGGCTGTCTATCTGTCATTTATTTATTATTTATTTATTTATTTATCCTCCTACTGGAACGCCATACAGCAATTACACCAACAGAGCAAAAAATTACTTAATGTGCTGCTTCCCATCCATCCTGTGCGCGCTGGACATATATATAACAATATAAATATAATATAATATATACATATATACAACGTGTAACGTTAAATGCGCAAAACCTCAGACACCCCAACTGATTTTTAATTCAATTAAACTATTTCAAAGAGAAAATAAGTCATTAAAAAAATTGTAAATTTTATGTTATGAAAGGTTTTATGTGTTCTTTTAGTTTTACTGGCCATTCTGATCGTTTCTTGCGTCTGCGACGACGCTTTATCGAGGGAGGAGTCGTCACCGGGCCGCTGCGCCACGCTGACATTGGGTTGCTTGACCTATTAATAAATAGACACGGCAACGTTTTTAATGAAGATTTTTTGAAAAATATGACCTATATTAAAAAGTGGTTCAATTAATTCTGCTCGCTATTCTGATTAAACTATTTTCAGGTTTTGCGCATTTAACGTTACACGTTGTATATCTTGTCATATTTCATAACAATCAGTCCCGTGGTCCAGGTGAGGTAGCAGACAGACAGAGTTACTTTTGCATTTATAATAGTAAGTATACGAGTAGATAGATACGTTATTGAACCCTTTAGCAGCCTTATAACCCCAATTATGTATTACACGTAACATTTAACGTGAAATCCAACCCAATTTAGCAACACAACACCATTCAATATATTGTTAGCACGGTTTATGTGCTCACGATACATGTTGTTAGTGGATTACGCCGTGTACACACTGCAGATATCTATCTATACGCGATTGTGTCGTGTAATCCGGGTGCTATTATAGGTTGGGGATGCGTGTGTAGCGGCTTTATTCAATCTAAAGATGTTTGTTTGAGGTGTTGGTTAACATGGGTGTAAAACACTAGTGGGTTATTTTATATTGTATTTTAGTTGGTGTTAAGTTTTTTTTAAGGTTGGTTGGTTTAACTTACCTAATTGTGTAGTATTTTTATCTACATACCTACGTGTCAAATATTTTTTATCAAAAAGTGCCAGTCAGGCCAAAACAAGCTGAACCAACTTTCATTTTTAAACACTTTTTTTTTTTTCTTTTTTTCATTTTGAAACCCATGTCATGTTTTAAATATTAACCCCCCCTGCACTCCTATTTCTAATTTAATTTTGTCTCATCTGGCTGTACTGTGATTTGTTCTAATTTTATTTTACTACAATCTAATATTTGTTTTTAAATTCAATTTCCTGATGTTATTCGAATTTTGTGTTGGATTTAATAAGATTATTTAAATTTCTTTTATTTTAGAATAAAAGAAATTTAAATAATCTATACAAATTTTTAATTCTATTTTTATTGCATAATTAAATGTTTAATGTTAAATAATAAACTTGATTTTAAGTAATATAATTCTGTCACCTATTGCTGCATAAAACTTGCCCAATTGTAACCAAAATGGAAGCAGTCACGGGCTCCTGAAATACAGGGACTCTAACCTAGCTCTGGAACCAGGGTCCCATTTTTTTTCTGTAACCTGTTTTTATGGCAATAAAGAAATTTATTATTATTATATTTATTATTAAGAAGGAGTTTTCACGGAATCCATGGGTGCTGACCCATGGATCCCGTGAAAACTCCTTCTAAAAGCCCAAACTCAACGTTGACTGACTGAAAACTGAAATAAAACTCAACTAAAGCTTAAATGATAAATAAATGATAAATGATTCCTTCACAGTGCTACACATAGTACATCCCAGCAGATGCAAGATGAACAACCAATTCTTCCTGCCAGTAGTCTAAACACTCAATCTCACCGGAGAGAAAGAAAATAGCATCGTGACCCCAAAAATACTTAAGAACAGAAATAAAGAATTAGTTAAATTGGGTTATTCATTTGACTTTTAAAATCCCTTCAAAGAGTTTTCTACCCCTTTCTCTTAATTGTCTAGTTAATGAGATCTCTGGCAAACGTCCGGAGGAACAGATAGATAGAATTTGAATTTGCTTTCCACTTTCCGAATGTTTTGCCTTGCCTTACCTTTGCCTACGATTCCTGCAAATTTTAGTTATTTTAAAGTTCAAAATCGTATTTTATTCTGTGATTATTTTATTTGTAATTATTTATAATGCTGCAGGAGCGGAAACTTCAAACGGCGCAAATATTCCAATCTCTTTGGAACTTATATATTCGGGCCTTTTGGGGTTGAACCACTATGGCCATGGGGTCCAAGTGTCCACCTAGTATTTCGAGACATCACCAAGCTGTTGGTCGACTCTTCACGTGACCAGAGGGCTGGCCTATTTTTTGGCCAAAGAATCAGCATTGCCATACAACGTGGCAATGCTGCCATCCTTTTGGGCACGTTTCCTATTGACAGCGACGCGGACGAATTTTTTGATGCCCTTTGATTATTTGCCCTCCTTTTTATATACTTGTACAGACGCCAGCACATCAAGCTACTACAATCTGTCAAATTTCTTTAATAGATTTTGAACTTTAGCGCTAAAGCATAAGGTTCAAAGTTGATTGGGAAAATCTGACAGTTTCGGGTAGCTTGATGTGCTGGCGTCTGTATATACTATTATTATTACTTTAAGACTGTTAGCTTTTTAAATTATGTAAATACTGAATAAAGATTTATAATATTATTATTTTCCACACCACCTGCTCGTTAGTATCAAATTATATGTCTTGCAAACCTGACCTAAAGTAAGTCATTGTAGCCTAGCCAGGCAATCATACTCGTATTTTACTGAATTCCATTTTAACCCGCTGGTCTATAAAAAGATTTGAACTTGGAACTTTAACTAAAAATGATATGGACAAGAAGTACATTCCGTATACATATACATAGTAAATAATATATTGTATGATAAAAATAGAAATACGGAGTATATTTTACTAGATAAATTATTATTATTATTTTTGTGGAAACCATTACAAAAAAAAAAAAAAACAAAATTCGAATTACTTTTTACTACCTCGCAAGTGTCAAAAGTAAGAGTATTCTGGTCAGGGATAAAGGTATCTTCGTGAAGGTTAAGCTTGAATCCCTCGCTACTCGGGATTGAAACGAGTGACAGTGACTTTTATTCATGTTACTTTTAACAGCACTGACAGCAAAAGACAGAGCCTTATAAAGGGTTAAATAAGTACCTGATTATCTTTAAACGAACAAAGATTGCGTTTCTAAAACGTAAGTGTTTTTTTAAAGTATGATGTATTTTAGTACCTATTTTATTTTTATTTTCTCAGGCATAGCATACTCTTTTAGAAAAAAAAATATGCTAAAACATGCCCCTATTCTGATATCTCGGAATCACTTGCGTGAGTGTTTCGTAGACAAAATCATAGAGCAAAATATTCATCTATGGTAATTTCCTCCTTTTGATGTTTTCGAAAACTATCGTTTCTATCAAGAACAAACCCGTATAATGTTAGTAGTCAAAAGTAAAGGTACACATGGTAGGTGAGTTTGTAGTTTGGACACCATGATGTCGATTCTGTAAAAATCTCACCGTGAAAACTTGCGTGGAGTGAGCTGTCAGTGTCATCCCACTAATGCTAGGGATTGACCAAGCACACATTTACAATCATAATCGAGATTTTAATAATATTTTTTCTATGCTAATTCTATTGATCACTATTTTTATATAATTTCAAAAGTAGTTTTTTGTTGTCAAAAAAAACAATATGAATTTTGTTTTTTTTTGTTTCCTAGACTAATCCTTATATAAGGACTATATAAAGACTAGTCTTTATTACCTAGATTAAAACCCCAGAAAACAGTAATGTTTCTAGAGTTAAAATACCTAACTACTAGCTTTGAAATTATATAAAATTATCAATAGAAATAGCATAAAAAATATTATTACAATATCAATTATGATTGTAAATGTATTCTTGGTCAATCCCTAGTATCAGGTGGGATGACACTGATAGCTCAATCCACGCTCACTTGACCTAAGTTTTCGGTGAGATGGTTACAGAATCGCACTGCAGGGCAAAAACCGAAACCGAATTTATAGAGTCATCACCATCAGCCTCGTTCCACTGCTAAATATGGCCTATATTTAGCAGTGGAACGAACTTCTCCGTTTTGTGCTATGCTTTCCTGGTTGGTGCGTGTCTCATTCAGGTCTTCCCCGCGATCTTCTGTAAGTTTGTCCTATGACTATAATAATAATAATGTTCCAAAACTTTCACACAACGCCATCTAGTCCCAAACTAAGCAGAGCTTGTTCTATGAGTACTAGACAACTGATAAACGTATATATTGTTAATATGTCTGGGAGAAGGAGTAGAGTAAGTAGAATAATTATGTGATTAAACGAACTTACCTTAAGTGAAGTTCTATCATAATTATTCGAAGCTCCTTCTGCGAGACTGGTCTCCCAACCCATCCCTAAAGTTTCCCCTAAATAGGGTTGTTTAAAATAACTAGCTTTAAACTAAATGACAGTACAGTGTTGCCCGATGAGAGAACAGATTCAATTTCTTTTTTTTTAGGCTTTGAAATAATTGTAACAGCGCTGGTTCAATCCCACGCTACTACTACTATAAATTACTGAAATGGAAAATCATATTTCAATCCATATCGATTTCAAAGAAAACCAAAACTGACCATGCACAATAGATAAAAATATCTCTAGGTAAGATTTCGGTTACTTATTAACAAACCCAAAGACAACATCATAGATGGCGGTCGTTTTCAGCGGACTGTCAGCATTTTATTTAGGATTACTGCTTCAGGCACTGGTTTAACACTAAGAGAGTTACCGTGTTTTCCTTTTGGCTTACCGTGTTTGTAAACTTATGTGCCTAAACGGGGCTACACGCTTCTCACATTAACGTTTGCGCCCTTATTAATATTTATAACACATATTTGTATTCTGCTAAGGCACGTGCCAACCTGATGTGTAATATTCTCTGTGTTTGCGCAGAAAGAAGAAATACCGGTCAAGTGCGTGTCGGACTCGCGCACCGAGGTTCCCGTACAAATTTGCAGGTATGAATAGTTTTACAATTTTTTTTTTAATGTACAGACGCCAGCACATCAAGCTACCCGAAACTGTCAAATTTTAACAATCAACTTTAAACCTTATACTTTAGAGATAAAGTTGAAAATCTATTAAAGAAATTTGACTGACTGACTAACTACAAATTTACGGTTTTCGGATTTTTTCCTTTATTTTTATTTTCATGATTCTAGGTCAACGGGAAGTACCTTATAGGTTTTGATTCCGTTGCGAGTGTCAAAATATGTGGCATAAACGGAACATAAACGCCCGTATATTTTGATTGCGTTGATTAAAAAGTTTTATTTTTACTGCATCAAGGTATTGCACCCTTAATTATTTGATATTAATTTCAACTTGATAAGTCCACGCCTTCCTGAGTAAAAAAGGTCGTTACAGATGGACAGACCGACAGACAACGAAGTGATTTTATAACAGTTCCGTTTTTCCTTTTTATGTACGGAACCCTAAAAAGGGTAAATATTTAACAAAATAAATTACAGAATTTTTCATATCCTCGGAAGATTCCCAAATTAAATTGAATTTTTGCGAGGATAATTATTAACGGGTAAAAAAAAAATATATAAAGGAAATAAATATTTGGTTTACTTATCTGTAATTAACCGGCAGGCTGTTTACTTTGTGTAAATTATTTCATCAGCACTGCTCTCAGAACGGTGAAAGAAAACATCGTGAGGAAACCGGCCTGTCCTAGAACCAAAAATTCGAAGACATGTGACATCTAACAACCCGCACTGGGCCCGCGTGGTGAATTAGGGCCCACTCCCTCTCACCGAGAGGAGGCCTGTGTCCCAGCAGTGGGAACATTATAGGCTGATTATGATTATTATGATGTATCTGATACTGTAGGAGAGCAAAAAAGAGTAAGTAATTAAAGTATTATATTTAAGTCTGTTAGCTTTTTAATTAATTGGAATTACCATAAAAAATACATATTATTATACTGTATACCTAATTAGGTATGCAAAAATTCTTCGGCTACTTTTAGTTTAAACGACATACTTATTAACAACAAATAATCGTAATGTCTTCTAGACAATATCAGGATAAAAATTACATCCATATGATAAGAATACAAGTAGGTAGTATAAAGTGGGGCCTAATCCCCGTACAAAAAATGTCTTTTTTTGTAACCGCAACCAATATTTCAAGTCGTAAAATTCTCAGAAAAACAAAAGCTATGCCCATTTATTCAATACTAGCATCCGCCCGCAACTTAGTTTGCGTAGAATTCGGAATTCTCGCCGTTTAAATCCTATTACAACCCTCCTATTTGAACTGGAGTAACCGACATAGCCTGCAGAGTAAGCTAACTGAAGTGGCAGTGAGCTGGCCATGTTTGTCGAAGGGCCGATGGCCGGTGGAGCAGACGAGTCCTGGAGTGGAGACCGCGTATCGGCAAGCGTAGTGTGGGAGCTAGATGGATGGACGACCTAAAGAAGGTGGCTGGGGTAGACTGGATGCGGAAGGCGGAGGACAGGGTGTTGTGGCGCAGTCTGGGAGAGGCCTGTGTCCAGCAGTGGACTGCGATAGGCTGAGTTGATTGATTGATTGAAATCCTATTACCCGTTTTCCCGTGAGAATGAAGCATTTTCCCGCGGTAAAAAGTAGCCATGTTCATCAGGGATAATGTCGGCTTCTGATGGTAAAACAATTTTTCAAATCGGTCGAGTAGTTTCGGAGCCTATTCAATAGAAACAAACAATCAAATCTTTCCTCTTTATAATATTAGTATAGATCAGAGTTATCAACTTACAAAATAACCAATCGCTTATATTAACTAAACACGTGGCTCTTAGTCAATCCGGCACAGACTACTAACCAAACCACTAATGGCATCTAATGCACCATGATGCGGTAGTGTTACGTAACTACGTTAAATATGCTATGATTGGTACAGACAATGAATTAAACGGAAGAGCTTAGCAATGCGAAGAGGAGTGGGGTGGAATAAAACGTTAGGAAAGAGTCAGGACCAGGGAAAACTAGCGAAAGGAATCGCAGCAGAAAAATCGAAACTGATTCATTCTCTCTCGTATCGGCACGAAGCATTTATTTACTGGCTGCGCCTCACGGTTTCACCCACATAAGTGTCGATCCCGTGTGAATATCGGGATAAATAGTATCCTATGTGTTAATCCCGGTTATAAACTATCTGTGTGCCAAATTTCATCCAAATCCGTTTACCCGTTTGAGCGTGAAGAAGTAACAAACATACGAACACACACACTCACAAACTTTCGCCTTTATAATATTAGTGTGATTTAATCTTTTTGCACACAAAAATGTAAAAAGGAGGACTTAGGCATTAACTTCCTTATCATTGACTGCTCTCAAAACGGCGAAGAAAAACATTGTGAGGGAGCCGGAATGTCTCATCACCAAAAAATGGAAGACATGTAATATCTACCACACCCGCACTGGGCCCGCGTATTGGATAACGGCCAACTCCCTCTCACTGACAGGAGGCCTGTGTCGCAGCAGTGGTAACATTGGCTGGTTGTTCTATCTTACCAACCAGCCTGATTATGCTGTGTTCACCTCCTTCTGCGAAGCACTAATGCTTGCGAAGGAGGAGGCGGAACGCGTGAGGGAGAAGCAATCTTTGCGCCCTCACGCCTCTAATCGCCGCAGGAGACGCCCTGGGCGTCGGGAGTCAAGAGCTGACTCCCGGCCACCGTAGGCGCAGGCTTCAGACGACGAGCAATGGGCAGCTCGCCATCTGGTAAGGACCAGGCTCGGGTCGACGGCGCGTTGTTCGAAAGAGTTATCGTGGCCCTTGGCACAGGCAACTGAAGGAACACAGGTGGGTTTTAGTCAGTAAAAGTCTGACACACCCTCCCGTTCCGCCCAGAACGGGAGAAGTTATTTGATAATTTCCCAACCCAATAAAAAAAAAATTATGCTGTGTTATGCATTGACTGTCAGCAAGGGAAATTGCAGCAGTCAACACTGAATGTATTACGAAATATAAAATCAAATCTCCTGTATCGGCACAAAGCCTTAACATACTAAACATTGACTGACCACTGGTGCTTACAGCAGCAGTGGACATCAGAGGTCAGTAATGCTGGTCATTGGAATTCATGGAGTTCACCTTCACCCGTTTGAATCTCGGTAGACATGAATGTAGTTTCTCACTTAATTTTCAATTTATACTTAAAGCCGCTATGGGTAGCCAGAAGCCCAAAAGTCTGACCGAATCAGTCTTACCGAAGGGTATCGTGTTACCTAGTAACTGGGTTGTGGAGGAGACATAGGCAGTCGCTTCATGTAAAGTACTGGTACTCAGCTGCATCGGGTTAGACCGGAAGCCGACCCCAATATAGTTAGGAAAAGGCTGGGCAGATTGATTCACTGAGAAATACTGGATCTTAAATTAATTAAACAACAGCCGTGCGATTCTGTAACCATCTCACCGTGAAAGCTTGGGTGAAGTGAGCGTGGAGTGAGCTGTCATTCTCTAGGGATTAACACTATTAAGTGCTCACTTCACTTATGATTTCACGGTGAGATTTTTACAGAATCGACCGGCTGTTACTGTAACTTTCAAACTGCACATTATTTGTATCCAACAAAATGATCGCCCACACGATACCTTCACTTTTATTGAGATTGTTGGCAACTCCCCGGCCTGGATCGTTGTAAAGGGAAAAGCCTCAACAATTTACGCAAATATATGAATACTTAACAGATTAAAATTCTTTCTTTTTCAAGGGAAGTACGTATTTACTCTGTACAAAGGAATCCTTATGAGGGCGGATAACACCAAAAGTGGCGTTTCTTGATGTCAGATTTAGACAGATATTTTTCGAGAACTTACCAATAAATACAGTTTTTATTAGAGATTTACGGCGTTGTTCGCACTGTCCTGCCGCACCGCCGCGTTGTGCTGGGTAGTGTGAACGACGACTAACTTTTTAGACCATATCATACTAGAACTCACAGAGAAAACATTTAAATTAGCCATATGCGTTTATTTAATTGTTGTTTATATATATTTTTTAATGTTAAGTTAGTGCTTTTGTCTGCCATCAGGATGCCACAGACTAAAAACAACAGTATAACGAAACGACACTGAACCACTGCCTACTTAAATTCGAGTAATGTTGAAACTGCCGGTCGATTCTGTAAAAATCTCACCGTGAAATCATAAGTGAAGTGAGCACTTAATAGTGTTAATCCCTAGAGAATGACAGCTCACTTCCCGCTCGCTTCACTTAAGTACTCACGGTGAGATTTTTACAGAATAGCACTGCTGATATTAATATTCCATCGTCGGCTTACGAGTACTTGTTGAAAAACGCTGAATTTTTCAGAAGTATTCCATACGTCTGTGCCTTTTAATGCTTATATATAAACGTTGTCACTTCACGTGTATCAGATATGTGAGTGAATAATGTAATGTAATCTTTTTGGTGCTGTGTTTTTGAGGTTTATGGTAAATCAAAATATATTTTTTTATTTATTTTTTATTGCTGAATGGGTCTGCTCTTAACCTCGATACGCTGTATGGAAAGCGATGGATGAGGTCTATGATGGAACAAGCGTGCTCAGAAGATGCCTGTTTACTCTTGCTTTGAAGGCAGACGGGTTAAATGTGGAAGGGAACACTGACGTTGGCTGTGCTCATAATAAATGTGGAGGAGAAGCGCTGAGTACGACTGTTCCGGATATCAACCAAGTGTGGATGGTACCCTGGAGTATATCTGGTATTTCGGTAGTAGGTAATAGGTAGGTAATACGGGCTGGTGTCCGCAACTCCACGTCAATGCGCGTATTTTGCGTACGGTAGTTCGGTAGTAAAAGGGCGATGATGTGATCGGGTCGTGGAGCTCCTGCGCACAATCTTCGAAGTACAGTCTGTAGAAGACCGAGAGGCATGCAACATTACGCCGATTAGCCAAGCTGTGAAGCCTAGCCACAAACGTCTCGTCGCCAATGAGCCTTTTAGATCTTCGTTCCACTGAGTCGAGAGCAGCAAGGCGGTATTTTGCCAAGCTATCCCATTAGTGGCTACAATACTAGAGTATTGTAGTCTGGACAAAGCGAAGGTCCGTTTAAAGTATAGATACTTTAAACGGACCTGTGCTTTGTCCAGACTTAAAAGCTGTCCAGATGTGAAGTATCGCCTCACCTTCTTTAGACTGCTAAGTTTCGTGACTGCAATCTGTGCTTCTAAATCGATGGTTGCTTAAAAATCCACATTTCTGTTTTTTTTTTGTAAATTATATTGTTATTAGTTTCTGTGCTGGTTACAGTAGGTAAAATATTACTACATAAACCCTAAACATAAAAGATTTAATGATAAAGATGTAGTCCACTCATTTTCTATTTCTTTTAAAGCATAGCTTTCTTCAAGAAACCTTTTTACTGGTCAAATAGACATTGAGATAGTTGTTTCAGTGTTATCAAACGTTGAAAAACTCAAATAACTTCAATACATCAAAACTGTAAAATAAATTGCAACGCATATAATAATCCTTGACGCGGTTGAACTATATTACACCTCTGCCAACCTCACTTGGGACAACTACCCTAGGATATTGAAGAGACACATCCATTTCACAAATTGCTACAACATTATCTATAATTTCATGCCCACCGGCAGTGGAGACACTGCTTTTAAAGTAATAACTAAATGTTTGCGGAGTGAAAATAATATTTAAAAATCTCGTTTTAATTTGGATTGGAAATTGGAATGGATTTTATTAAATCTGTGGTTTACTGTAATTGATTAAAGGGTACACCTACTCGTAAAACTCGATTCGAAAATACTTAACAGTGGACTAGCTTCTGCCCGTGACCGTATTTTAGTCATACTACAAAACATGCACTCGGCTGTAGTGTAGTTTTCTGCCAGTGAAAGAATTTTTGAATCGGATAGTTGGTACTTTCAGAGATTACCTCCTACATCCAAACTTACAAACTCTACGCCCAGGTTCGCACGGGCGATTTTTTCCCGCGGCGATTTTTTTTTTCACACACTGGATTTTCAACGCACTCGTTACCGCTGATAGCTGAAAATACAATAGTGTTTTTTTTGACGCACTGGGATGCACTCTGTTATCCGCTCAACACTGAGCGTTGAAAATCCAGTGCGCGATATATATCGCGGCGATATTGTTAAGCCCGTGTGAACGTGGGCTGCCTATTTATAATATTACTAGCAGCACCCCACGGTTTCACCCGCATAAGTCTCGATCCCGTAGGAATATCGAGATAAAAAGATCTTCTACGTCATCTTGAAGTTACTTTTTAAACTCCAACCACATAATAATATGCCGTTAAAAGGAAAGCGGCAGTTTAAATATAGCCAAAACCATGAAATTGGATTTAAATCCTTATTAAAATGTTTCCACAAAAACTTCCCCCAATCTAATTCGGAAAACAAATTTGTAACTCAAATATAGATTACCAAAGGGCTGCATTTTAAGCGATCTCTAAAAACGTAATTATCATTGAAATTAGAAAACTTTCTTGCATTTTGATTTAAATGGCGTAGTGATTATTTTACGTGAGTCAACTTAGAATAAGCGGTTTCGTTTTGTTTACCTATGTCACATGTGCCTAGCCTTTTTCAACTATGTTGGGGTCAGCATCCAGCCTCACCGAATGCAGCTGAATACCTATACTTTACATGAAACGACTGCCTATCTGACCTCTACAACCCAGTTACTGGGTAATACGATACCTCTTGATAAGGCTGGTTGTCAGACTAATGGGCTTCTGACTACTCATAACGAGTAGGTACCAAAGATACACGAATGACAGCCGGGACCAACGACTTAACATGCTTTCCGAAGCACGGAGGGGTCTCGGTATTTAAAGATGGTCACCCATCCACAGACCAACCGCGGCAAGCGTAGCTTAACCTGATCGATCGACCTGTGTGGCTGTTATTATTTAGCCACGGGCCCCTCTTCTAAGCTCTGAGAGTGCTTTCCGAGGCACTGAGAGGTTTTGATATTTAATAGATGGTCATCCGCAAACTGATCGTGGCAAACGTAGATTAGCCTTCCAAAGACCAGTGCGACTGTTATTATTTAGTCATGAGCATCCTTGTTTACCTGTAATATCTATACATACATATTATTAAATATAGTCACTTTTCATCTGTCTATTTATTTTATTATATATGTACACACAGTAAAATGGATACAGATACGACATAATACTATTGAGTAAAAAGGTACTGCTTATTTCTTAAGAAATTTCTTCCAGCAGACCTCCGAAAGGAGAAATTAAAAAGAAATGGAGAACAAGAAGAGAAGAATTTGATTTGTGACATCTTAAACTAAAATATTAAATATACCTATAAAATAAATAAAATAAAATAAGTTTATTAACACAAAAACCTTAATACACAAAGCTCATACAATATACTCATAGGAACATTAAACTTTGGGAAACAAAGGTTGCGTAAATAGTGAAAACCCTGCCTCCTAAACTAGGGGGGACCCTGTGACTTAGGAGTCAGCATTCTACCGTAACTTCGTGTACAAAAAATCCTTATATATATGTGTGATAACATTATGAACCTATAATTAACTACGGCTATTAATGTGTAGGTATGTGTGTTAAAGGAGGGAGATGTGGTGTGTGTGGTGTGGAGTGGTGTGTTGTGGTGTGGTGTGGTATGTTATGTTGTGGTGGCGTGTGTTTTGTTGTGTTGTGGTATAGTGCGTTGTGTTTGTGTTGTGGTGTGATGTGGTCTGGTGTGGTTATTATTACGTGCCTACATTATGTTGTGAATAAGAGCTTCTGTACGAGAATAGTCCTGATCATACAGCCAGTTTTGTAGTTTAGTTTTAACTTCATGCTTGTTTAAATTGCTCATTTGGATATGTTTATTCACCCTTCTGTAAATGAGCGAGCTGATTACATAAAGCTGGCGGCCAGCGAAGGCTGTTTTGTGAGGGACACCTACATATATAATGCAAAAATGGAACATATGCTTAAATAAATACACAATGCTAAACTAATAAACATAAATGTATAAAGGAGATTGATTTTTGTCCCATACAAGATTATCCCAGAAATAGACAAAAAACAAAATGTATTATCAAGCAATAATAGTGTTTCAAAACCCTGTATATTTCTGTCGGTCGTAAAACTTGGTGAAGTATCATAAGACTCTTCCCAAATCTGATGACTTCAAACCTGTCAAAAAAAAAAATGAAACCTGTCGATCACGGTGTAATACACTTCTTCAAAAAGATTGAATTTCACTCAAATCCAACGACTGTATCACAAATGATTCATTCGCAATGACCCAGTTTATAGAACGTTGGATCTCCGTTGGAAACCAGGCAAAATCAGAGTTGTCCGATATGCGAGTTATAGGTATTGTTATTGTAGCCGAGGTAAACCGCAATGCAAAAATCCATAGTCCAAGAAAGACAAAGTCACTCAGACATGCAAAAAAGATAACAGAAACACAGCCAATGATATTTTTAAACAAATCACAACAAAACATTCATGATGCTGGCACACGCGGCACCACAGTTATAAAGCATCAAACTCGGCTGACAAGAAGGGTTATGTTTTTAGCGCATGTCTTTGTATGGTACATAGTTATGCTCTGAACAAATCCTTGTTACTTCAACAAGCGAATATTATTATTGATTGTTTTTTTTTTTCTATTTTGAAAGAGCTAGATAAAAGTAGTGTAATTAGCGTATTCGCAGAGAGAAACTTTGCCCGGGAAGCACTAATAAGTAACAACGAGTGCATTTCAGTTGTTGAATAAAAGAAACCTCTTTTGTTAAGGACTTGAGTCGGTTTGTTTTTGTTATTTATTTCTTTACGAACGAGCTCGGGGTTTGAAGAAGGCAGTTAAAGTCATCTTTGGAAGACGGAATATTGTGTCTCTTAAGGAGGTAAATAAACTAATAAACTTTGTATAGCATCTGTATAATTACACAACGTTTTGTCTTCTTCTTTCGGAAGTCAAATTACTGACGACTGAATGAGAGAAATCGGTATGTAATTATTATTCATCTGATATAATACGTTTATTTGTAATAAGGCTAGAGTTTTATTAGTGACATGCTTTTTGCCGCAACTTTGCTCATAGGGAGGGCGGATATTACTCCACGGGAAAGTTCCCATATGTGTGTAGATAAGTACCTACCAGAACAAACAGCCTACCTGTGTGCAAAATTTCATCCAAATCCATCCAGCCCTTAAGGCGTGAAAAGGTAACAGACGAAAGATGCAGGATTCATTAGCTTTTCTGGAAGGCTTTCTTCAAATCACAACATCTCTGGGATCTGCGCTCTACTAGAAACTCTCCAGTACCTTCTCAACTAAGGAGTTTAAGCTAGGCTTACGGGGAGAAACCTCTTCTCAAACCTTGTACCACTCAATAGCTCGAAAACGCAACGTCCGTCGTGTAGCTGGATTCAATGTCAAGAACCCTTTCCAAACGTAGTTGTTGTTCATAATGTGCACTTTATAAGGTGTCATTTAATATACAGCTTCAGTTGGTCATTCTTTAAAGCTACTTTATGTATTTTATATTCATAGAACATAGAATTTCTCTCATAAAAGTAAGAAAATTCTCTTCACCGGCCATGCATTCTGCAGTCGCCACACAAAGGAACTGCGTCCAAACTTTATAAGCGGACATTATGCAAATGAAATACTACGAGCTCCTAGACTACACTCCACTGAGGGCGAATAATCTCGCGGACATGCTCCCGAGAAAGTAACTTAGACGTATTGCGCACTGGAAAATAGTTGTGACTAGTAGTAGGAAATTTTACGGATGGATGTGGTAAATTAATTTGTTTATGCGGAATTCTTTGAGTGAATGTGATGAAATAGCAACGGCTACTGTATTAGTACTATGATATTAAACGCTACTACGCATTGCTACGCTACTAGGCATTGCTACGGTGCTAAGCATAGCTATGCTGTTACGCACCGCTGCTACGTCGATTGCCTACGCTACTACGCGTGGCTACGGTACTACGCATCACTATGCAACTACGAATATTAACGCTACTACGCGTGCGCGTGGCTACGGTAGTACACATCTCTACGCTGCTACGTCTCGTAACGCTACTACACATGGCTACGGTATTTCGTATCGCCATGCGACTACGCAGTGCTACGGTATTACGCATCGCTACGTGGCTCCGCAACGCTACGTGGCTCCGCATCGCCTCGCAGCTACCCAATGAAACGCTACTATGCCACACTCCGTTCACAGCAAAAAAATGTGCGAGCATTATACCTACCTAGTGCCTACATTATCAATTTAAAAGTCCTTTTCTTGTTGTCATAAGCGTGTGTAAAGTGCCTTCTCCAATACTAAATTTTCTAAGATTCCTGTAGAAACCAAGCAAGAGCAGCTTTGAGGCGAGAAGCGAATGGAATTGGGAGCTTATCAGAGCTCGAGCAGGAGTCGATAGCGTGTGAACCGTCACCTCGAGGCGACCTGCTTATGCGGTTTTTATAAGAATCTGAAATGGTAATCTCTGGCACCGTCGCGTGTTTAACACTTAAAATATTCGGTTGCGAGGAATGCACATGATTACTTTTATTTAACGTGAATATTGTAGTCGGTATTCCATTTCACTATTAATATTTAAAATAAACTTTTTTTTTTAATCTAATCTCCGAAACTAATATTATAGAAAGAAAAGATTAGATTTGTTGTATGTTACACAAACAACAAACACATGCGGGTGAAACCGCGGGACGCAGTCAGTCAATAATATACTAAAGACCAGATTATGTCAAATGATGAATTAGTAAACTTCATGCCTACCATGATAAGTTGTAAAAAATACCAACAAAGAATCTTATGATTTGCTAAGTGACTTTACAGCTGAACTAATAAGATAGGTTTTCAATAAAAACACTTAAAAATTCAAACTGTTTCTTCGAAAATTCAATCAGTTTTGCGCTTGAAATTGATTCCCAATATTCAGTTTCCTTGACCCCAGCAAAAAATAAATAATATCAAGATCAAGAAATTCTTGAATAAATTGAAATTCCAAGTTCTGATTACAGATAACTTTTTCACGAGATCGTATCTGGCAAGTTTGAAAGTTGCTAGTTAACTCATTTGCAAATATTTCTTCAGATAAGTTTGGCTTAAAGACAGCTTACAGTAAATTGAAATAAAGTCTTGATGGAGTCAAAGATTACGTTATAAGAACGGCTGTTAATCTCACTTGATGCTCTTTTGTTTTATATAAAGCAAGAATGTATTACCTTGCTCATACTTAGTTACTTTGTTCTTATCCTAAACTAGCGACTCGCCCCTACTTCTTACGGTTTTACGACTGGACAAAACATCGAGATTTCTTTGTCGAAGTTTTGTACTATACACATAAACCTTCCGGAATAAATTCTGTAAATAATTATGAAAACTGCATCAAAACCATTAAAAACAACGCGGTCACACAGACAGGCACGAAAAGCATATTATATAATATTGTTATATACATATATTTTATACTTTTATTGGTAAATATCTATGTATGTGTGTGTATTATAAGTTTATAACCCATTTATTACCTGTGTATCTATTTTATTTATAATTCATTATGATACATTTTTAATATATTTTTTCTCATTGTTCCTCTCAACCAGAGCACTAAGGCATTAACCCTACAGGGCATAGTGTCCCACATATGGGACATACCGAAAAGCGTGTTATATTTTAAAAATGGATCCAAGTAGCGTTATCTAGTGTTGACGAGATTAACTATTTTTTTTTTAGTTTCGAATTTAGTACCAGATATTTTGGATAGATTTATGTTTTCTTCAAATCAGTAGGTACTTTGAATACGATTAACGATCGGCATATAATAATTGCAAAAAAAATATAAAATTGAATTTTTCAGTGTCGAAATAATTAGTTGAGGTAAGTTCATGTTCATATTTGTCATTTTACGTGTAATCTTGTTATTTCATTTATACTACGTAACACAGATTCACATTATAGTTCAATAAATATACAAAAACAAACGTTTCTATTGAATTATGATTTTTCAAAATATTATTTCGAGAAATGGCATCATATTTGCAGGCTAATATATTTTTTTTAAGCCGATATGAAAAATCATGCTCCGTAGGGTTAAGTCCCCCTTTGTACGTTTTTCTTAGTATGAAAATTTTAAATAAATTAATTGATAAAATAATATTTTTTTAGGGACGTAACCTACCTGTAAAAAGTTGTTTTTTTTTATATACCTTACTAGTGACCCGCCCCGGCTTCGCACGGGTGCAATGCTGATCACTACATAGTATAAAACAAAGTCGCTTCCCGCTGTCTGTCTGTCTCTATATCTTTAAAACTACGCAACGGATTTTGATATGTTTTTTTTTAGTAGATAGAGTGATTCAAGAGGAAGGTTTATATGTATAATACATGCATAATATAGTAGACGAACACTGATCATTTTAGAGCCATTATTTCTCGTAAAAAGTATAGGATAAAAAATGGTTATTGTGGGTTATCCCTAAGAGATAGACATATGCCATCGTGGACTTTTGTGTATACCTTTTTAAGGTGTACAATACTGTAGTTCATTATTTTGATCTATCTCGTAGGGTTCAGCCAGCGTTTGCAATGTAAGCGCAAAAAATGTGTTTATTTACGACATCACATTAGAAACCTCCAAAATTATCAGTGTTTCTCTACTATTATGTATGTATCATTATAAACCTTCCTCTTGAATCACTCTATATATTAAAAAAGCATCAAAATCCGTTGCGAAGTTTTAAAAATCTAAGCATACATAGGGACAGACAGCGGGAAGCGACTTTGTTTTATACTATGTAGTGATATGCATGGGCTTTCAGTTGTCAAATGGTTTGTAATCCTAGACTTATTAGTTATTTCCTAACTGTATTTCAGAATGCAATTGCTTCTATGCTCACTCATAGCGGAAATGAAAGCGATGAAATTCCAGTATTCCGAATGAAATCAAATCAGGAAAGAAATTGTAAAAGGACCCATCCCCAATCGGTAACTTTTGATGACAACCGAAATCGTATTAAAAACACCTTACTTCGAATACATTTTCTGCTTCCGTTCCTTTGATCATAAGCTGCGTATTATAATTTTTGTTACGTTGTTGATGGATGAAGTAAAATTGTTTGTCATGAGCTATGAATGGAAGTGGAAAGGGTGGGTGGCTGTTTGCTATCCTGAATAGTTATTGGAACTCATGTTTCTTCGTTGTTAGAACTATTATTTATCGGCCTTGGTGTAAGAAAATTTTTTATTATCGCCCGTCTTGTTTTTCCTCAATAGGCTAATTTTGGTTTGGGCAGGGACAGTTTCTTTGTTATTTTCCGGGTATTCCGACATGTTTCATTTTTATTTTTAGATTTTTTTCTTGATTGTATGTGGCTATTTTCCCTTTTTTTTACTTTCTTTGAGGATAATCAGTTTTAATATAGCCCTTTTTAACTTTTTCTTGTAATTCTTTACGCTTGTGGAGTACATTTTTAGGAAAATCCTCTTTGAAATGGTAAGATTTTCCTTGTATTGTTTTTTTATAAGCTGTATTTTTTTTTGTGGCATATGTAATTGGGACTGGTCAGAATCAGAATCAGAATCTTTATTTGTAAACATAGGTAGAGTTACACAGTGTGTGAGATGTTACGAGATTTACATGCTCTCAGGCTCTATTTGAGTCCCTAAATAATGAATGTCAAGGATCTTGCTTGGAATTCTCCGGTAGAAATACACAATTTTAGTTTTTCTAAATTTTTAATGAGACTATTTTTGTCAAACCATGTTATAATGGCATTAAATGTCATATTTATTTCATTTTCATAAGTCATAGGATCATCACATTTTAATTACTACTGTGCTGTCGTCAGCAAATAGTACCATAACATAGTTTATCTGTCTGGAAAAGTCATTAATATACAGCAAGAAGCGGGGGGGTCCGAGCACGCTGCCCTGAGGTGCGCCGTATTTGATGGTCCTATGGATTGAAATTTCTTCTCGTAGGCGGTATTTGAGCATATTTGTGTGATTCCTATATTTTTTTTTTCTATTTGCCAAATATAATTCTAACAGTTAAAGTGTATTCCTACTTATACCATATTTTTCCAGTTTATTTAATAGTATTGCGTAATCTACATAATCGAAAGCCTTGGTTAGATCCATATAGATAGCACAAACAGGATTTCTTTTGTCCACATTTGATAAAATAGGCAGAAAAATACATGTATGGTCCTTTAGTGCAGATTTCATCATAACCAACACTATTTGTTTTTCTAAGTTTACTAATATGGTAAATTATGTCTTATGGTATGGTTGGTTCTATAAATAAAGAACCACGGGTGTTTGAGTATACAGGAATTTCAAGTATTGTCTTATTTTTTGGTTCGACAACTTGGTCAACATAAAAATTGTTAAAAGTGGGTCTGTCAGTAGTGTCAGTTTTACCCTTTTACCCCAATCGTCTGGCAGTTTCGATGCTGTTAGTGTCGCATATGAATTCATATGACAATGACAATGTTATGATGGTTGTTGAAATTTTCAGCGATGTTTTCGATTATGCTTTTTCATCTTCTATTTCTTCTGGAATACCAAAGAAAACTAAGTTGTTTTTCATTGTGTATCTTTCAAAATAGCCTATTTTTCTTTTTGGTGTTCAACTTTCGCTGCCCACAATAGATTGTTTTATTTCGATACTTTCCAATTTTTCATTAACCTTGGAATTGATTGTGTTGTTATTTCTTCTTGCATAAAATATATCATCTGCACTTTTGCTGTTTTATGTCTTTTTGGATATTTTTTTGCATTCGTTTAATTTCTTCCATCCTTATTTATTCGTGTTTTATGTATGTTAGTGGTAAAGTTGTGGCTTTTGAACAATATATGGCATTACTTGTTTTATTAATTTGAGGGACGATCACACTACGATATCAGTTTTCGTCCTCAACAGAAATCCCTGCAAGTCACTGCAATCGTTAATTTTTTATGTGTAATATTTATATTGCTGGTTATGATTTTTATTTTCTCAATTTCTATTATTTTACTCACAGCTTTTGCTTTATATACCTTTGTAGTGTTTGAACTTCTTCATTATTTCTGACGTTGTATCACTATTTTTTTCCGCTACGGTTTATCTCTTATTTATATTGACTTCTCGCAGTAATAAACCATTTCACTCGTTGCACAGTACGTGTTGACTGTGTGTGAATTGTTAGGCAATACACACTTCGAAATAGATGTTTTAGACAGTTATTCTTATTTATTTTTTTCGGTACGATTTATAACAGCTGTTAATGGCACAAGAGTCCCGCCCACTCTCCTTTCCTTTCTCTAACTTAACATACAATAACACAACGCCTGTGATTCTCGAAGGATAAGCCAGAGATTAACTTTATAAAGCACTCTTCTAAAGCCATCTAATTTTATTTATTTAACAAGACAATAAATGCAAAAACAAACTAAGATCTTCCCAAATCGAATCATCCCAAAATAAAATTAAAGTAAACAATTTATAACACTGATGTTATATTTCAAAAGATGAATAACCACCGAAGGACTTAACCTCTCCTTTATACTTTTAAAGTTTTTACAAGAAACCCTGAAAAGGCTGTTAGCGATGCAATCGTTTACCAATATTTTCTCCCAAAAAAGACCCTACTGTACCATAGTCTGCTTTGTTTTGAGAATAACAAGGCCCTTGGTAATGTCATCCATAAATCTGTGAGAGGAAGATATAAATCTATTAGGTCAACCACTGAGATGTCTGGTGACCATACTTGGTCAAAACATGGGATATAGGTTCGAGTGGCGAATATCGATTATTTTGTGCATGTTTGTCTTTATGATGGGGTTCCAAGTTGATTTTAAAGAAAATATCCTAGAGGTAATGGCATCGATTTACGAGTTGGTCGTGGGTTCGATTTGTTAAATCCATTCTTCTCAAAACGATAAAGGACACAAACATCGTGAGGAATTCGAAAAATTCTAAGACATGTGACATCGAAGAGAGAGGAGGTCTGTTCAAATCAAATCATTTATTTGCATAAAACAGGTTCAGAGCATGTTTCAAAAGGTCGAACGGTACACTGTTAATAACCATATGAGGTGTGCAAATATATACAAGAATTTTACAGTTAATTTCGCAATTAAAGTACAATGCCATTGAAAATAAAAACTATCGTTAATATAGATAGCGATAAGGCCACCCGTTGTATGTTTTGTAGTGTGAAGTGTACATGTTTGTTTAGTATTTTTGGTGTACAATGAAGCTTATAAAAATAAATAAAACCACAAAACGCCCGTTACAATTATACCCGTATTCACAAACATTTTTATGAATTCTCATAGTGCGCGCGAACGCACAGGGTTCCAATATTTTAGTCGCAATCGACACTATGCGTCCCTGAATGTTTATAATAATAATAATAGTAATACGCTTTTATTTAAGATAACTAGGAAGGAAAACAAAGAAAAGAATAGAAAGGAAAGAAGAAGGAAAGAATGGAGGGAAGGATTGAAAGGTTTGTCATATGGAACGCATCGAGAAATGCCTTACTTCGAATACAGGTGTAAATAACACGTAACAGAGAAGATCATACAAACCTACATTTAAATGTTACTTTGAGAACTAGTTCCTAATAGTTGTTTTGATCCCCTGACCCAAAAGTAGATTTGATTTATGTTCGTACTTAAATCTATTTGTACCCTAAATATTCTTGTTCCACTTAAATTGCTCGAATTACGCCACAGCCCTGCGAAGGATACCTGACAGTGAACGATCTAATCTATATTAAATGAAATTTAATATTACTGAAGATATCTATCGCTGTAAAGTTATCTATCGCTGTAAAGGTAGGCTGTTCGCTGATAAAACTGTTGAGTTACATAACATAATCAAGAGTGTAATCAAAATGTGGGTGTGCCCCACATTTCGTCACTTATATTTAAGTCCCAGCCAGTTATTTTTAAAAGAGTATCCGTGGTGTTTCTTGCCGGCTCTTCTCCATAGGAAACAACCAATTGGAACCGTGCACCAATAATAGGCCGTCCTTTTAACTGAGACGTTGCCTGCGCTAGCTGTGCTGGAGGAGTGATAGTTGTCACAAGTTGACGAATCACTGAACTCTCGCATCACGTCATCACACCCCTCCCGCACCGCGCTGCTACCTCAGGCAACGTCTCAGTTAAGCGGTCGGCCTATAGCTTTTGATGTTTTATAAGTACCCATGTAGGTTCATGTGAAATAGAAAATATTTTGATTTTGAACAAATACCTAGTGGTAGCATGAGGTCCTGCCTCATGCTGGGCAGTAGCGCTTACGACCACTAGACAAAAGACTTGACTTATTCTATTTTAACCCTCTATAGCATAGTGCAGACTGTAGGCAACATACCGCACAAACGCTTTGAAATTTAAAATAATTGATTTCATAACGTAATCGGGCACTGTAACTCGTAGCCTACACTCCGATCTAATGAACTAGTACCAAAAAATACGACTAGACGGCGCTTCTTGTTACAAATTGAGATTTGTGTTACCTACGACAGTCGGTATTTAACAACATGGCGGTTCACATATAAAAAATTGTTCTGCTCGTATCTTATGTATTATATTGATAAATTAGAGAGGTAAGTGTTTGAACTTTATTTTGTAACGTTATTTTTGAATACTTTTCACATTTTATTTTGTTTTTGTTGGTAAAAGTGATTGTTGCAATTTTGTAATTTTGTTTCCAAATAATTAAAAATAATGAAAACCCAGAAATACCTGTATTTTATTTTTTTATAATCATCTCTAATCCAAAAAATCAAATAAATCCCAGCTTATGAGTGATAGAGGGTTAATGTATTTGTTTTTTTTTTTTGTACTGTTGGCTGAGAGTGTTATAATTATGTTGGCTATCTAACGAGGTTTGCAGGGCCAACATGGCCAGATATCGCTCAAGACAGCGAGGTTTGGACGGAAAAAGGGGAGGACTTTGCCCAGCAGTGGGACACAATATAGGCTAAAGAAAAAAAAAATGAGAATGATATATCCAGGTGTTAAGAGTTCTCAAAAGAGTTATTTTCAAGATATTGGAACGTATGTGCCAAAACAAATCGCGTACCTATTATTTTTTGCCAATTTCGTTCTTTGCTGAGAAATGTAAGCACTAAAGCGGGGTGACTACCACAAATAAAGACGTTGCTGATGTTTTCAATGACTACCCACAAACATAAAAATAATATATGTGCCAAGGTATATATAAAAAATTGAAAATCCTTGTACACCCAACGATAAACTAGCATTCATACAGCAGCTTTGAACATACTAGGCCCTCATAGAAGAAAGAGTATACCTAAAACGTTTTAACAAATTAAAATTCTTAATATGATTAACAGCGCAAAACGGTCTATTGTCCGAACTATAGCCTCCATTGGGGCTTTTTATGACAAAGTATAGTTTACATAACTTGACATTACATATTATAATGCTACTGAGACAAATGTGAGAACTTCCAACTTTATTGAAGCGGTGTAAACTTTCGTCTGATCCCGAAAAATATAGGTCGGTAAGGTAACTATACGAACAAGTATTACCAATTTTTTTATTCAGGAATATCTAATAGGATAAATCTAGTTATAAGCCAATTGCGTCACACACTTTCAATTTCAAGTCGAAGGATTTTGAAGGAAATTGCCATTGTTTTATCATATGTTTGAAAATTCGTCTGGTGAACCCCGTAAATAACGCAATGAATATTATTGAATTGTTAAAATGATTGGCCTTGCCATTCTTCTTTTTAGCGTGTCGATGGCAACCTAAATGGACTTGGTCCAGAATTCGGAAGTGCCATTTTAAGTGTGTTACGCATTTGTCCCGCTGATCCAGAAACACTTTAAAAATATAATAATAATATATTTAGCTCTCTTTTAGCTCTTTCTGCATTCCTAATGTTAAATTGTAGAAGCTGCACATTTTCAAAATTAAAAAGTCTCATTCATTTTACGGTCACTCTTGCACCGTGAGGTAATCAAAATAAAAGACACACACACACATGATCCTGCGACCTGCAATCACTTAGGGTCATTTTATTTTTGTTAAGTATGTCACCGTTTATTTTATTCGAATTGCTAGATTCATCATCTGCCTAGCCTCTTCCCAACTATGTTGGAGTCGGCTTCCAGTCGATCAGATGCAGCTGAATACCAGTATTTTACATGGAGCGACTGCCTATCTGACCTCCACAAACCAGTTACTGGGTAATACGATATCCCTAGGTAAGACTAGTTGTCAGACTTTCGGGCTTCTGATTACCCGTAACGACTGTCAAAGATCTACGAATGACAGCTGGGACCAATGGCTTAACGTGCTTTCGGAGGCACGGAGAGTCTCGGTATGTAAAGATGGTCACCCATTCGCAGACCAACCGTGGATCAATCGACCTGTGTGGCTGTTATTTTTAATTAGTTCTACTAAATAAAAAAATACTCCTTTTTAGGTATATCAAATAGCTTTGCTTTGGTGATTTTTCTCAACATGTGTTTGAATTCAACTAGAGCCTCATTAATGCCTGAAAAGAATATTGCTATTGTTACTGTTAGCCTGCAACATCCCACTGCTGGGCAAATGCTCCTTCTCACGACTTCCAGCTCTTTCGGTCCAGGGCTAAATTGGACCATCGGACGTTTGTTTTCTCCAGCTCATCATCTTCTACGGGGTCCGCCGCGGCGCCTTATTGCTTTGTCAGGGCTCCACGCACTGGTTATTTTGGCACACAACTCATTGGGCATACGGCAGATGTCGCCAGCCCAGTCCCACTTCAGCTTAGCGGCTTCTCAAAGTCACTACAATATTATAAGCAACCACCTGTACAATATCGTAAACAAAAACTGCAACATTTATACAATGACTAGGTTCGAATTTCAGAAAAGTGTTCAAGGATGGCTACAAAAACTTGATTACGAAAACACCGAACATCTGTTTAAGATACCTACTTAGGTTGTAACTCATACATGATTTCTCATTCAAGTCTAATTATTTTAAACCGTACGACATTACACATACATACACTACTCATACATAAATTACACATACATACATTACACATCCCTAAACATTTACTCACCCTCACACACTTACAGACGATGTCCACTCTATTTTCTGTATAATTTTTACTGTTTTATATTTTTACTTCATTTCTCTGTGACAATGAAACCGCACTAATGCCCCTGCTGTCCCTCGTGGGAACCTGTGTACCTTTGTGGAATAACTTTTGTTGGAACACTGGTACTCATAACACAAGTTAGTTCTTATTTTGAGTACCGGAGTTCAAAATACGCTAGTTTTTTTTTAATTTTCTGGTAACACAGTTCTTAGCGCATCATAGTTACTAGTGTTATTGTTCACTTTTTTGCGAAATAAAGAATTTTGTTGTTTATTATTGTTTTTTTTTTTTTGAGCAATCTCAGTAAGTAATCTTTATTTTGGAGCGCAGTGTATTGTTGCAAATATGGGCTGTCAATTTGACGCCTAGAATACTAAAAGTCACAAAATATTTTATAGTTTCGCCTGCTTACAAGGTGTATACCCCAAAGCACTCATCAATTTCAAAAGAAGCCAAAACTGAATGTCAGTGGGCTTCCAAACTATTGAAATTTGAAAAAATATTTTATGGCCCGTCCAACAGTAATGGATTCCACCTGGGAGATATATTTCAGCTGAGACGCTTAGGTTTAAGTATTACTGACAACTATAAACTTTCCAGCCTCTAGACGTGACAAGAAAATGTGAAGGTAGATATTTTCTCATGTAGATTAGAATATAAAACAGATAGGTCAAATTATCTTGTATGGATTATAAAACAGCCTTGAACACTACATACTTGTATTGCCGTATCATCACCATCATTTCAGCAGAAAAACCTCCAGTTTTGACCTCCCAAACACCACCACTTTGACCAGTTCTGTACTCCTCACATCCAGCTGATTCCTGCGGCCTTCACCAGGTCATCGGTCCACCTTGTGGACGGCCTTCCCACGCTACGTTCTGGTACGTGGTTGCCACTCCAGAACCTTTCGGCCCCATCTGTTCTATGAGCAATGTGCCCTGCCCATTGCTACTTAAGTTTATATACCAAACAAGGCATTATTCTAGCTACGATTACAAACATCTAGGCATGTATGCTAGAATACTGGTGGTCCAGTGGAAACGGCCCCGATATACTTAACGGTCACGGAATCTAACTTAGACAGTTACTTTACTTTGTGTTATTTATTTCATCAAAACTGTTCTCAAATCGGTAAAGAAGACATGTGTTTCTAGCAACTCGCACTGGGCACATGTGGTACCTTACGACTCGCTCCCTATAAAACAGAGCAACAGCCAGTCGTTAGAATTTAAAAATACAAATACATCCATTAGATAAAATGGCTAAATGATAACAGCCGCTCGGATCGATGGAAGGTACGCTTACCGCAGTCGATTCGTGGATGGGTGATCATCACGTAGCATGAAAGCATGTTAAGCCGTTGATCGCGGCTATCGTTCGCAGATCTTTGACAGTCGTTACGAATAACTAGAAGCCTAGAGATCTGAAAAGTAGTCTTAGCAAGCGGTATCGAATTACCCAGTAACTGGGTTGTGGAGGTCATATAGGCAGTCGCTCCATGTAAAGTAATTATATTCACCTGCATACAGTTAGAATCTAATCCGACCCCAACATAATTGGTAAGAGGCTAGACAAATTGTTTGACTTTACACAAAATGGGTTGAAAATAAATAACGCACTAATAATAGGCACACAAAAATCTAAACACCATCCTTTCTACCATTGTTCACACTTATTCTTTGCTCGAGACATCTCGTAAATTGTAGAAAATGAGCCAAGACTTCAACATTCTAACACGAATTAAATAGTTTCATCTTGAAGTATTTTCTTGGCGGGTACAGTCAGCAACAACTACGAGAGCTTAAAAATACGACTGATTAAAGGCTGATTTCTCCAACGCTAGATAATTTAATACGAGGAATAATTTTGAATTTTTTACAGTAAAGTAAGTTGATTATTATTCCTTGACAGTAGCTACAATATGATTTAACTAATAAATATCTGTACCTATCAGTAAACGTAAATGCAGTTACAATAATATCGATTTTGTGTTGCTGTTGCTTTGCAATTAGTGTGTTGTAACTTAGGCAAAAAAACTGTATGGCTCAAATGTGATTGGAGGGATCACGATGACCGCTGGGATTAAAGTCTGCACACAATGGGTTCCTGAAGATAGACGAAGAACGAACGAACAGGAAGAGGTGACGTTCTGGGAGGTCTTCGCCCAGCAGTGGGACTATTTAAGCCAAGTAAAAAAAAAAAACTACACAAAACATTATCATTACAACCACACTGCGCTACTGACTGTACGTCACGCTCAATCTCACGAATTGAAATAAAATGGCGCCCGTCTGGACATTAAAACGGGAAATAATTTTAATAAAACGTGTCCTCTCACTTGGAAATTGCGAAATTTTAAAGTTAAAATTTACAAAATTGGTCTATTAAAGGTTACATCAGCTTTTAAAGCTATCTACAAAACTTAAAACAAACATAAAAACAATTTGAACTTTCTTCTCCTCTGGGTCTAAAATATACTTTTTTGGAATATCCTGAATTCAAGCCTGTCTTAAAAAAGTTACCTACTCTTACGTTAAGAATGCAAAATATAGTGGTCAAAGTTGGTCCTTACAGCATCGTCGAAACTAAATCTACGGTTATACAGTTTGTCTGCCCTCATCACTGAGTACTAGTATTAAAGACACGTCATTCCTATCCATTACAAGAAAGAATTGAATGCAGTTATCATTACAGGAGAGAAGTTACATAGAAATTGTAAGAAATTGTAATAAATAAAATAAATCTGTACAATCGATATCATCATTTCAGCAGAAAACAATCCAATGCAGATAATATGATTTGTAATTAAATACCAAAATAGATAATAACAGATGTTTATGTTTTGTACCATTCATATGCTTATCTACTAGACTCTAATTGTTTGGCTTTGGCTGTAAAGTACTGTAAATTACTGTACACAGGTGCAACGCGGTTTCAAAAGAATGTGTGCGAACGTAGCGTATGCGCGGTAACGGAGAACAACGGTGATATCCCCACCCGCGCCCCCACGCTGACCGACATCGTCAGTGGATGAAGGTTCACGAGTCCGTACGCTAAGTTCGCGAACCCGAAATTTTTAATGTTTTATTATTTTTACCTGTTTGTGCCTCGTGTATTATATAATTTTACTGTAAAACGTGCGCTCGCTACACATTACCTGCAATTACCTTCAGAAGAACTTTCCTACACAGGATAATATATTTTTAAGTTATCGCTGAATTGTATGAAAGAGATGTCTGATATATTAAAATATACCTCACTCCAGTTTACATTCAAATACATTATGTAGGTGAGAATATCCTGAAAATATACTTAAACCATTCACTTAGCACATGGTTTTAGTATCCTCTAGAGTTTTTAGTATCGTCTAATGTCTCTAAGGTAAGTGAAGTAAGTAACACTTAACACTAATTGGTCCTTATCTTCATCAAAAACATTGCCCACGGCTGAGTAATATCAGCTGCACGGGTTGTTTGATCAGGTTTACTAGTACGCATTCGTAGATCTTTGATAGCCGTGACGGGTAGTCAGAAGCTCTAAAGTCTGACAACCAGACTTACGGGTACCAAGGGGTACCCGTAATTACCCAGTAATTGGGTTGTGGAGGTCAGATAGGCCATCCCTCCATGTAAAATACTGGTATTCAGATACATCCGGTAGACTGGAAGCCGGCTCCAACATAGTCGGGAAAAGGCTAGGTTGATAATAATTACATGTCTTCAGATTTCCTGCTAAAGAAACCACAAATCCTCTTCATCTGGCAATGTTATTGATCCAAGAAGCTTACGTTATTACAGAAGTAAATTGGGTTTATTAATTCAGATGCTTGCAGGCTTTGAGGTTTCGGTAGGTGGCCTTAATTACCACTTAACTACATCGCCCCTTGGCAGGGTGGAAACACCTTGGTTGTCTCGGGCATTAGGTGGGTTCTAGTTTCTGCTAGAGAATTGGGCACTATTTCAGTTTTTTTTTTTATCGACTTCAAAAAACAAGGAGGTTCTATGTTCGTTTATATGCATTTTTAACCGACTTCAAAAAAGGAGGAGGTTCTCAATTTGGATGTTTACATATTTTTTTTATTTATGTTCGGCCATAACTCTGTCAAATATTGACGGATTTGCAAAATTATTTTTTTGTTCGAAAGAAGTTTATTCCGAAATGGTTTAAATTTTGTAAAGATCTGATGATTAGTTTCGGAGCCAGACAACGGAACTCAAAATCAAAATCAAAATCAAAATCAAAAGTCATTTATTCAAACTAGGCTGAGAATCAGCACTTTTCGAACGTCAAAATTACAAAAGACAGTCCCCCAAAACGCCCGCCCTTCACCACTTCCTAGTGCTTTCGCTGGGAAGAAGAAGTGGCGCAACAAACTCCCCAGCAGCACAGCTGTCTGTTCAGTTAGAAAATATACTTGACTGAATACAATACAAGGTATGCAAAGCAATTAACATTACAAGACACAGAACGCTAAATTAAATTATTTGCCATATGTCAGCTGGCAACGCCAATATACCAAGAAATACAATAAAAAACTATACATACTCAAGCAAAAATTAATAAATGGAAATTAAATAAAAGCCTCCAGGTATAAAGGGCGTGACCGCTAACATATTTATGCAATGCTGGGTTCAGTTTACATAGCTGTCGCTTGAAGTCACAAATGATAAACTAGGACCATAAGGAAACTAAATAAACAAGTTATTAATAATGATAACAATGATAAAACCATGGTCAGCAAGACGACCAGTCACCACAAGCAGCACCCGTTCACGAGCATAACGCAAAGGTCAGCCATTACCCCCCTCGCCATATTAGAGGGAAGGAGACAACCCGACCCCCGACGCTACCGCAAGCAGTGACATCTAAGGGAGCATGACGAACTTGCTGCCGGTTGCTCAGGTAAGAATTATATGATCAATTGTCGAGGTCACTAGCTAACCACATATTGCAATCAACTCATTAGAAAACATTCCAATGGGTTGATTATGTCAATAATAAAATTAAAATTAAATTAAACTGATTTGACTTATACAGCCCAATAAAAAAACAATTGTATAATGAGCTCATATAACCTATCAGTAATTCTTTGTAAATTAATTCTGGAGAAAGAACACAAACATTGTCTTGAGTTAATCAGGGCGACCAACTATTCTTATCGCTTAAGTAGTCGTTGATAGAATAGTATGCCTTTGAACAAAGGTTAGATTTTACTTGAGCTTTAAATGCATTAAAAGGCAAATCTAGCAAAGAAGAGGGTAGCTTGTTATAAAAGGCTATACCAAGACCAACAAATGAGTTATGAACCTTATGAAGCCGGTGAAAGGGAGCACGTAGTTTGTCCTTATTTCTGGTGTTAACATTGTGAATATCACTGTTTTTAGTATACAAGTGTATATTTTGCCTAATATATAAGATGTTGGCAAAGATGAATTGTGATGCAACCGTGAGAATACCAATATCTTTAAAAAAATCTCTTAGAGAAACTCTAGCACCTAGCTGGTAAATTGCTCGAACAGCTCGTTTTTGAAGGACAAATATATTTTGTATATCAGCTGCTTTGCCCCACAGCAGAATACCGTAGGACATAACGCTGTGAAAATAACTAAAATATACTAAACGAGCTGTATCAACGTCAGTGTACTGTCTTACTTTCCTGACGGCGTAGGCAGCCGAACTGAGCCTTCCTGCTAGGCTCGATATATGTGGTCCCCACTGAAGTTTGGCATCTACTGTTATTCCCAGAAAAACTGCCGAACTCACAGTTTCAAGCGCCTCTTTATCTAAGACGATGTTGGGTCCTAGATTTCTAACATTCGGTAAGGCGAACTTTACACATTTCGTTTTCTTGGCATTGAGAACTAGGTTATTTGACGTAAACCAATCCGTAACTATTGAGAGTGCACTGTTTACGTCGTCAAAATCTTGTCTATTCCTATCTACTTTAAAAATAAGAGATGTATCATCAGCAAACAGTACAACGTCACAGATTCCCTTTAAATGGAATGGTAAATCATTAATATACACTAAGAACAAGAATGGACCCAGTATTGAGCCTTGCGGTACACCTAACTGAACTGGTAGCGCGGAAGATTTCACACCATTAACATCTACACATTGGAACCTATTATGTAAATAACAATTTATTACGTTGAGAGCTTCGTTTTGGACACCGTAATGACTTAGTTTACGCAAAAGCGTGTCATGGTGCACGCAATCAAAGGCTTTGGAAAGATCACAGAAAACTCCGATAGCATTTTGCGAGCTCTCCCATGCGTTAAATATGTGTTTCAGCAAAGCAACACCCGCATCTGTAGTCGAACGACCTTTTGTAAAGCCATACTGTTCATTATGAAGGAGGCTATTTAAATTAAAATGTCTTAGCAACTGCTTGAGTATTAATTTTTCAAATATTTTGCTAAATGCAGGTAAGATGGAAATAGGCCTA
Organism: Eremobia ochroleuca; assembly: GCA_949629135.1. Lineage (NCBI taxonomy): Eukaryota > Metazoa > Arthropoda > Insecta > Lepidoptera > Noctuidae > Eremobia > Eremobia ochroleuca. The sequence goes on from OX451387.1 coordinate 6,386,087, forward strand.
AAATTACCAACGTCGTTTTTATTACCTGATTTAAATAAAGGTATGACTTTACTACTCTTCATGAGGTCAGGAAAAATTCCTAAATCAACACATTTATTAAAAGTAACAGCTAGATAGGGGGCTACGATGTCTATTATATTACTTAAAAGTTTAATGGAGATGCCCCAGTAGTCACCGGTGTTTTTAAACTTTAGTAGGTTAAAAACATTAACTACATCATGTGGGGTTACATGTTCGAAACTAAATAAACGAATACATTTAGGTACACTACTATGCAAAAGGGTTTCAGCTTTAGACGGGGACGAATTTAAGGAGCGAGTCGTAGTTATAGGTATGTTGGCAAAAAACTCATTAAAAGCTTCAGCTACGTCAGCGGCTTTATTAACTAATTTATTATCTACCATAATCTCAAGTAGTTTTTCTTGTTTAACCGATTTACCAGTTTCATTGTTAATAATTTTCCAAGTCGTTTTTACTTTATTATTAGAATTTTTAATAGCATCGCTTAAAAATTTCGATTTAGCAAAAGCACTAATCTTTTTAAATAATTTTGAATAATTTTTGACATACTCTAGGAAAGGAGTGTCAAACCTGTATTTTTTCAAACCATATAACTCGTATAGTCTCGCTCTACTTTTATAAATACCCGGAGTAGCCCATTGGTTAAAGCCAACGGAGGATCCATTAATATTAATAGTTTTGGTCTTGAAAGTAGATTGGTACTCTTTTTGCACAACATCAAAAAGGGCACCATAAATTTCATTAGGATTCTCGTGTTCTACTATAGATGGTGTAATTCTATGAGCTATATTATTTTTAAACATTTTGCAACGGGCAGCTGTATAAGGCCTGCATTCAATTTTACGCGGCTGTTTATGTAATGGCATGGGGAAGCTAGCTAATAAACCACAGTGGTCGGACGTTAAGTCAGTTAAGACTAATTTGTTTTTGGCATCAAAAACACTAAATATATTATCAAGACAGGTTGACGAAGATGCCGTGATTCTAGTAGGTTCAAAAAACAAGTTAATTAAATTATAAGACTTAAACAAATTGAGGAGTCTAATACTTAATGGAGTAACATCTAAAATATTAATATTGAAATCTCCGCATAAAATAATACTTTTGTTACTTGATTTCAACCTATTGAGAGAATCCTCCATTACCGATTCAAAACTAATAAAATCCCCAGAGGGGGGTCGATAAACGCAAATTATAATGTATCGCTCAAGTTCAACACAAGACAACTCTATAGTGCGCTCAATTGAAAGATTAACTAAATCTAAACGTTGCTTACATTTCAACTTGTTTGAAACAAGAACTAAAGAGCCACCGCGAATAGCACTTTTTCTCACAAATGCACTCTGTACGGTAAAGTTATCATCATTGATAAACACTACTTCATGTTCTTTCAACCAGTGTTCAGTCAAACATAACACCTGAACATCATAGTTCTCCATAAATAAACTTAACTCTAGCTCTTTGCCGGACAGACCCTGCATATTTTGATGTACAACATTCAACATATGTGGCTGACCCGTTGTCGCACCTAATAGTTTAAACTACAAGGTGTATCAAAAGTAGTGTTAGTACCACTACTAACAGTAATCGAAGGTACCCTACAGGTACCGGTGTCACTGTGTATGTTGTATGCTAAAAGATTAGCAATTTGTCTCCTACAACTAGGTGGCAAATACATAGTATAATTTGTCAGTTTGTAATCAGTAATGAATTGATTACAATCAAAATATAAAATAGCATCACTGTGATGACATGTCCTATTATAAATTAACATATTTAAATTATAAATGTGCCTATTTTGCTCATCAGACAAATAATGAGAATACGGCAAGGCACAAAAAATAAATTTACAATTATTGGACTCATTGAGATGTAACATCAACTGGACAGATTCAATTATGTCCTTTTTTCGTACAGTTAAACTATCCCCATATAATAATATAACAGTCGAATTGGGATTTATTTTTGTCAATCTAATATTACTAATTAATTGGCTAATACTGGCACCGGGTAAACAACGATTAATTACATATTGTGGCGAACACTGATTAAATATACTACCAAAACCTTGACCAAATTTGTCAGAAAATACATAAGTAGTGTTCATACTATTGCTATCATTATTAATACAGCTGCCTACTGACTGAGCTACTGAGGGTGTGGGTGGAATAACTTGAGGCTGGGGTTCCTGGGAGCAGGTACAGCTAAAAGAGAGGTTATTAGTCAGAGACTCATACCTCTCCGCATTGTACTTGACCAGGTCTGCCAACTCATTAGCCTCTTCCATGCGCTTACTCAGGTCTTGTTGAGAAGCCTCATATTTACTGAAGATGTCCTTCAGAGTATATTCCCTAACAAACAACTCATCCTGCAGGTGCTGAGTGTCAGTTTCATACCTAGTATTACATAATTCTAATTCTCTATTACAGTTCTTTAATTCTTGTATTAAATTTAATTTTTTTTGCCTCAGTTTTATATTTGATTTGTTAACTTTTTGGCATTTTAATGATTTTTGAGTTTTTTTAATTAATCTATTAATTTTAATATATTTTTTTATCTTATTATGACTAGTAAACAATTCGGTTTTATTGATAGTATCATTAGTTAAGTCTATTGTTACAATTGGCTCAACACATGTGGGTCCGGACCCGCTACCAACCAACTCATCGTAAAGACTGCAGGTGATCGCAGACTCTTCACGGGCTTTGAGAGATTCCAAATGGGTTATTGTGTTGTGGGCCCTGCTTAATTCTAGTTCTAGTTCAGATATGCGTCTCAAAGCCAGTTCGTGGGTGTCACTACATTCCTGGAAATTTGACACAAGTTGACGGAGATGTTGATGCTGGTCAAGTATGTCCATATGTTGTACATGTAGCTCAGCCAATTGGTTCCTCAACTCAGTGTTCTTGTCATTTATGAACTTTATTTCCACCTCGCTGTCATCCCTTTCCTGTAGTAGCTGTTTGTTCTGTTTCTTACTAGATTCCAATTCGTTCAATGTAGCCCTCAGTTTTTCATCCAAGGATGCAGCTCTACGGGTCAACATATTGACAGGCAAACCCTAGAGGCACCCTGGAATGAGAGAAGAGAAAGCCAAGTGAGTGAAAGGAATAAGAGAAAGGTATGAGATGTGGATAGTAAGTGCTAGGATGAAGTGAACAAAAAACAAAGGGATAAAAAAAAGTTATGATAAGTTTGTAATCACAGTTATGTGTTGAAAATTTAACTATTCATAGAAATGTCTTAATTGAGATGGTGATATTTAATAATAAAAAGGGAAAAAAACAACAAAATTAAATTTGCAAAATATTTGGGGGTACTAGTATTGTCAAGTTATTGAAAATCTAGTTTCTAACGTTAATTTCATAAAGCTGTTCTAATTTAGTAATTCAACTTAACATATATCTGTCTAGTAATAAAGTACAGTGATTTCTAAAGGGTCTCTAACGTAACTTATGTGATTTATCCCAATAATACACGAACATAAGTGTCCAGCACAATAAAGAGAAATACAGGCTTGTTCACTATGTTGCTTATTGGGACGAACAGTATACAGATTAAAGGGGAAAAGGTACAATACGAACTAATAAGATTTTGTATAAATAAGCTTAAATTAAAAGAAATACTCCCCGGGTTAGGTGGTGATTTCAAATCCGTCCGTTGGATGACAGCTGGTACTAATTCATTGATTATTCATTGATTTCTCAACGAAATAATTCACAAACACAGATCCTTAATATTTATAACTTAATCTATCGAAATTAAGCACGTTTTTACATAAATAAACGCGAAATACATTAGTTTTACAATTTAATTCTAACAAGAAAATTTTTGACGGCCGGCTACCAGTATTGCCAGCAAAAAAAAAAAAAAAAAAACTCTTCAATAAATGCCAGCAAATCAACCGCGATTTCTGCTATCGCATATGTATGCATTATTTACGCAATCACACAACATAACATAAGGGGTACGCAGATGTGTTCAGTATACCACGGTACACCCTCATTTTTGTCAAAGTTGTTTTTTTGTTGTTGTTGTTTCAAAGTTGTTGTTGTTGTTGTTATTTCAGATTAGAGGTAAAGCAGTAATGCTCGAATTTACAAGATGCAAGTATTTGCATCTTGTAAATTCGAGCATTACTGCTTTGTTTATGAATTGATTTTACTAACCGACTTCAAAAAAAGGAGGGGGGGTTCTCAATTTGGTTTATATATAGGGTGACTGGTAATTGGTGATCGAAACTTAAACACATGATTCTACTCAGCATTACAAACAACTTTTACTATCGGACCAAATCCGAAAAAAAAATCAGCTGTTCCCTACATTTTGACGACTCGTACGAACATAAATGTAAATGTAGTAAAAGTTGTTTGTAATGATGAGTAGAATCATGTGTTTAAGTATCGATCACTAATTACCAGTCACCCTATATACAACGTGTAACGTTAAATGCGCAAAACCTGAAAATAGTTTGATCAGAATAACGAGCAGAATTAATTGAACCACTTTTTAATATAAGTCACATTTTTCAAAAAATCTTCATTAAAAACGTTGCCGTGTCTATTTATTAATAGGTCAAGCAAGTCAATGTCAGCGTGGCGCAGCGGCCCGGTGACGACTCCTCCCTCGATAAAGCGTCGTCGCAGACGCAAGAAACGATCAGAATGGCCAGTAAAACTACAACAGCACATAAAACCTTCACATTTTTTTTAATGACTTATTTTCTCTGTGAAATAGGTCAATTGAATTGAAAACCAGTTGGGGTGTCTGAGGTTTTGCTCATACTTCCGGTTGATTTTATAATATTGGTCAAACCGTAACTTAATTCTCATTGGTTGATCGGTTAGTACAGTGAACGCCGTGAGGTGGCGCTATAACTTCGCGCCATTTTCTACACGTGGACAGAGTCGATTGGAAAGCGGGCGGCATTCGTTTTGCGGAGCAGACGCCGGACGTTTGAGAGCATACAACCGGAACTGTCATGTTCACCGTACAAACCTTTGTTTCTTACTACTCATAAAGTGATTGTAAATTACCGAATAAGCGTGACTATGGTTTGTGCTTCAAACTACGTTTTACTGGTTTGCCCGAGTACCCACCTTCCTCATGGAAACCCGTACCAAGAAACTATGATGATGGCCCTGTTATCGCTACGCCCACGCTCGCGTCGTCATATATATATATATATTAATGTACTCATTCGGGCATAACTCTCGTCTCGTACAAAACGAGAGAATTTTACAAATCCGTCTATCCGTAGTAAACTCAAAAACTACTCAAGCAAGGGTCCCTTGTTTGGGTAGTTTTTGAGTTCACTTCAATAAAATGTCTTTTTTTTTTCATTTAGTCTATATTGATAATATTTTAATAGCATTATGTCACTGATATTTACATAGCAAGTAGTTTTATATAAATTTGTAAGGGGTAGGTATCAAAGAGTGAAAAATAAAACATTAATCACACAATATCTTCACACATTAATCACATAATATCTTTTTTACAAAAAAAGATATTATGTGAGATGTTCTAACTGGAACACGGCAACGCTGCCCGGTCGATATAATGGGATAAATCTATCTCTTTAGTTTCATATCAAAATTTAATATTACAAAAGTTTGATTTTAAAAAAAATACTATAGAGAACATGCAATATTTTTATTTTTGCCTTCATTTGAATGAATTTCATGTAGAATATACCAAGAGTATAATAAAACATTTAAATACTATAATTTACTGAAAAAAATTGCGGTTTCAAACTGACAGTTTAAATTTTCGCGCGAAAACGATCTACAGTTACGATGACGTCACTCCGGTCTGTCACTGGCCATATTTGTTCGTCGCTGGCTTTCATAGTTGCGTAATTTTCAACTTTCGAGATATTTTTTGAATAAATACATGTAAGATACTGTAAATTATAAAAAAAATGGACTAAGTATCCATCAACCTCAGCAAGGTAATTGCGTAACACACTATCAGTAGCAATGGGTTTCATTTTGACAGTTGAAGAACATTTTGCGTTTTTTACCTTGTTGACCAAACACTTTTTCCGAACATTTGAAGCAATAGGTTAGCAATATAAGCATATTCCTAATCTATTACTTCATATGTTCGAAAAATGTGTTCAAAATGATTCAAACTGAGATTAATATTGTGTACAGGCTGTCATAACAATGCCACAAATATCCCGAGAATAAGCCGAGTTGATTCGTGTTTTGTGAAAATGTGTCCATCGACTTCAGCTAAGTTTCCAAATAAAATATTTTTAACTGGACCTTCTGACCCGAAGTTGAGAAAAAAGTGGTTCCAAGCTGCGAAGAGGGATGACAATTTATTATTTAGACTGTCATTCGATGCTGTGAAGATCACCAACATTAACTTTCGGCAGATTCCTGGGACCTGCTTTTATGAACCCAACCCATTTTTATTAAAAAAATGCGATTAATTTCCACAATAAAAGTTGTTTACGTTCACAACTATAACCTTAAATAAGTCATCATAACACGAGTGACGTCACTAGACGCTGATTGGCGGATTAAAATACGTTTCGTTTCACGTTATTTTAATTCGTAATTATTGTTAAAAATCAATATAAACTAAAATAAAAACGTTGCAGTGGTCCTTCTTTTATGTTTTTTTAACATTTTAGTCACAAAATATTGATAAATAGTAAATCCGCATCTTCCCTATTAGTTAACAACTGCCTTAAACCTTACTAAACTGCACGACTTTCAGACTAACTCCAATATTCAGGACACACATCCAAATCAAGTTTAAAGTCAGGGTTGAACTCGGCGTCGTTAACTCGAATGTGCGGTCACCATTAACCATGCTAATACAAATGGGCATCGTAATTGCCGTCGTCTTGTTTAAATTTCAGGGTGTGTATCTTCACTCATGATTTATTTCTATTTATTGCCCTAATCAACTTCCTTGTTATTTTTCGTAACAATAAGTTACGGTTATTTTTCTATTTCAATAATAATAATAATAATATTCCACAACTTTCACACAACGCCATCTAGTCCCAAACTAAGCAGAGCTTGTGCTATGAATACTAGACAACTGATAAACATACATACATATTTCTAAATACATACATATTATAGATAAATTACACCCAGACAAAGAACAAATGATCGTGCTCATCACACAAACATTTGTCCTAGGTGGGAATCGAACCCACGACCTTGGGCATAGCAGTCAGGGCCACTGACCACTAGACCAACAGGCCTGTCGAATTCAATGGATATACCTAAATCTAATATAAACCAATAATACAGGGTTAGTTTCCAAAGACCAGCCAAAAAGGGTGTGGTACAGACTATCAAACTGAACAACTTTCTCCATGGGACCAATATCGTAACCAATTACAACAACGACGAAAACTACAAACTAAGAAAACCAAACTTTCTAAAAACAATAACATATTTGTTTTTAGTATAGTTTGTAAGCAAGAAACCAATCTCCTGTATTTATCAGTTTACGGTTTAGTAAACTTCAAACAAGTCTAGACATCATATAAAAGGGTCCAATTGGTCCCAGACTCGGCAATATTAAATCAAGAAATAGGATTTTACAGATAGATTGATAACTATGTAGGTAGGTACTTAGTTTTGTTCTGATACCAATGCACTGCGTGTCGCGGGTTCGATTCCCGCACGGAACAAATATTTGTATGACCTACAAGTAGTTGTTCCGAATCTGGCTGTTTGTGTAGGTGACTTTAAATGTTTGTAAACGCACCCACAATACAGGCAAAATTCCTAGTGACGGGCAACGTTTAAAAAAAATTTGATCATCAATAAAAAAAAAAGAAAACAAACAACTCAAACAATAAATACTTTTTCTTTCTTACATCATTTGAGCCGAAAAACGTCCACTGCAGGACATATGCATCGCCACTCTGACCGTTTCTTTGATTATCGCATCCAGTGGATTCCTGCGGCCTTCACCAGGTCATTGGTCCAACTTGTGGTAGAACTTCCAACGCTACATCTTCCGATACGCGGTCGCCACTCCAGAATTTACCACTTTGATAGAGTTTCGGAAACCTAGAATTGAACCGTATATTTTGCCCAGGTCAGATTTATTTTATTTAATACCTCAAGCACATAAATGTACAGAGGCGGACCTAATGCCATAGACCTAAGGTGTTGATAAGTTTACAAAAAAGGGACTGGGAAGCACCTTTTTTTTATAAATAATTTGCCTAACAGGAATTAGCATATTCTGTGAATATTTAAATATTAAAATATATATATACAATATATATACAATGTGCAAAAAAAGTACTTGCAATTCTAATAGATGGCCAAGACAGAATTTTACAAATACCTACATAAGATTAAGGATTCTGAGTATTTCAATCAATACATCAGAAAAAGACCTCTGCATTTCGCCTATAAGTACCTGAACCCATTTTTAAACTTTCCACCCAAGATTATCGATGAAGCATAAAAATATATATATTTACAGACGCCAGCACATTGAGCTACTACAATCTGTTAAATTTCCTTAATAGATTTTCAACTTTATCGCTAAAGTATAAGGTTCAAAGTTGATTGGGAAAACTTGACAGTTTCGGGTAGTTTGATGTACTGGCGTCTGTACCTTGTACATTGCACATATAAGTGAGTCCCATTAGTACAGACGCCAGCACATCAAGCTACTACAATCTGTCAAATTTCTTAGTACCTAATTCTTCTTTTAATAGATTTTCAACTTTATCGCTAAAGTTTCGGGTAGCTTGATGTGATGGCGTCTGTACTTACATACCTGTTCGTTACTGAAGTTAGTTACAATTTATTCCAGAACTTTTCAGTCTCTAGCAGTACTTGTTTGCTCTACTTATTTATATGTATACTAGCTTCTGTCCGTGACTTCGTCCGCGTTTCTTCTTTGCTTTCAAAGTTGTTCTTTCTTACTTTTTATTATTTTTGCTCAGTTCCTAAGAGCCTTAGTGTGATATTAAATAGCCTATAGCCTTTCTCAAGGATTAGGCTATCAAATGCAGAAATATTTTATTCAAATCCAATTTTCCGGAGATGAGCGCGTTCTAAAGAGAAAGAAAAAAGAAAGAAAGAAAATGCGTTTATTATTATTATTATTAATTATTATTATTATTATATTAATTATTATTATTATAATAAAACAGAAAACAAAGACTATAACGCCAAAAGGGCCTCAGCTCAGCATAATGTCAGATGACAACACAGTGTGTATCTCCTGACGCTGATTTTCAGCTGCAACCCACGAGTGCCATACGCTGGAATAACAAACACATAGGGAAGTGTGTGTCTGTTATAATCAATTTGGAGAATAAATTAAATATGATAATATAGCAAAGCTCATACAATATCAAATAAAATGTTGTGACATACATGTGTGTGTGTGTTGTATTGTGATTACCAAAGTAAACAACCAATATGTGCGTATTACCTACATAGAAATAAAATAAATAAGAAGTACGTTTAAGACAAAATCGTGTGACTATATTATTCTACCAAACAAAAAAAACCTAAGGGGCTTCGGCCACTCGTACGCCTACCAAAGGACCGGGCCCTCATGGTCCCGAGATATGTAAAAATATAGATATATTACGAGTTCTTTTGCTTAGGCTAACATAGGTGCCTAGTACCTAATACAGAAACCTTGCGAACAAAAGACTTGGTTACTCACTGCCAAATGAGACCCTTACAAGCACATTAAATTCCAATGTAGGTACAGTGGAGACCAATGCACTGAACACATTATGTTTTTCTTACATAAAAGCAGCAAATCTACATTTCTTTTAGGTACTCAACTTTCAGTTCAATTTCATCAGCTACATTTAAAGAGCAATTTATTCCTTTCACAGACAAAACCAGCTGCATGCAACACTTGTACAAAAGCTGTTTGTTATTGACTAATGTGCAACTGCACAGAAATGGCAGACTGGAAGAAAAATGCTTACAGAATTCCTATTTTTTTTACATTTGGAAAGAACCGAGATAGATGCCGGAAATATTTTTCGATCTTTTCTATTATAATTTATGGCAAAACCAAGCTCATGTCTGGATTTGTGCGTAGTTATTATAAGGGATTGTATTTACCAAGAGCACATCACGAATTTGTTTGGCAAACATTCGTTGCACGAGCGAAATTCGTTCGTTGCATTCTCAAATTGAATGCTCGAGGTGAGAACCATCCATAATGGCACATCAATTTAAATGTAGAAATGTGGTGGGAAGGTGCTATGCGCTTCTGCCATAACCTTCGAAAAATATAGACGCGACCGTAATCTGTTAGAATATAATTTATGGCCCGATCACACGTACCACAAGCACGCCACAACCACAGCACAACCACACTACAGCCACACCACAACCACGCCACAAACTCACCACAAAAACAGCATAACCACACCACAACCACACAACAACGAAAACACGTGGTCGGGCGCTAATTTGTATAAAAATGAATAATTTACTAACACGGACCTCACTGTGCCGTCGAAATCAACCGTGTCGGCGATACCGACCACGACACCGCCACAACGCAATCACAACGATCTATCTGTCTGCAAACTCTAGCCACAACGTAACCACATCCCAATTACTACCGACAATGCAACCATAACGCAATTGTAAGTAGTTGCAGCGACATTATCCACACGTAACCACAGCTTGCCCACATTTTATCGCTACTCTGTGGTGTGATTATGGTACGAGTGAAGGTACTTACTACAGGATCGCTTTCCAATGAACGTGGTCAAAGATCGAAGAAAAATAGGGCTACATTAAAATTCCGGCCAAGGGTTAACCGGAATTTAAAGGCGCGTGCTTGTCTTAAGAAAGAAATTCGATTTTCTGAAACAACATTTCGACTGAAAAGAAGCAAACCCCAAAAAAAGTATCTTCCATTCATCCATGGGTTGGGTCTAAAGTAAACAGACCACTTTGGGATTTTTCATTCTAACGACACCCCACATAACGTAACATCACGGGTGTATTTCACAAAGGGTTCAGCAGAGTTGCATTTTATAGTACACCCACATTTCGCATTAAACAAAGCGTATGGAAATGTTAATCAAGCAATATGTTAATTTCCTACCTTACTAAACTCCAGGAACAATTTAACACAGATAGCTATCACAACAATGTATGTATCGCGTGCTTCGTAAATAGCTCGTGTTGTTTTAATATTGTATAAACTATTGTTATGTGAGAACAAACAACTATTAAACATGTGTTTGTTACACGTATGCCATGTTACACGATTATGTAGTGCAGTATATAAATTGTGACGTAATTTAATTAGAATTCTCAACTTTTCTATTCTTGTTAATCTATCTGCTTGTCTTTTCCCAGCTATGTTGGGGTCGGCTTCCAGTTTAACCGGATGCACCTGAATACCAGTAGGTATTTTACATGGAGCGACTGCCTATCTGACCTCTACAACCCAGTTACTGGGTAAGTACTGGTACGATACTCCTACGTAACACTGGTTGTCAGACTTTCGGGCTTCTGACTAACCGTAACGACTGTCAAAGATCCACGAATGACAGCCGGGACCAACGGCTTGTCGTGCGTTTTTTATTCTTGTTAATATAGGTCTGTTTTTACTGGACAGGTCCATTCAAATCAATGCGATTTTTTCCTCAAAAAACCATATCAGACATTAACCTACCTAAGATTATGTCTGGACTTTAAGTTTGTTCCTTTGAGTCTGTTTCGGCCTTTAATCTCAGAGATGTCAGTTGCACTTCATAATCAATCTACAGCAGTCTAATGGACATAGGCCTCTCCAATTGGACTGCCATCAGCTCGATTCTCGGTACCTCTCCTACAGCTGCTGCCAGCTACCTTGCGAAGATTGTCGCTCTACCTGCCTGGTGAGCCTGAGCGAGTCCTACCGTTTGCCGATTCGCGATTCCCGAATATACTTACTTATTCCTAAAAAACACTGGTTTTATTGAACTGCCTACATCATTGAAAATCATATCGAAAAAAGTTTACAGCTCAATAAAAAAATCAATCATACCGTAGGTTATAATAACGAAGTAAAATGTCTGTTCGCCAGATTATCAATGCTTTTGATTTATATTTTCGTTTCAAGTTGACATCACCTTTATAGTAACACGTCCGCGTCGCACCACTATTTATTTGTGTCTGACCAAATCCATTCCGTTTTCAAATTAAGTCGCACGTGACATTTGCAACTAACTTCGCGTTTCATTTTCAAAATGGTTCAACCGTTTTTCTTATGTGCTTACTTCACTGTTCAAGTAGCAGTGGCTTATTCTCAATTTCAAGACTTTTATTATAATGATAACAACCATATGGTTATTGGTAATCTAAGACGGAGAGAAGTAAGACCGTTGAATCCTTACTTCAGCCCTTATAGTAGAAGACGATACGGTGTGGATGCACAAACCAACCTGAATTACAGGAGGACCAGAGATATACGAGACAAAGAAGACGTTGTTGATCGAAGGTTCGAGGTAAAAGACGATTATCATTATTTTCTTCTTATGCGGATCAATTCTGACGAAATATTAGAGTAGCTTTATAAAAAGGTTATAAAATGTAATGAGACATAAACCTTTTGTTTATAGATCTTATTATTAGCTGTCAAAGTGTGCTGAAACTTTGGAATTGTATGGATAAAGACTTAGGTCAAGTTATGCCTCGCACGGTGCCATCTTGAAATGATGACAGGCACGTGCAACTCCCATAGCAACTGACGGGTTAACTTTATACGCATAAGGCCCTTTATAATACGGCACAGTTTCATTACGGTACGGCGTGTAACAAGCTGCCATACAACACTGACGAACCGTGTCTACACACGGCGTTTATACCGCGCCGTAGAAAAAACGTGTCCGTGAACAAGTTTCCATAGTGATCCGTAAAGTACTAATGACCGTGCTTACACACAGCGATTAAAACATAGATTTTCACGGCAAGAAAAACGCGTGAGTACAAAGGGCCTAACACTATCATCAATCAGTGCGTTTAATATAACCCAAGGGTAAAACTACTTTACATCGTTGTGAAATCAAAGCAGAGCATACTAAATATTTTATAAAAAAAATACGCATAAGTACGAGTATTGTAAAACTTAATAAATCATAGAAAACGTTGTTTTTCATTCAAGCAGTCCACAGCGACATTGACTTTGCACAGCCGTTAAATTGGCGATTATGTAACTGATAACGAGAATTGTTGCACAAATAGCATGTCCAGACGCCAGCACATCAAGCTACTACAATCTGTCAAATTCATTTAATAGATATTCAACTTTGTTAAATGATAAATGATTTATTTTCTGTAAGTAGGTTTGTACAAACACTTTTACATGTCAATCATATTTTTTAAACTAGATGAGGTCGGCGTTTCCTATCTGACTACTCTGAGAAGAAAGGCCGAAACAAACTCAGAGGTCACAGTCTCTTTTAAAGTCCAGACATAATCTTGGTCAGATCATGTGAAGACCATGTAGATTGGTATCTGAAATGGTCTTTTGAGTAAAGAACCACACAGATTGAGCGGACCTGTCCAGTCAGTGCACGCATTTGTCAAAAATCGTGCAGCTCAACTCAGAACTTGAGGAGCCTCGATTCGACGAACAATACCAATGAAAGGACATTTGGGTAGGCCGCATAAATGACTCAAACTGCCAGATCATGATTAAAACTAAGAAGGAAAACCGAAAAAAGAAATGACCCACATAGTCTTCACACTCACAGTAATAATAATAAAAAATAAGATACTTTACAAAGTAAATATCCATGTCATTGTTTATATAAAATTCATCAATGTCAATGTGTATATAAAAATCCGGATATAATCTTTGATCTTTGAGGACCATGTAGATTGGGAAAATTTGACAGTTTCGGCTAGCTCGCTGTGCCATTAAAACCTGTACCCTTTCAATCACAAAATGAATCATTTTGAATGATATTGCTAATCCAATGCTTCATATGTTCGAAAAACTTGTGTGCTCAACAACGTAAATAACGCAATGAATTTTGTTGAACTGTCAAAATGAAAGCCTTTGCTGCTGATAGTTTGTTTTGTTACCCAATTACCCCGCTACTTGGGTTTCCAAGACTTCATAACGGTCCTTATAATAAATGCCGTCAGTACAAATATGTCAGGTTGTATTGACGACTATCCGCTTTTACGAAAAGTGAGAGAGTGTAAAAAGAGGCTTACTGCCGCACTCAAAGACTTCACTTAAAATTAATCAATCATTAACTTTTATTACCCAGTGTATTTTGGCACAAATGTCAAGAAAAATGTTTTTAATCTGACATATTTTTGTTGACTGACTGCGTTCCAATTTATACTTGTCAATTAAAGTTAATGATTGATTAATTTTAAGTAGTGACTCTGAGTACCGGGGTTAGTATAATATTCTACTAATTCCATGGGCTCAAGCGAAATAGATATGTTAGGTTCATATTTCGAACTTTCAAAGTAAAATAACCACAAATTATTTTTTATTTCTCCGTTGCAGTTGTCAGAAGCCCAGCTAAGGGAGGAAAAGATAAACAATTTAGAAAACTTGGAAAACATCCACAATGAACTGAGATGGCTGTCTTTAGACGACGAGGATGGGATCGGTACCCCTCACATAATGTTACTATATATACAGACACTAGAATATCATCATAGAACCGGGCAACACTGACGCACTCGCCAGCACGTCTACCTACCTCATCGGGGAATACAGGCATCCAATTTTGATTGTGTTTAAGGGCCCTACGATGGTAAAACAATGGTTAATTAAACCTGCTATCTTGTATGGATCAGGGTGTTGGGCCACACAAGGGATGAATGAAAGGCAATTGTATGCAGCTGAGATGAGAACGCTAACGCGGTTTCCTACGTACGAATAGAACAAACAATGATACTCTATTGCGGCGGCCTACGAGACCAACCGCACGTAATTGCGGTGCGAAGCGAATTGGACGCGATCAGCCGTGCGATTCTGTAACCATCTCACCGTGAAAGCTTGGGTGAAGTGAGCGTGGAGTGAGCTGTCATTCGCTAGGGATTAACACTATTAAGTGCTCACTTCACTTATGATTTCTCGGTGAGATTTTTACAGAATCGACCGGCAGAAATCTTGCGGTGCGGTGGCTTGTTTTAAGTAAATTTAAATAAATATAAAAGCTAAACTAAAAATGTTGCAACTAGAAATTTTAAGTAATGCTATTCAAGAACACCCTATGAAATTATGAAATTCCCCATAAATATGTCTTTCTATGTATAAAATATTCGTTGCACTCCTCTGTCGAACATACTTCTTGAGTATTTGATATTTCAAAAGTGAATTTTCCAATAAAAATGGTTTCCGTTCGTCATTGACAAATGCTGGGTATTGAATGGCGGCGGCGCTGAAGCGGCGACTTCGCGCGCACATTGGACTATCGCCGCGTCGCGTTGAATTCGCGTAAGCCGCATCGGATCGCTTCACAATCGCGTTCGAGTTGAATCGCCCACGAGGACACCGCGTAAGATGAATGTGTGGTGTTACACGAATGGATAGAATAAGAAATCACACTAATATTATAAAGGCGAAAGTTTGTGAGTGTGTGTGTTTGTATGTTTGTTACTTCTTCACGCTCAAACGGCTGAACGGATTTGGATGAAATTTGGTACACTTTTTATACCGATATTTCCACGGGATCGACACTTATGAAGGTGAAATCGCGGGGCACAGCTAGTGAGGATATAAGAGGAAGTCTGAAAGTGACACCGGTAGTTGTGTGGGAATCGGTTCTCATGGTATGTGAGGCGGAGGAATGTGAAAAATGTCGTGAGGAAAGTTCAAAGTATAAGATATGTCGATGGTTATAAGAGTAGGGGAAGACCAAAGATACGATGGATGGACTGTTTGAATGATGATATGGTTAGAAAGGGGGGACTACTGAGATGATGACTACTCGTAATAGAGAAGTATGGAAGAAAAAGACATGTTGCGTCGACAATAATAAATTGGGATATGGGCAAGATAATGATGAAGATGGTAAATCAGAGGAAAGAGCACACAACATATTCGTCGTCCCACTCTCATTTCATTGTAGTGCAGCAAGCTTAGCATACCCGGCGAGAAACTTGCACCGTGTGTGGCGACTTGTTACTCATGTTTTGTAGTGAATGTGTAACTCGTCTCATTCTCTATCTTCATGCTCAAACCACGAAAAAAAATGAGCAAAAATGTAATCCTTATTCCATTTACAGATCAACAACGAAACATGATGATTATCGGTCAATGATAACAGAAAAGAGTAGCCTTCAGAAAGTTAGCTTTTTGCTTCTAAAATTGTTTTTTATAAAAAAAAAATTGCAATATTTCTGATTTTTTATTTAAAAAACTGTGTTGATTTCTCTTATGGGATTTTGGCCCTATATTACAAGAAACACTACCCCTTATCTCATCAATTGGCTAAAATTGTTTCATAGTCTAATGTAAAGAAAAAACAGTACAAATGTAACTCTTTTTTCCATACACAGATCAACATAATAATATGGTGTTTTTCAGCCAACTCCGGTTCAAAGAAATGGAAATAGTTCATAGACTGAAAGTTAGATAAATGATGGTTTTATAAAAAAACATTAATGTTGTTGTTTCTTTCTTTCACCATCTTAGGTTGTGTTAAGGAGGAGCGGTTTGCTCGAGAGTTACAATTTTCATAAAACAGTTGAAAAAGTATGAACGGTAGTTAAAGGTCTCGTTCACGTGGTCGAGCGATGAGACTTGCGTCAAGAGACATGCGCGAGCGTCACTTGTTTTCGTCGGTCGCTCCGCAAGCGGCGTCCGGTGACTCGTGCCATGATCTAAACTACTTCTTTCATTTCTTTTCTCCGCAGTCGCTCGCAAAACGCGTGTCGCTTGAGCGTGTAGCTCGTGGCCAGCTATCCCCAGTTATTGCAAGTTGTACTTAGACTAATGAAAGCTCAATACGTGGACTAAGTCCACTTGCATTCGTGCGTATAATGTAGTAGACAGACATAGCCACTACGAACACCGTGGTTTCCGTGAGGCCCAGTTCATGGCCTCGGCCGATGCGACTTGCGTCAAGTCACGACCCGAATGTGGTGACGGTGACTTGTCAGACCGCGTTCACAGCTGTTAACGCCCGTTCTGGGGTTGAGACTCTGCCGCTGCTAGCTAATACATTTGATTAACTCACGCGTCAAATCGCTCGTCATCTGTTTCCGTCACGCGAGTTATATGCGCCATGTCGCTCTGCAATTCACGTCGCGGTGACTCGTGGCTCGTTCTAAACAACTTCTTTCATTTGTTTTTCCGCACTCGCTGTCGCAAGACGCTTGTTGCTCAAGCATGTAAGTCGTGGCCAAGGATAGGGTTCTAGTAATGACTTCAAAATCAAAGAAAATGACCAGCTTCTGTGTTTACACAGGTTACTACGAACGTATTCTGAAACACAATCGCCGTCACTCGCCGATCCGACGGCGATCGGGCAGTCAGATGCCGCTGAATTTATTTTACCATTTTATCTCTTGAGCACAGTTAGTATTTAGTCGTTTGGTGAAGGAAAAACTGTAAATTGAAAGCCCTTAATAAAGAATTTAAAATTGAATGTGTCTAAATGCAATATAGATCAAGAAAACGGTATTCAAAGAATATATATAATACACACTAGCTTTTGCTCGCGATTTCGTCCGCGTGAAATTTCTTGTTTCCCGACCCACCCCGTCGTATCGCATCGCCTGCCTTTATGTTACTATTGCCTCGTTTTCTTTCTGTCTTTTTTCTTTTTGCTCGGCTCCTGAAGGTCTTGCCGTGATGTAAAATAGCCTATAGCCTTCCTCAAGAATTGGGCTAACAAATGCATTTTCTAAGGTTCCGTACGTCCGAATATAAAAACGGAACCCTTATAGGATCATTCGTGTATCCGTCTGTCCGTCCGTCACAGTCAATTATCTCCGAATCTACTGGACCGATTAAGTTGAAATTTGGTACACATATCGATTTCTGTGACCCAAACGCAGAAATGTGACGTGAATAGACGAAATCTGTATATGGGGGTTACTTTTGAGGGGAAAATTAAAAAAAAAATTGCAAACTGCATCGTGTTGCATATCAAATGAAAGGGCTTGTTGCGAGGATCTCAAATATTTTTTTTTTGTAATTTTAAAGTAAATAGTTTCCAACTTATTCAAGAAAATAGACGAAAATTGACCATTCCCCCCATTATCTCCGAAACTGCTGAACATAGAATTTTGAAAAAAATAAAGAAATTAGTTTTCTACTTACAAATTATGGGAAAGCCTATAAAAAGTCCATGATATCAAAAATAACATGGTAAATCACTCAATATTGTGCGTACCAACTTACATTTGCAGTTGCAATGTATGGGAGAACATGATTTTCAACTACAATGTTAAGTTTGTTCTTGCGATAAATTCATTTCAACTACGGAATCGTTCATTGTGCGTGGTCCGACACGCATTTGGCCGGTTTTTTTTAATCCGTCTGGTAGTTCCAGAGATCAGAGTGTTCAAACAAATAAAATAACAAACAATCTCTTGAGCTTTATTTTCATTCTAGCTGGTCGTTAAACTATATTAGCTCCTCGCAACCCACGGTAGACAGGGTTGCTCGATAGCTAGGTATAACGTGGGAGTCTTTTAGTCTTTAGTGAATAGATTACTTCTAGGTAGATTAGCGTTACCCATCGTCCATATAGTCAGAGTGAGATAGGAGCCAACCGCGAGCCTTTATAAAAGCGATGCATATTTCTTCTACCAAACCATCAAGTGCTCAGGTGCGGTTCGTGCAAGTGCGGTTAAAATCAGTGCTCTGAGTGGAATACCTCGAGAATACTGCCAGTCCAGTTTGAAAAATAGAGACCCTGTGGAATAAAAGATTTTATGTTTTGATTTCACAGTTTTTTTCCTACTTAACTTTAGAACACAAAACAGTGAATGCGGGGTCTACGTTCGAGGTTATTGAACTTTCCCAACGTGTGTTACATTTCAATTAGTACTGCTTATATTTGTGCGGCGTGTTCCTTTCATCGGATGTTACATTTTATGTTACATGTTTACATTATCACTATCACTACATAGTATAAAACAAAGTCGCTTCCCTGTCTGTCTGTCCCTATATATGCTTAGATCTATAAAACTACGTAACGGATTTTGATGCGGTTTTTTTTAATAGATAGAGTGATTCAAGAGGAAGGTTTATATCTATAATACATGCATAATATAGTAGAGAAACACTGATAATTTTAGAGGTTTCTAATGTGATGTCGTAAATAAACACATTTTTTTGCGCTTACATTGTAAACGCTGGCTGAACCCGTCGAGATAGATCAAAATAATGTACTACAGTATTGTACACCTTAAAAAGGTCTACAAAAAAGTCCGCGATGGTATATGTCTATCTCTTAGGGATAACCCACAATAACCATTTTTTATCCTATACTTTTTACGAGAAATAGTGGCTCTAAAATTATCAGTTTCTCCATTGCACCCGTGCGAAGCCGGGGCGGGTCGCTAGTAATTACATATTTAGGAACAATACCATTACATTTATTTAGAAAAAAATACCGCTAAAATCTGGAGGGTCTAAAAACTACAACGAATCCCAATATTTCAGAATACATATTACAGCTAAGTCTCAACATAATACAGGAGTCTGCAATAATCCTCAATGCGAGGAGGCGAGCACGAATACCATCTGACTGAGATTAGTGGTTTAAAAGTCCTTTTTAAAAGAAATCCAGTAGGTAAGCCTGTAGGGTTATTCTTATAGAGAGTTTACAGTTTATTACTATAATTTCCACTAACCAAGCTTGGCTGATAGAAAGTTTCTTCCCAAAACAAAATACTCGTATCCCCATGCGCAACTGTTTGGAATACCTACAGTTAAGGAGACTATTTCACTATCATTATATTAATTTACTAGCATCCGCCCACAACTTCGTTTGCATAGAATTCGGAATTCCCACCGTTTAAATCCTATTACCCATTTTCCCGTAGGAATGAAGCATTTTCTCGCTGTAAAATGTTCATCAGGAATAATGTCGGCTGCTAATGGTAAAACAATTTTTCAAATCGGTCCTGTAGTTTCGGAGCCTATTCAATACAAACAAACAATCAAATCTTTCCTCTTTATAATATTAGTGTAGATGAGCTTAGTGGAGAGCAGTGGTGGATCAGTGGTAACAGCCCCGACTTACTAATTGTAGATCGTGGGTTCGAACCCAGTCAGATGCTTTACTTTGTGTAAATAATTTCATCATCACTGCTCTCAAAACGGTCAAGGAAAACATAGTGAGTAAAACGGACATGTCCCAAAACCAAAAATTCGAGATGTGACTCTACCATCCCGCACAGGGCCGGCATGGTGGATTACGGCCCACTCCCTCTCCCTGAGAGGAGGCCTTCAAATTAGAAAGATAAATAAGCTCGGAAAGTGGGTACCGTATGAACTCGCTGAACACAACAAAATCGCGTCGAAGCACCGCACAATCGGCCTTCTCAAAATTATAGGAGTTACGACTGAAAACATTCCATCACCCACCATACTCACCAGACGTTGTTCCAACTAATTTCCATTTTTATTCGGAATTTGGATAACTGTTTGCAGGGGAAACATTTCAAATCTTACAAGGACGGTAAAAAACGCCTCTAAAGAGTTCATCGATTCCCGTCGCCAGGATTTTTATATCTGAGCCATCAACGAACTAAATAATACGATTAATTTATGAAATACTAGATTTTCTTTAAAAAATGTATTTGACTTTTTCTATGTAAAATGGCAATTTCATAGGTAAGAACCTAAAATATTTATATTATATATTCATATTCATAATATCCATAATTCATATTATTATTACAATATTATAAACGCGAAAGTTTGTGAGGATGGATGGATGGAAGTTTGATACTCTTTCACGAAAAAACTACTGAACGTATTTTGATGAAACTATACAGAAATATAGCTTATACATCAGAATAACACATAGGATACTTTATATCCTGATATTCTCACGCGTCGACACTTATGCGGGTGAAACCGTGGGGCGCTGCTAGTATCTTTATAAATTATAGCCTATGTATCATTCTAATGTATAAGTTATTTATTTGTAAAGTTTTATAAAAAACCGTTCAGTAGTTTTTGCGTGCAAGAGTATCAAACATCCTCATAAACTTTAACGATTATAATTTATGATGGTCAATAATCAAGCTTGGCCAGGAAGTCAGTAACACCTACCAACTAAATATTTAAATTAATCTTTTTTTTTTTTTATCAAGGACTATCATCTCTATATCTATCTCTATATCATATATACATTACCAAACCACTTTAAATTCGAACAATAAATACCGAAATTACATACGATTCAAATCAATCACTTTCCAACGAAATCCTAATTCGATTGGTAACTAAAGTGTAAAGTGTACCCAAGAATAAGGTCTGTTCTACACACACGTTTTCTTTGCCGTGAAAAACTACGGATGATTATTGATATTCTGATTATTCTTCTTCATTATCTAGGCACGATCGTCAGTGTTGTACTCATATAGATCACTATGGAAGTTTTTGGCACTACGACACAACGCCATAGCCGGATCCCATACAACTAGTGGTTTGCCGTGTCATATACAAGCTCACATGATTATTCTGCGGTGCGGCTAGCGCACCGTACCGCACAGAAACCGTGCCGTGTACAACGACCCTTAATGACATAGTAGCAATACAAAATAAACAATACTAATTTGGAGCTGAGCCGATAATAATTCACTGCTGAGTAGGGCAAGGGGCATAATTTATAGGACTACACGCGAACTTACAGTAAGTACTTAGAAATGGTAGGTGACAATAGATAGGGTGACTATTTATTTGTAGGTATTTCCAAGAAATTTAAATATTAAATAGTTAGTATTTTTATTCACAAAAGCACAACAATTACAATAATACAATAATAACGAAAAAGGCAGGAGCTCATTAGTCATCAAAAAATTCGTCCGCATCGCTGTCAATGAGATAAGTGCCCAAAAGACTGACAGCATTACCACGTTGGATGGCAATGCTGATTTTTTGGGCTAAAAATAGGCCAGCCCTCTGCTAGTATAATAGCTAGTAAAATAATAATACAATAAAAAATACACACCGCGTCACATGAATAAGACCATGATGATGTTCTTGACTGGCCATCGCTTTCCCCTGACTTAAACATCATAGAAAATGTGTGGGCATGGCTGTCACGTGAACTTTAAGAATGGCAAACAATATAACAACAAGCAAAAACTCGAGAAGGGTATAAAAAAGTGTTGGAGCAAACTGCCGATTAAATACATGAAAAGTCTTTATGATTCAATGCCATCTCGGATTTTTAATTTAATTCCACAGAAGGGGAAAAACCTTAATTACTAATCATTTTTTACTTTTAAATAATAGTATTCATAACTGAAGTTTTTGTGTTTTATTTAATGGTCTTATTCAAGTGACGCATCATAATTGCCACCAACATTGTCAAAAGTGATCACTGAGTATTTAAGAAGTTCGATTGTTTATAGCTAAACTTTTTGTGACTAAAGACGTTTATACTTATCATTCTTATATATTTATTTTGTCTCATATCCTAAATAGCAATAAAAATATTCTGGTCTTATTCATGTGGCGCGGTGTGTATAATATAATAAGAAATATAACAGATCACCCGAGGGGGCCGTGGCTAAGTAATAACAGCCACAGGTCGATCGATCAGGTTAAGCTACGCTTGCCGCGGTTGGTCTGTGGATGGGTGACCATCTTTACATATCGAGACCCCTCCGTGCCTCGGAAAGCACGTTAAGCCGTTGGTCCCGGCTGTCATTCGTAGATCTTTGATAGTCGTTACGGGTAGTCAGAAGCCCGAAAGTCTGACAACCAGTCTTACCTAAGGGTATCGTATTACCCAGTAACTGTGTTGTGGAGGTCAGATAGGCAGTCGCTCCATGTAAAATACTGGTATTCAGCTGCATCCGGTTAGACTGGAATCCAACCCCAACATAGTCGGGAAAAGGCTAGGCAGATGATGTTGATGATGATGAATAGATCACCCGTTTTTTCCCAAAGGATTAAGCAGATGTGTTCTGTTTAGCATAATCAGGGTGTAATGTACCCACTGCTGGGGCACAGGCGTCCTCTCGCTGAGAGGTAGCAGGCCGTCAGCCACCACGCGGGCCCAGTGCGGGTTGTTAGTTTTCACATGTTTCCGAATCTTTGGTTCTAGGACATGCCAGTTTCCTCACGATGTTTTCGTTCACCGTTTTGAGTAGGTAGGTGTTCTGTTTACCGAAGCATATTGCCACAAAACCGGGCACAATCCTTTTTCCGGGCGCCTGATTAATTTCCTAATGGAAATACCGTACTTTATCTGACCTGGAGATTGAACTTAGAAGCCCACGGTCAGTGGCGGGGCAAGACCTAAATTTCATGTGGGCAACATACATTTTGCGAGGCCCTCTGGTAACGCAAAAACATGGATTTGAACAACAATTATTAGAAACTAATAATTTTTATTTATTATGGACAATCAGAAAGCTACAAAAAGACTATACAAAAAATTGGATATGCAAAAAAATCTAAAAACAGAAATGAGCGTGGACATTGGATAATACAAACAAAAAATAAATATGTATGTATAAAAGATGCAAGTTTGACATCTTTAGGATCACATATATCCATAAGCAATTTAAATAAACAAATAGGGATAACATATATAAAATCAGCTAATTATTTACTTAATATTAATGGGTGGGAATTTATAAACTGAATTTTCATACTTACAAAATAAGTCTTATTAAGTCTGTTTCTTAGCAAGAGCACAAAAGCGGGTCTCAGTCGGTCGATTAATAAAAAACCGGTAAAGTGCGAGGTGGTTGGTGCAGGGATTTCATACAAATTTTTAGAAACTACTGGCACTAGCCCGACGGTGGTTCCCCATAATATTCGTAGTTAACGCAAATGGTGCTAGCCGAAATAAAAAAGAATTTGTTAAGTGTAAGCGTTATTGTTATATGACGAATAATATTTTTCGTCAGCTTAAACGCGACAAAAAATTTTGCTCGTCCTGCCTTCGAGGAGCGAGGCCCCTAGGAGCGCGAGGCCGTAGGCGATGGCCCACGTCGCCCACGCCTCACGCCGCCTCTGCCCACGGTCGGCAGTCGCGTTTACGACCTTTGGACAGACGACGAAGACCTTCACAAAGGACTTTATTTATAATATCTGGAGAACATGACAAGTTTCTATCCTTCGAAAATATTGACCTTGTTTCCTAATGCCAAGATATGGAAGATTCATATTACGTACAGACGCCAGCACATCAAGCTACTACAATCTGTCAGATTTATTTAATAGATTTTCAACTTTATCGCTAAAGCATTAGGTTCAAAGTCGATTAGAAAAATTTGACAGTTTCGGGTAGCTTGATGTGCTGGCGTCGGTATTAGCTACTGCCCGTGACTTCATTCACACGCCTTTACCTTTGTCTATGTTTATGAATCTAAAAGCTTAATTTAACATATATTTTATTTATTATATATTAAATATTAATTACTGGTGTTTTATTAGATATGGTAAAAGTAGCCTAATCTACTTCTTATAACATCTTATAACATCTGCCAGTGAAAATCCCGTCAAAATCAGTCCAGCCGTTTCTAAGATTACCCGGTACAAACAGACAGACCAAAATTAAGAAAATTGTTTTTTGTTACAAACACCGTACATACTTACTTACAAATGCTTTTAGTAAAAAGTTGTTATCTTGACATTACAAACAGACACTTCAATTTTATTTATTTGTATTTATATTTAAAGATATCGTTTCCTATTACAATTGTAATGCATCTCACGCGTTCCCGTCCAATGCATTTATCAATTCCTATTACGATGACTTAGTCGCAAGGTTCTTCAGTTTTGTTTGTTTTTCTCAAAATAAAGGTCAAGTTAGAAGCAAGATGCTACACATAAATATCGTTGATATTATTACATAAGTCGATACGGAAAATTCTTGAAGGACAGCGTCTTGTAAATCTAATGCATTCCATATCAGATTAACAAGACCCTGAGATCGTACCAATAACTAATGCTTATGAAGATACTATAAGAAATCTAACAAAGTAATCTCCTCTAGTTTTCATCTCTACGCAGATGACTTGCAGCTTTATCGACATTTTACTGTAGGCAACGCGGGTTCTGCTATTGCTGCAATGAATCATGACCTGACTTGCATCAGCGCTTGGGCTAAGTCATTTGGTTTGCAAATTAACCCAACTAAATCCCAGGCCATGATCATAGGCAGCAGATTCATTCGCAATGCGGTTGATGTTGCAACTCTGATGCCTTTATATCTCGATGGTGTTCGCATTGACTATACAGAAACCGCTAAAGATCCGGGTGTAGTTATTGACTCCAATCTTTCGTGGCGTGCTCAGGTCAATGAGGTCAGCCGAAAGGTACATTTCTCCTTTCATTCGCTGAAATGCCTTCAAAGTCTTCTGCCCTTGAAGACTAAAATTTCTTTGGCACAAACACTTATTCAGCCGATTATAGATTATGCCGACGCCTGCTACCTGGATGCTACTGAGGAGCTATTAAACAAACTTGAGCGCTTGCAAAACCTGTGCATTCGCTTTGTTTTCGGTCTTCGAAAGTATGACCATGTCTCTCACCTTCGCAAGGAACTCAAGTGGCTCCCAATCCGCCTTCGCAGGAATACTCGGATTCTATGTCTCCTCTTCAATATCCTACACAACCCGTCTTATCCTTCCTACCTGCGTGAGCGTTTTTCTTACGCTCGCTCTAGTTCCACACCGTGTAGATCACATCGAAGATCCCTCCTCAAATCCCACCCTCATAAAACAAGCTACTATTCTTATTCCTTCTCTGTCCATGCTGTAAGATTGTGGAACTCACTTCCGCCTAGCATTCGTGATTTAAAAACTATTTCTGTATTTAAATGTCGATTAAAAGAGCATTATCTTTCCTCTGTATTGTGAGTATTTCTATATATATATATAATATGTATGTATATATGTATATATATAAATATATGTGTATGTATATTTTAGCATTATGTATTTATTTAAGTATACTTATGTTAATTTTCGCATTATATGTGTAGGTATATTTAATATGTTACTTTTAGACTTCACACATTCTTATTTTTCTCTTCATGTTCTCGCACACTATTGTCTACATTTCTTTTTTACTTCTCCTTTCGCAGGTCTGCTGGAAGAAATTTCTTAAGAAATAAGCAGTACCTTTGTACTCAAATTTTTAAAATGTCATATCCATATGTTTTTTACTGTGTGTACATAAATAATAAAATAAATAAAATAAATAAACGTTATGATTTCATAACGTTTATTCCAAGCAAACGCCTTTACATCATTCAGGTTTTTGGTTTGGAAAAAAAAGTGACAATATAGGGGTATACTCGTATTGTCACTTTTCTTCCAAACCAAAAACCTTGATGCAGATATTTGGCACCTCATTCTAAACTCTTATTTTACTGCCAAGACTGCACTACCTACATAAGGTAGACTTTGGTAGACAGGCTTTACATTACTCATATTCTCTTTTCGGCACATTTATATGTCTGTGCGTTTATTACAGTTGAACTAACAAATCAATTTTGAAATCGATCAAAGAAATAACTTCAAATTGGATTACTTAGCAGAGCTTCCCTCCAAGATCGATCATTAAACCTAATTAAAAACTTCCCTATATCTTCTGATCTGTGGTCCGACAACTCAGAGGTGCTAATCGACAACTTTCGAAGTTCAAACACAAATTAACATAAAGTTGTTATCATTCTAACTTATCCGGTAATTTTATCAATTCCAATGAAGGTTATAATGTATTAACTCCCCTAATGCCCGCACAGTTAAACAGTAACCTACATACTTTCACGTCAAGGGGACTGATTAAACAACACTGGTATTCGTTAACCAGTAACGGGGATCATAAACTGTTGTTAACTTGAATTACAGTTGGTTAATCTAATTACTGATCGTTTTGTAATCAAATTGTTTGTGAATGGTCCCGTATACATTTTTTTACAGTTAGATTACGCTGGTTGGTAGATATGTGATGGAAAATCTTGAAAATATTTTAAGCGAATACTTACTGGACCCGCTTTTAAAAGCAAACCAAAATACTACATATAAATACTGACTCACAAAAGTTTTATGGGTGGAATTGGTTTTCAAAGATTTATTTAGTATTGAAAAGACTTTGACAACCAATTAAGTGACTCTTCAATTACTTTTCATTCAAATCAATACAAACATTATTGTCAGTTACAATTTAACTACAACAATTATACAAAAAAATAACCTATCATATATGTATATTATCTACAACATCTTTGAAAAATAAACTCCCATCTACTTCAAAACACATTAATCAACTGTAGAAATCGGGGGAAAAAAACGCGAGGACCCCTAATGCGTTGTCACGACACTTGTAAACAAGCAGTCCATTAGCGACCGGTTCTATGATAGCAGTAAATATAAGTATTCAGAAACACGAGTATCCTTCCACACAGCAGCAACATGGGGAAAATGAGCTTCAGGAGAAACATGACCTTTTGGATACCTTTTAAAAGTAAGTACTATTTTATTTTACAAGCTTTTATTTAACTTGCAATGTATGTATTTGTTTGGGTGGAATCTAGCAACTCAATCATTCTAAATCCAACATGGTGGTACACCTAAGATGGCGGACTATTATTTTTTAATGCACACGCACCAATAACACTGGAAAGTTTTGCCTTGATATCATCACCTATTATTATGATATTATACACAACTTTTAAATTCCATATTGTATAAGGAACAGTACCGGTGTATCTCCAACCCCCCACGACCGTTAGTAATACCGCTGAGGTTAAAGCTGGCTGGCCATTAACTAATTAGGGTTTTGTAAAACCATCGTCAAATAAATATTTGTTGACCGTTTGTTGTTTATTTTATTTTTAATACCAACCCACCTTACATTTGGGCTTTTGATCCTTTCACACTAGAGGGACAAAATCTCATATGTAACAGTGGTTGTAAATTGTGTAATGACGTTATAAGTTGATAGTAAAACATTTAAAGGAAAAGTTTATTATATTCTTTTAGCGCATTTAAATAAAAGCTTGTTTTTAAAAAAAGTTTTTTTACTTTTAATTTTTTTTTTATCAATAACAACACGAGTTTTGTAAAAACTTTGGTACAACTCCTTTATAAGGTTCATTGGCTATGTAAGCCGTATATGACAACTAATTCTAGACTCTTGAATTTTCTCCAATCTGCTATATTGTTTCAGCCTAGATTTATGAGTTTTATCACGTGAGATTTGTTGATTGATCTTTCGTTACGGGTAGGCAGAATCTTGAAAGTCTGGCAACCAGTCTTTCCAAGGGCTATCGTGTTACCCAGTTGCTGGGTAGAGGTGGTCAGATAGGCAGTCGCTCCATGTTTAAATGCTGGTATTCAGCTGCGTCTGGTTGGACTGGAAACCGCTTCCAACACAGTTATGGAAATACCATGCATATGAGTTTTGTATCTGTGACTGCATCTGCGAAACTTGAATCATAGTGCGAGATTCTAGCAGCTTTATTATGCTTAGCCACTTATTTCTTTATTATTTATTAAAACTTTATGCACAAGTAAAAAAAGTACTGTACAAAGGCGGACTTAATGCCTGAGGCATTTTCTACCAGTCAACCTTAGGGTGATGCAGAGACAAAATATGGTAGGTGCACAACATACGGGATAGATAGCTAGGAAATTACTATACAATACAAGAATTAATAACAATACATAGATAGATACATATATACATACATACATATAAACAAAATGAACTTATCAAGAGTTTGTCCATTGAAGGCCTAGAACTTGATTCTTCTGCAGGATAGTGTGATTCAGTTTGAAAGATATCGTCGATTAAAAACTTACATAATTACAATTCGTTGATTTTATATACATAAGCCAAGTTTAATCTAACTAATAATATAAGCTGCGTCATCGATGTAATGTACAGACGCCAGCACATTAAGCTACAACAATCTGTCAAAGGGGAATGGGCAAAAATATATGGAGCTTGGTCCAAATTTCCACCACCAATAAGAACTATGGCATATGATGGAACACTGCGTACTGAATCATTATAAGAAGACCGCAACCAAAAATATTTACTCAGTAAAAAGTTATGACCCCATGAAAAATTGCAATTTAAAAACCTTTTTACGCTTCTTTATTTCACTATATCTTTTAAACTACTCGGTTGATTTAGGTGTATGACATTTCGTTGTAATTCATACGTTATTTTGGTTGATATAAGCTATATGACGTCAAAATAAAAACAATATGGCGGCCGCGGTAGGTACCTCGCTACGTCAAAAAAATCAAACCCTATCATGTGGGGTATTAAATGAAAGGTCTTATACCTATCTTTACAGTGCTTATATTTATTTTAAAATATTTGTAATACTGGGAAGAATGTAAACACAAAAATATTTCACAATAGTTTTATTTATTCCTGTCTCGCAGTGTGGGGTCTGTCCTTAAAAGAGTACATCTCGTATGTCTTCATCCACAATAACGTTAGAAAACTGCGTACTGAATCATTATAAGAAGACTGCAACCAAAAATATTTACTCAGTAAAAAGTTATGACCCCATGAAAACTTGCAATTTAAAAACCTTTTTACGCCTCTTTATTTCACTATATCCTTTAAGCTACTCGATTGATTTAGGTGTATGACATTTCGTTGTAATTCGTATTATTTATTTATTCGCTAGCAATCCCCGGGTTCCGAAATGCAAAAATATTAAAAAATACTTTTAGCTTTTAGCACGATTGCTAACCGTTCCGTATTACATTTTTATAGGTAGGGGTAGGTGCGCTAGACGTTATCATTGTATACTTTGCAGACGATTTGAGCGCATTACATAACAGGGAGAATGCGTCATCATTACTACCATGTTTTTACTGCTTGAAATGTGGCTATGTGCGAAAAAAATAAATGGTTAAATAATTAAAAATACGTATTTTTAAAACAGTCATAACTTTTTTCTGAGTGAATATATTTTTTTCGCCTAGTAGTCAAAATTGTATGGTATTTAGTCGTCTTTAAGCTTACATAGCCCCCCATAGTGGTGGAAATTTGGACCACTTCTGCTCATTGTCATTTCTTTAATAGATTTTCAAGTTTATTGCTAAAGTTTAAGATTCAAATTTGATTGGGAAAATTTGACAGTTTCGGGTAGCTTGATGTGCGTCTGTACAATTTAATATAGGCTACGCACTTTTGTTTGAGTTCTAGTGGAATCGCTTGATAAGCAAGTGTGAGTTGTATAGGTATATAACAGATTTTAACTGTTCGTGCTTAAAAACATTCATCATCATCTGCCTAGCCTTTTCGCAACTATGTTGGGGTCGGCTTCCAGTCTAACCGGATTCATCGGAATACCAGTATTTTTCATGGAGCGACTGCCTATCTGACCTCCACCACCCAGTTACTGGCTAATACGATACCCCTTGGTAAATACTGGTTGTCAGACTTTCGGGTTTCTGACAACCCGGAACGACTGTCAAAGGGCCACGAATGACAACCGGGAACAACGGCTTAACGTACTTTTCCGAGGCACGGAAGGGTCTCAGTATGTAAAGATGGTCACCCATCCACAGACCAACCGCGGCAAGCGTAGCTTAACCTGATCGATTGACCTGTGCGATTGTTATTATTTAGCCACGGGCCCCTATAAACGGGCCTCTCTAAATACGTATATTATGAATTGTCTGTTGTAGTCAGTAAAAGATTTGCTATAACGATAAGAGCCGACAATATCTTGCTCTAGCCTTCTCGTATGTACAAAATATGTAGTACCTACCTACGAAATGGTACGAGTACCTATAGGAATCAAACTCTGTAATACATATTAGATAGATCGATTCATACACATAGATACACAATTTGCCTACTGATGTACTGTGTGTTGTCACGAGCATAGACATTAATCATTAAAAAGTAAATTGCAGAATCTTTAAAAAGGAATTTATTAAACTGCTACTAGAATCGTTAAATTATCAAGACATGACATCTATGAATCAACAAAACGCTAAGGCTGAAACAACAAGTTTATTAAACAATAACTGACACGTTACCGACAATATACCAACAGTTTCGTGCACTCTGTACGAGTATAGCACGCCATCAACACAGTCTACCGTACTTCCACAGTAGATTAACGTCTTTGACCTTTTGACATTTAAACAGGGTTGATTTCAAATGTTAAACTATCGATGACACAGAATATGGAGAAGCCAGTCAAAATGCTATGTACAGACGCTAGCACATCAAGCTACTACAATCTGTCAAATTTATTTAACAGATTTTTAACTTTATTACTGAAGTATAAGGTTCAAAGTTGATTGGGAAATTTTGACAGTTTCGGGTAGCTTTTCTGTACATAAAATGGCGATCGATCACAGTGCCTTTCATTTTGACAACCATTGTTTCATGGGTTTGAGAAATTCGTCTGTTCGTTTTATGTGAGTTACGCAGTTACCCCGCTGATACATAATCAGGAGATGAGAACTCAAGAAAGGCGCTTACATATAATCTTGAACTACTATAAGATAATAGCTATACTGTGTCACACCCCACCCCTTACCCAACACAGCGTGTTCAGTTTCGGCTTCTAATAACAACTTACAAGGACAAAAGCCTAACAGAACAGTTAGCTTGTGTTTACAAAAACAAGACATGTTTCCCTACCTTAAGTATATGCGTCGTATGTGGAACAACATTTCCATAATGTTTAGAGAATATATTATGGGTGCTAAAATGTTATGACAGTTGTGGGTAGATGTTTCGATATTTGGAAGGTTTATCAAGTAAGGTATACTGATAATCAGGTACCTACGTAAATACCTCCTGACAGTGGTATTGGTTTCAAGTATTGCACTGAGCAGTATGATTTGTGGTTTTCGGCGCTCAACATGGCACCTTTTCTTTTAATGGGAAGTATGTAGTTCATTAATATGAGTATAATTTTATTATTATATTATTTTTATTATTAATTATATATTTTTTTTTGAACGTTGCGAGCTTGCTACTTAGGTACTGGGTTATAAAAATGAAGCAGGCGCACTATTTCTTAATTTATCTTATAAGGATGTCATGAAGGACTCGTTGACGCAATGAGACCGCGTATTCCATTATTTTCGTTAAATAGTTTTCTTGTACAGTGGTCCGCACGTCACTACCTCAGTGATAACAAAACCAGCATCTGGCTTCTTATCCCTGGCCGTGTAATTTCTTGCCGGTTCTTCTCCATAGGAAACGACCATTTGGAACCGGCACCTAGCTTCTGACGATTCATAAGTGCCCATGTAGGTTTATGTGAAATAAAATATTTTGATTTTTTATTCCATTGAAACTCCGTTGTGTTACCACAGACGTGCTGCCTACTGTGCCTTCTCTAATAGAAATGGTATTTTATCTTCCTAGATATAACTTTTTTCTCCCTCCAGAGAACAAAGTGGACGCAGCTAAGCCCAAGTCCCAGAAGAGCATCACAACCTTCCCGGAGGCACTGAGAGCAACCCTCATCATTGGCCAGGTCTTCTCCCTGCTCCCCTTTGTTGGCGTGTTCACCAATGTTGCCAGTAATGTCAAGTAAGATTGGACCTTGTGCTAATGTTGTTAGGATACTTTTTGAATGGGGCATTTAGTGAAGTTATGACATACAACTTTGAGATAGGTGGTAAGTGGTCAGGACCTGCAGTGCTATTCTGTAAACATTTCACCGTGAGAACTTAGGTGAAGTGAGCGGGAAGTAAGCTCATTGAGTCATTAGGGATTAACACTATTGACACTGCTCACTTCACTTATGATTTCAAGGTGAGATTTTTACAGAATAGACCGGCTGGCATAAAATTTATGATTGTAGTGAAACCTTTTCGATGTGTATTCTTTTAAACTGCTCAAAACCAACACAAAGTAGTTTTGGTTGGCTAATGGGCCACTGATTGCCATTTGTGTAGTATTTGATGACAGGATAACGATAAATGATAATATGAACATTATGTGAACATATATAGTAATTAAAATACTTAGGATTTCTACTAAACGATTTTCCGGTTTATTAGTCGAGTCGCACAAATTTACTCACCCGAAACGGGTGAATCGACAATTTATTTATGTTTTTGTTTTTTTTTTAATGCGACTCGCATGTAGGTAGATAATTTATTTGTGGGCGAGTCTACAACTCCAGAAATGTGTATTAGGCAATTGGCACATTTTGGATTTTATGCAATGAGTAAATCCGTATAAATCGACTAATGAGCAGATTTTCCTAATCTAATTAATTACACGATGTCTTTGTTCCAGGTTTGTGAGAACTTCATGGAAGTGTGTATACTCGCTACTGTCGCTCATAGGTCAGATGTTCATGGCAGTGCTCTGTATCAACAAACTGGCCAAGTCCAATGTTTCCCTCACTGCAACTTGTAAGTAACGCAACATGTATTATTAGATACTAATTAATTACTTCAACTAGAAGAAAATTAATATTTAGAAAACTAATATTTTTTTATATATGTACATTCACGTATTTCTGTGACAATATAATATTTTTTCTTTATTATTTATTAAAAGACATGAACAAATGTAAAAGAGTTTTTGTTTTTTTAACACAAAACGCGTATTTTTTTGTTATTATACGAAACGCAATTTTCTTTCTTTTTCTACATTGAAGCTTTTGTAGGAAGTTTGTAGAGCATGAGACCCTTTGTACACACACGTTTTCTTCTTGCCGTGAAAAACGACGGCTTATTCGATAGGCACGTTCGTCCGTGTTGTATGGATCACTATGGAAGTTTGTTGACAGAAAGTTTTTTTCTACGGCACGGTATATACGCCTTGCCGTAAACAAACTGTTCCGTGTACAAAGGTCCTTAAGAAGCGCATAGATTGATACTTTGCGCTTTTCTTAGATCTAAGTAGCTTGGTAACTACTGTTGTTATCAATGCAGATGATGATATAGCTGCTTTCAGTAGCACTAACTCGGAGCGTTAAGAATCTGTTAATTACTGTAAATTATTGTCGAGCCAGTCGATTCTGTTAGAATCTCACCGTGAGAAGTTAGGTGAAGTGACCTGTTATTTCATCGGATGCTAGAGATTGACACTAATGACTGCTCAGTTTAAGCTCACTTCACCCGAGTTATCACGGTGAGATTTTTCCAGAATAGCACTACTGTACGTGAAGAACGTCACGTTCAGTAGTGCTATTCTGGAAAAATCGTAAAAAAGTGACGTTCTACCGTGTATAGATTTGATTTTTTTACTAGCTTTTTCCGGAGGCTAACTCAGCGTGAATATTGGAAAATGCCCCACGGAAACATACAACTGGGATTTAAAGTACCCTATGGGTGTTACTTTACTTAACTTCTAACTATCTGTGTGCCAAAGGGAAATGCCCATTTGATAAAGAGGTTTTGGCCAAGTGACGCCCACGAAAGAAACAAATTATAGGCGTTAGGGTTCACAACATAGATAAAGAAACAAACACTATTTTTTACATAGAACTCGGTTGGACTTTTATAAATCATATATACAAATTCAAGGTTAAAAAAGACATACTTACAGGTTTCTGATTTTTATTCGTTCTCATTTAAATAAATGACAAGCACGTCATCTAGGAATTAGGCTGGGGGATTTATATTTGATTGAAACCTTGCCCAGCCCCAGAAACACACAATTGTCATCACGTGGGCACAACACCCTACTGTCCTCCGACTAGACATACAATTGCAAGAATATTGTCGTATTGCTTTTAATCCTGTTTCGTCATTCTTAACAATTATACAAGTTGTAACCACATCGTAATCAAAGTCGTCGGAATATCAAATATAAAAACTTAGTAGAAAATAAAATCACAAGTCGCAAGGAAACAGCACCAAACAAAATGTGAAATGTCAATGTCAATCTGTTGTCAATTACGATTATTATTGACGTAGGGGTGAGGTTATAAGATCGATTTATCGAAAAATCGATATAAAAAAAACTGGAAACACGGAATTGGTTAAATAGATCGTATCTATTTATAAGGCCGAAAATGGATAAACATTTTTTTGCCTCTAAAGAAAATAACAAAAGCGAAACAATACGTAATAAAAGTTGATTTTCTAAAAATCGATTTTTGGTACGTAACCCGTTTTAGTGTCTCGATTTTTTTCCGTAAAAGTTGTCATCCCTACTTTGACAGGACCAACGACCGGAAGTGTTAAATAAGGCAATAAACGATTGAGTTTCTTGATTAAATCAGCTTTTAATCCCGGAGATTTCATGACAAATAAGTAATATCAATATTTTAGTTACTAAATGGGCATTTTTTTTGCATTTATCACATTGCTGGGCAAAACATGGCCAAGAATGGGCGTTTCCCTTTCATCCAATATTTACGCGGCGCACGTCAGTTGGCCCAGTCGGCGTGTTTTTATCCGACATCTTCTACAATCATCATCATATTTCAGCTAATTTACACGAAACCTTATTTCGTCTAAATTGGCTGAAATATTGTTGCAGATGTCGGAAAAATTAATAAAATATGCCCAAAACTTCGTCATGAATCACTATTCATGAGGAAGGTTTTGAGTTTATCGCGTGCAGACAAACAGACAGACGTAGGGGGGACTTTATTTTATAATATGTAGTGAAAGTGGATTTAAATTTTTTTAAAGATGGATTTTTATAGTCTGTTATTTTTGTTGATTCTTGTGGCAGATAATATAGTTTGTTGTCTAATTCAGTAAAGAACCTACTACTCCTTTGAATGTTTGTCAATTTGATTGGAAGACGGATATTTTTTTAATTTTGTAATTAAAATAACGTGATCATCAGAATGACTGCCAAAAATGACCGATCAGGTTTAAAATATTACTAAAATCTAATACCTATTTGCTACTATTTGATACCTTTGTTTAAATAATTGGTACCTAATTAATAACTGAGAAAATTTATTTAAAAAATGGCCAGTCATTCTGGCGTCAGGATGACTGCCCACATTTACAATATTCACGTAAGGGCTCCAAAATTTCAATTCGCCTTTACAAAAATTTAGTACCTATTTGATACCTAAACATATATTTTTTCCAGATTTTTAGGGCAAAGAATAAAGATTTTAATAGAGATTTTTGTTTACTTATGTTAACTAATACAGAAAGACAAGTGATTTTTTTTTGTCATATATAAGTACCTACATTTTGTTGGAAAAGTTGTTCAGTATCAAAGACTGAACCTCTCCTTAAAATATTTGCAGTTTTGCCGGTCATTTTGGCCGGTCATTCTGATGAAAATCTCTAATAAAATCTTTATTCTGGCGAATTGAAATTTTGGAGCCTTTCGTGAAGATTCTAAATGTGGGCAGTCATCCTGACGTCAGAATGACTGGCCATTTTTAAATAAATTTTCTCAGTTATTAATTAGGTACCAATTATTTAAACAAATGTATCAAATAGTAGCAAATAGGTATTAGATTTTAGTAATATTTTAAAGCTGATCGGTCATTTTGGGCAGTCATTCTGATGATCACTAAAATAACTACTCGTATATGAGTTAGTTAACTATGCAACTTTCACTTTGTACGCAATTAATTATGGCAAAGCATTTGGGCTATTAACACTTTACTTACAAACACAAAATACTTAAAATATATTTTAAATGTCCTGTCAAATTCTTGATACGAACTCTTTAGCCAGCTCAATACGATTTTTTACGAAAAGTAAAACTGTGGTAGCGCCCTCTACTCTTTTACCCATACAACCTTTATACTAGTGTCTGTCTCCAGCGCCAGTAATCTTCTACGTGACGACCTGCGTGACGATGTCGATGTTCTTCCAAGTGGCCCGACGCTGGCCTCAGCTGGTCCAACACATAGCTAAGGCCGAGGACATGGACCCCAACTTTGACTGCAGTCTGACCAGAAAGTGCAATATTACTTGTGCTGTAATTTTGACATTGGCTTTATGTAAGTAGCTTATTGCCTCTTGAGGAATTGTTTGGTATTTTATAATAGTTTGTGTTGTATAATAGTTTATAATAGTTTACTGATTAAGGGGTGATGAATGGTTGAGGGGCCCGTAGCTAAATAATAACAGCCGCACAGGTTGAACGATCAGGCTAAGCTACGCTTGCCGCGGTTGGTCTGTGGATGGGTCACCATCTTTACATATCGAGACCCCTCCGTACCTCGCAAAGCACGTTGTCATTCATAGATCTTTGACAGTCGTTACGGGTAGTCAGGAGCCCGAAAGTCTGACAACCAGTCTTACCTAGGGGTATCATATTACCCAGTATCAGGGACTAAACCGATAGCGAAAAAAAATCAGCTGTTCCCTACTTTTATGTTCGCATAACTCGTCAAAATGTAGGGAACAGCTGATTTTTTTCCGCGATTTCGGGCTTGGTCCCATTGTAAAAGTTGTTCATAATGATGATGAGCAATGACCGCTTAAGAGGTTGTGCTTTATTTAAGTTACACGTTGTATTTGACGGCATTCTCCTTTGAATTTCCTGGGTTGCCCTGGCGCTTCTCCCTCATTAAATATTAGGTCTTCCGTTATTACAAAAAAAAAATGGACTTTAATGTAACTCTGAATTAATATTGATCTGATACCCGACAACCGCTCGGATATCTCACTCCTATTTAGTTGTTGGGCTAACAACTTTCTTCAACGCGTCTCTTTAGTTGTTGAAACTACTAGTGAACTGATAGTTTATCAGATTTTAATTGAAACTAAAGCTTTCTGATATCGCGATTAAAAGTAATGAACGCTAGAACAAAATTAAACAGCACAGAAAATTCTTGGAGGTGACTTATCAAGCTACCGTATTAATAGCCAATAGTGTTTGTAAAAAGACATTTACAAGTTTCCCCTGATAAAATAAACTAAAATAACTACCAAAAAAATGAATAACGGTCTGTGTATGTCTAAATAGTGGTCGTTCTTAGACAGCTCTTATCATGATGATTGTGCTTGATTGCAGTGGAACACATCCTGTCTCTTCTATCGGCATTCGCAGGAGCATCCGCTTGTTTCTCTTCAGTAGAAACCTATGAAGGGTTCGTCAAACACTTCTACCCTTGGGTGTTCAACTTTTTACCATATTCCATCGTGTTGGGCGTTATTACTCAGGTAAAGGAAACCTTATTTTGATAACTATTAGTCATGATATACTTCTTCTTCTTCCTGCCCTTGTCCCATTTTATTTGGGGTCGGCGCAACACGTTTTCTTCTTCCATTCTTCCCTGTTAGACGTCATGGCATCATTTACTCCTTTCTCTTTCATATCATTCCTCACACCATCCATCCATCTTTTCTTTGGCCTTCCTCTCCCTCTCCATCCATCTACATTCATATTCATCACTCTTTTCGTTACATGCGTTTCATCCCTCCTCATTACATGTCCATACCAAGACAAACGACTTCCTTTCAATTTTTCTGTAACAGGCGCCACTTTTAAACTTCCTCTAATATACTCATTCCTTACTTTATCCATTCTTGTCACTCCACACATCCATCTCAACATTCTCATCTCCGCTACATGCAATCGTTTTTCATCCATCTTTTTCACAGCCCAGCATTCTGATCCATACAGTACGACAGTCATGATATACTGTTACTTTTTAATTTTACCTTAAATGCATGCTTGATTTGCTTAAAGATTTGCACCACGAATCACCAAATGCATTCGGCGCTAAACGAACTTAAACATCGTTCTATTTCACCAGTGCTATTCTGTGAAAATTTCACAGTGAGAACTTAGGTGAAGTATGCGGGAAGTGAGCTGTCATTAGGGATTAACACTATTGACACTGCTCACTTTAAGCTCTTCACTTATGATTTCACGGTGAGATTTTTACAGAATCGACCGGCTGTTTATCATTTGAAGATGTCAGATACAGGATATTAATGTTTTAAATACGTTTTTAATGATTTGTGCTGCAGGTGTGCTTTAAATCCCACAAGATTCGAATTTTTAGATAATTTCTTAACTTTAAAATTATTTCCGACTGTAAAAGGAAGAAAGAGTTAGTTACCTTCTTTAAAATTGTGCTTTGTTTTAGTTTCTCCACTTCCAGTCAACGTTTATATGGAACTTCTCCGATTTGTTTGTAATATGCATGAGCTACTACTTGACATCAAGACTGGACCAGGTCAACAAAAAGCTGCTGGCAGCACAAGGGAAGGTATGCCATAGATCGCTTTCCTTATTCATTTTCATTTAATGTATTTTCAGACAAAGTCGATTCCATTACAATACATAAAATTAACACATAAAATTACATTACATATAATCAGGTAAAAAAAATAGAGTTCGGGGGACCACCGGCAAGAACGAAGTTCAAAATGAAAATCCAAGATGGCAGCTGCGAAAATTTGAAAACGTCAAAAAAATTGTAAACATTCGCATTTCCTTTCACCTCACTATCGGCTTCGGCACCCTCGAAAACCATGAAAACGGTACCAATGACGAAAAATTTTTAGTTTTGCAGTTTTCCTTCAGCTCCCTCGAAAACCATGAAAATTATACCCATTACGAAAAATTTGAAACATTTTGCAGCCGCATCTTGGATTTTCATTTTGACCTCACTACTGGCTTCAGTACCCTCAAAAACCACGAAAACTACCTCTCTCTCTCTCTGACTCTTTCTATTATATGTAACAAAAAGTCGCATGGACGGGGCATATTGCTTTTTCGTTACGTGACGATTTCTCCAAGTTTACTCCTCCGTAAAAGAACTTCGTTCCAAAAATACTCAAACATTTAAATCAAATCAAATATAAAATACATACACGAATTAAATGAAATAGATAACAGAATCATATGACGGCACGGTTGGCGCAGTGGTTAAGCTATTGACTGCTGCGCTGCGTGTCGCGGGTTCGATTCCCGTACGGAACAAAATATATTTGTATGACCTACAAGTAGTTGTTCCGGGTCTGGCTGTTTGTGTATGTGAGTTTAAATGTTTGTAAGCGCACCCACGATACAGGAGAAACGCCTAGTGTGGGGCAACGTTTTTTAAATAAAATAATATTACATAATACGCGGGTAGGCATGAATACTGCATCCACCTCTGCAACAGGGACAGATCCCACTGCTCGTGCAATCCTTCAGGACGCTGTTCGAGCGAGCTGTCTTGTAAGAGACTTAGTAGCGATGCGCTCCGTTTCCTCCTTATGATTGCGAAAAAATCATCACTTCGTGCTTCAGCAAACAAGGTAGAGGCACTACAACAGATTATAAATAAAACAGTTACTCCTAGGGGGTTGCCCACCTTGCTTCATAGTCTAGCTTCACCGGGCAAAAACTAAAATTGGCATGTACCTTGGTCTTGTGGGGCTTGTGACTAACTAATAACAGCTGCGCGGCTCGATCAATCAGGTTAAGCTACGCTTGCCGCGGTTGGTCCGTGGATGGGTGACCATCTTTACAAGTTAAGACTCCTCCGTGCCTCGGAAAGTACGTTAAGCTGTTGGCCCCGGCTGTCAATCGTGGAGTTTTGGCAGTCGGCAGAAGCCGGAAAGTCTGACAACCAGTCTTACCAAGGGGTATCATATTACCCAGTAACTGGGTTGTGAAGCTCGATAGGCAGTCACTTCATGTAAAATACTGGTATTCAGCTGCGTCCGGTTAGACTGGAAGCCGAAACCAACATAGTTGGGAAAACGCTACGCAGATGATATGACCTAAAAGGTGAATCCATTACCTACACGATTATTTACATAGATCACCCTCTAAAGCGTCTTTTTTACGATTAAAAGTCTAGACTGTGTTAGCTACATTTTACAACACAGCAAACATAATTAAATTATTCGCTTATTTGCTATTTAAAATGTCCAAATTATATTACCTACCCGAAACACAATTTGTAGGAACATTGCACACACAAAGGACTGCAGCCGTGCATCCGCGGGCACATTCCAGTAATAAGTGCAAACTTGGCATACCGGAATACGTGCAATAATATAATTACGCGAGCCGCACTGCATTGGTGTACTTTCTGAACAAAGGCAAAAATTCAGAGCTGAATTTTGTGAAATTTACGTAAAAATAAAGGGAAACTTTGTGGTTCATGCAGATGTTGATTTTGTAAATACAAGGCAGCAGCGTTTTTATGCAATTACTGGCTTTAACTCGCGAATTTGTTCGTATACAAGATTCAATACCCGGCACGGCTCGGCGGAACTGATAAAGGGGACCTTTATTAGTTAATTATCTCTTTCTATCATCAGGGAGTTTGCTAGGTATGCGTTGTTAGTCAAACAAGCTTATCGCGGATTTCATTTTTTAA
This sequence comes from Eremobia ochroleuca, assembly GCA_949629135.1. Taxonomy (NCBI): domain Eukaryota; kingdom Metazoa; phylum Arthropoda; class Insecta; order Lepidoptera; family Noctuidae; genus Eremobia; species Eremobia ochroleuca. The sequence continues at coordinate 6,427,488 of OX451387.1, forward strand.
CACTTTGTTCGGTAGCTTGCACTTTCGAAAGCTTGTTATTTCCAATGTGAACGCACCCATTCACATTCTTCTTTGAAAATTCTTCTATTTTTTAATTAATAACACCAAATAGCAGCCGGCTAAGCTCCAAAACAGTATTTTTTTCTTCCAATTTAAAATTTTCTCGTAAACTATGACTTTTGCTCGTAAAGCCGCACACAGACCGCACAAGTCATGTCCGTTGGACTTGCCACTTAATTTCGCTGCAGTCGGACAGTGTAACTAATACTCTTATCAGGGACTTAGCGAAGTTTCTCGTTGAACGTAAGTGAATGGTTACGTCGCCAGAGGGCGCTGTTCCCACAGCAAGTTTGGAACCAAACAGAAACAAGTAAGTCATTTCATTTTGCTTTTTTTTTTTCTTATACTATTTTTGTCTTTAATTTTTTCCACTTTTATTTCTATCACGATTTTATTTCTCAAACAAAAGCTGTTATTAACAGCTGCAATATTTTTGTTTCACTCTGCACATAGATTACCTCTGTATATAAAAGGAAATTGATATTTCTCTGCTAGCTCTCAAGTCATTTAAATAAATAAATAAATAAAAATTGTGTGGATTATAATCAGATGACCAATACAGAATAGTGATTAGGTTGTTCATCACATTACATAGTATAGCGGTTATTACAAGTTGTTTTCAGTGTGTTCATCATCGTTAATGTAACTGTTTGAGACCCAATAAACAATTTATTTATCTGCCTAGCCTTTTCCCAACTATGTGCACGTGCGTGGTATGTGGTGCTGTGTGTGTGTGTGTGTGTGTGTGTGTGGGTGTGTGTGTGTGTGTGTGTGTACTGTGTGTTTTCAGTCTGTTAAAATAATAAATTAATCCATTTTATAAAAACAGAAAACTGTATTTTTTAAACGAAATAAATAATGTAAAAACTGACACGAAATAAGCCCTTGATAATAATAAGGCACTAGATAAGTGAGGGTGATGATATCAAAAATTTAACACAAACTTTATGGTCATCAGCATCTTTTCCCAACTATGTTGGGGTCGGCTTCCAGTCTAACCGGATGCAGCTGAATACCAGTATTTTACATGGAGCGACTGCCTATCTGATCTTCACAACCCACTTACTGGGTAATACGATACCCCTTGGTAAGACTGGTTGTCAGACTTTCGGGCTTCTGACTACCGGAACGACTGTCAAAGATCCACGAATGACAGCCGGGACCGGCTTAACGTGCTTTCTCAGGCACGGAGGGGTCTCGGTATGTAAAGATGGTCACCCATCCACAGGCCAACCGCGGCAAGCGTTGCTTAACCAGATTGATCGACCTGTGTGGCCGTTATTATTTAGCCACGGTCCCCTCACACAAACTTTATGGTATTGTTACCAAATAATCACAAAATTTTGTAAAATACTAAAACGAAGAAAAAGTACCGACGGGTAGAATTTTAACTGTTATGAATTGTGTATGTTTAAAATATGTTATGCAGAATAGGTGGTTTCAATGAATGTGTTAACTTAATCGCCACACTGTACAGTACCCATCTTTCTACTCCCAGTATTTACCAGAAGTCTTCTGGAGGGTAACTCGGGAGGACTACTGCAGAGCGACGCAGATCGTACGTAAGGTCGACGGCGTCATCAGCGGCGTGGTCTTCATATCCTTCGCGAACAACCTGTTCTTCATTTGTTTGCAGCTCTTCAATACTTTAGAGTAAGTATTACGTAACTAGGTTATGAAGAAAAATATATAATCGTGGATAAATACTTTAAAAAGTTCAAAATCGCCAACAAAAACAACACAGAGCCAACGTGGTAATACAATTCTGTTCCCTATTTGCATGAGAAGTGACCTTTACATCGTGTAAATAATGTTAATTCTTTTATTTTAGGGATGGCTTAAAGGGTACTGGAGAATGCACCGGTAATAAAGCAAAAAAGTAAGTTTTGCAGCACATTTAACTGCCGCATAGTTTCCATTTTCTCGGGTTGTTTCCGTCTAGACAGATTTTCCACGCCAACTTTCTTCCTGATAGAAAGTTCCAGTATCAAGCTTGATAAAGTACCTCCATAACTTGAACACCAATGTTTTTGGTTATCTGGGATCTGGCAGGTAAGAATATTACAAACCAACTTACAGAAATAAAATCATTTATAATTTATTATTAGGCCGGATAAAAATCTTACTAATGAGATTTTACCGACTCACAGTCACTCTACTTTTCAAGGTATCTAATATCCAAACAAAAACAATTTATTTAATTATCACTATTTTTTTTCGTTTTCTGATGTATTATGTTTTGTTATCGGTACCCAGCACTTCTGTTGAGTTTCACTAACTACTGTAATTTGACCGTATCTGTATATGTAACGAATATGTATTATCATTCACAGGATTATTGTCTCCAAATCCGGCCCACTAGGCGGCCATGAAGCAGCCACATACTTCCTCTTCTCACTGGTGTACTTGCTGTCGCGGTCGGTGGCAGTATCCCTGATTGCCTCTCAAGTGAACAGCGCGTCTGCTGTGCCAGCGCCCGTGCTTTATGATGTGCCTTCACCGGTTTATTGTGTTGAGGTAAAGCAACGCGTTCTTCGAAGAGCGGTGGCCGCCACATGACAGCTGTCATGAAAATGATGGCAGCGGGGTTTGACTTTACGGTGTGAAAAAAAAATCTCTAAAAAAACACACTGACATACTTTAAAAAATAACGTTTCAGTGATATCATTCGCCGGTAAAATACGGATTCGAGGTGGCGAAGTCGCTATGCTTTTGTTTTCATTACACGTTTCATGTAAAAATGGATACAGGGATCAAAGGTACGGTACCAAAAAACAAAACAAATGCTTATGTTTTGGCTCTGCCGTGACACACAGGCCCCTGACATCACGCACGCACTTTCTCCTTAGTAAAAAAATGACAATTATATAATCAGCATTTTTATATTACTTACTAGCTGTGCCTGCGGCTTCGCTCACGTGACTATTTTAGCTATTGGCCTTATCGTGAAGTGGTACATTCGTTATATTCCCTACAAAATCAGTTGATTTTGTTAATTTAAACTAAGACTTGTTTGTACATCTTTGGTTAAAGTATATGCAAAATACGCACTTGGACGTGGAGTTGCTGACACCAGCTGCTCATTAGACAAAGTATAGGTATGAACGTTAGAAAATAGTTGTTATTCATGATCTCTCCTGGGTCCCGACAGTGAAAATTGTATTATAAACTTACTACTTAGTTCGTACGAGGATAGTATCCCAGGTGACCATAGTCCTTAAAAACAAAGCAGCAGCTTCAAAACCCTACATGCACTCGACTTGTATGTTGGCATGTAGAATTTAAATATACAAATTGGAAACCATCAAGTTGCAGCTTCAAAACCTTACATGCACCAATTAGTATGTATGTACACCACGTCATGTAAAGTACACATCATACTGACGTCACGCCAAAATCCTGCATCGCGCAAGCAAAGTTTACCGCGCAACTAGCATATATACACTGTCCCGACATCAATCGTCGGGCAGTTGCCCATTAGACACAAAACCCGTCTAGTCGGAGGATCCTCCCTGTTCTATGGTGGATGAGTGAACTTTATACTCTGTTCCTCACACCTCTATACAACGTGTAACGTTAAATGCGCAAAACCTGAAAATAGTTTGATCAGAATAACGAGCAGAATTAATTGAACCACTTTTTAATATAGGTCACATTTTTCAAAAAATCTTCATTAAAAACGTTTCCGTGTCTATTTGTGACCCCGTGATGACTCCTCCCTCGGTAAAGCGTCGTCGCAGACGCAAGAAATGATCAGAATCGCCAGTAAAACTAAAACAGCACATAAAACCTTTACAATTTTTTTAACGCCTTATTTTCTCTCTGAAATAGGTCAATTGAATTAAAAATCAGTTGGGGTTTCTGAGGTTTTGCGCATTTAACGTTACACGTAATGTCATGTAGTTTTTAACGTACAAAGTTAAATAACGATGAGGAATCAGAAAGGTGTTTATTGATCAATTTGCCTATGCATTCTACTTCTCCTTGTAAGAAACAGCCCTGCAGCAGTAGTTGAATATTCTAATACTAGCCTGTTAAAGAAACGATGACCTGATAGATAGAAAACTGGGTCGGTTGCAGTGCAGCGTTTACTTATCGGCGTCGATATCCGACTCTCAGCTTGTCCGACAAAGAAACTGACACGATTAAAATGTGTAGATAAAAGCTATGAAGATTTTACTTACATAATATTACAATAGTCCTCCAGACTCTATTTCGGCCATGGTGGCCTATCCCAACAGAGTCTAGCCTTTGGCGTGGAACATATTATAGTGCACCAGTGTGTGCGGCAGACACAGGTGCACTTTCTTTTCCCTCAGGGCGCGTTCCCACTATGTCGTAACGATTAATTTATCGTTGAACGACTGTCGTCTCTAGCTGTTCCCATTAATACGATTGTTTGTCGTCAAATTTTTTTATCGTTTAGCGATTGTCGTATCTAGCTGTTCCCATTGGATCGCGACGACATGTTATCGTTGATTTGCGGTCAAGATTTAGTCGTAATGATTTTTTATCATTTTACGACTGTCGTGCTAGCCGTTCCCACTGTCATGACAATCGGTTGTCACTGCAAAAAATGTTGTAGACTATATGTGAACACCTCCATTTAAACATATAAGCCACGACAATTAAAACTACACGATTATCTGTCGTCACGATAAAGTGGGTACGCGCCCTCACTCTCCTAGTCCGACGACAATCCGACACGACCGGAGGATTAGATAATTTTATTAATTAGATATCAGGCGCAGGACCAACGGCTTCGTGCTTTCCGAAGCATGGGGTTATCACACCGCCTATTTCCAAACTTTGGGCTGTTACTGAGATTTTTCCGGTACCAGGCAGCCGAAGGCGCTCATAAAAGGAGTTTTTATAAGTAGAAAAGCCAATGATTGTAATAGTTACCAATGATTGTTTGCGTTTGATTGATTTTTAGTTAGTTTGTATTAATACATCGTTATTTTGTTTCCTAATTGATACTCAGTAGCAGGGTTTACACAATTAAACACGTACTATAGTTCACACTCAGTCTGTATTTGGGCAGAGCAACGTCCTTATCGCTAATTCACAATATAATGCATGTTAAAAACGATTCGCCTCCATTTTTATACACATAACTGACATATTCCAAATCAACTGTCAGTTTATTATTCAAATTGTTAGAAAAAGTAAAATAGACGAGAAATAAATACAAAGAGTATTATTTAGATATTAACTAGCGACCCGCCCCGGCTTCGCACGGGTGCAATGCTGATCACTACATACTATTAAACAAAGTCGCTTACCGCTGTCTGTCTGTCTCTATGTATGCTTAGATCTTGAAAACTACGCTACGGATTTTGATGCGGTTTTTTTTTATACAGTGTGTCCGGACATGGACTAGCGATATTCTAAATACTTAAATATAAGCTATTTTAAAGTACAATTACACTATAGGCTTAGGTCCAATATACTTCCCCGCTATGTGGCAGCCATTTTGTTTTTTTTGTTGAAGTATGCTCTATGCGAGTACAAAAAAAATCATATATCTCAAAGTTTTAGTCATACTGAGATAAAAATAGGCTTATTCGAAAGGCAATAATATTGTCTACCGTCTGCACTACAAAGCAATATGTTCACAATTCCATAACTTTTGAAAAAAAATGTGAAAGTCGAAAAAAAAAACAAAAAATTATGCAATTCAACCAATAATTGTTAATTACTACAAAAACAACCCCGAGAGCTTTTTTATTTTTTATACTAGATCGACAGTTTTTGAGCTAAGCTACAATACAACATAAAATTCACAACTGTATGTCTAATACTTTAAGAGTTATTGTTGTATGAACATAGCGTATGCGCAAGCACAAAAGGCCTTTGTCGGAACCCTAAACAGGAAATCATTAAAAAAACATAACATTCATATTGAATTTTATTTAATGTTTTTTCCAATATTAAATGAAGATTAAAATATCTAAAGCAGTTGCTCAAAGTGGCCACCTCCAGCTTGTAGACACACTACGGCTCTCTGTGCCACCTGGGTTGATGAGCGCCTAATTAAATCCAAATCGGATCTAATTTCTTCGGCGGCTGCCATAATTTTTGCGACGAGTTCTTCCCTGGTATTTGGAACTGTAGCGTATACTTTTTGTTTCATATGACCCCACAAAAAATAATCCAAGGGTGTCAAATCGGGTGAGCGAGGCGGCCACGCTACTACACCACCACGACCGATCCACGGCTGTAGATTATTATTTAAATATTCTCTCACTGCTCGAGAAAAATGCGCGGGTGCACCATCGAGCTGGAACCACATACGCCGACGGTATGATAGAGGTAGGTCCATGAGGCTGTCCGCAAACTGTGTCTGTAAGAATTCTAAAAATCTAGCGCCGTTTAATGTAGGTGGCAATTCCAATGGCCCTATCAGCCTATCGTTGATTATGCCGGCCCACACATTTACTGAGAATTCATGTTGAAATGAGCTTGGGCGCACCGCCCTTGGATTTGCGGAGCACCAGAGATGGTCGTTTCTGTGGTTTGTAATCCCAGCTCTTGTAAATTTGGCTTCATCAGTCCACAGTATTCTTTGTAAAAAATTACGGTTCTGTCTCAAATTTCTATTTATCCACGAACAAAACACAGATCTCGCAGCAAAATCTGGTTCGATCACGTCTTGAACCCGTCGAAAATGATAAGGGTGTAACCCTTCTCTTTTCAAAATTCTCCATACATGCCACTTAGACATTCGAAGTTGCACTGAAATCCGTCTAACGCTTAGTCTAGGATCATTGGTTATTAGTCTAAGCACTTCTTCTTCATCTTCGGGCGATACCAAGCGATTGCGTTCATTAACAGCTCTTTGAATACCTCTTTCCGCTAATCTTGAATGCACGTCGATAAAAGTTTGGCGACTCGGTGTAGGCCTGTTAGGGTACCTTCGTCGATATTCTTGTACAGCCAAATTTGCACTTCCATTGCAAAAGCCATACACAAAGTGTATGTCAGCAATATGTTGCGATGAATATTGACGCTGTGCCATACTTTATCACACTTTTAAATACAAAACACTAACGCAGCACGTAAACAGCACGGACGGTAAGTGAAAGTAGCGATAGCGATCACAACGCAGGGCGAGGGACAACTAAACTAACCCAACTAATAATTTGTCCTTAAAACTGATTTTGTTTCAGGTAGTGGACTAATACGTTCTATCTCGCTTACTCACGGTAGTAACGAACAGTATTTCTCGCCTGCTCTCAGATGGAATACAGTGAATGCCATAAATGACACTCTGGCGGTTAACAAAGACGTCTTGTGCTTGCGCATACGCTATGTTCAAACAACAATAACTCTTAAAGTATTAAACATACAGTTGTGAATTTTATGTTGCATTGTAGCGTAGCTCAAAAACTGTCGATCTAGTATAAAAAATAAAAAAGTTCTCGGGGTTGTTTTTGTAGTAATTAACCATTATTGGTTGAATTGCATAATTTTTTGATTTTTTTTTCGACTTTCACAATTTTTTTCAAAAGTTATGGAATTGTGAACACATTGCTTTGTAATGCAGACGGTAGACAATATTATTGCCTTCCGAATAAGCCTATTTTTATCTCAGTATGACTAAAACTTTGAGATATATGATTTTTTTTGTACTCGCATAGAGCATATTTCAACAAAAAAAACAAAATGGCTGCCACATAGCGGGGAAGTGTATTGGACCCAAGCCTATAGTGTAATAGTACTTTAAAATAGCTTATATTTAAGTATTTAGAATATCGCTAGTCCATGTCCGGACACACTGTATATAAGAGTGATTCAAGAGGAAGGTTTATATGTATTATACATGCATAATATAGTAGAGAAACACTGATAATTTTAGAGCCATTATTTCTCGTAAAAAGTATAGGATAAAAAATCGTTATTGTGGGTTATCCCTAAGTGATAGACATATACCATTGTGGATTTTTTGTAGACCTTTTTAAGGTGTACAATACTGTAGTACATTATTTTGATTTATCTCGTAGGATTCAGCCAGCGATTGCAATGTAAACGCAAAAAAGACTTTATTTACGACATCAGATTAGAAACCTCTAAAATTATCAGTGTTTCTCTACTATATTATGCATGTATTATACATATAAACCTGCCTCTTGAATCACTCTATCTATTAAAAAAAACCGCATCAAAATCCGTTACGGAGTTTTAAAGATCTAAGCATATATAGGGACAGACAGACGGAAGCGACTTTGTTTTATACTATGTAGTGATGACCGTCGAGTATCTATTTGGTGCTTGTTAACATAATTTTAGGTATTTTGTACCGACCTTTTTGTTGTTGACCAATGACCACCACTGCTCTCTCGGAGATAACAGATTTTAGATAAATGCGTACAATGATAAAAACTACAGCAGAAAAACACAAAAAGCTTCTTAAAACATTAACAATTCTCTTTCACAGGTGCAGAGATTTTTAGACCAGGTAAACGGGGACAAAGTGGCGTTAAGTGGCCTCCAGTTCTTCTCGATAACCAGAGGATTACTTTTAACTGTGAGTTTAACGTTTGTCCATTTTGAAGGCAGTTTTTGAAGCGAATGCTAGGGTTAGTTAGATTTCTATGCAATCATAACTTTTGCTTGTAAACAGAAAAATTGCAAAATGTTTACTTTCGAAAATGGAAAACCGAGTTCGTTTTGGTTTTTGTTTATTTCATTATTTTCAGAAACTTTTGTTGTTTTTAAAGCTAACAAAAGGGTTTCAATGCAGCCAATATATGTTTATGTTCAAACATAAATAAGAACTATCTTACAAGTGCTATGTTTGTGTTGTAGTCAATTTTTTTTATCCACAGGTAGCCGGTACCATAGTGACGTATGAACTAGTGATGTTCCAGTTCAACTCATCATCGACACCGACGCTGAACATCACTTCATCGACTTTGTTGCCTGCTGTAGCACCTACATTGTCAACTACTACACAGACTTCTTGAGATTCTGGCTTTTATTTATTTGCGTTTTTGACCCATCATTCTATTAGCATGTAATCTATATTGAACATTTCAAAAGTGACCACAAGCTGCCTAGCTTTTTCGCAAGTATGTTGGGGTCGGCTTCCAGTCTAACCGGATGTATCTGAATAACACTATTTTACATAGAGAGACTGCCTGCCTGACCTCCACAACCCGGTAACTAGGTAATTCAACACCCCTTGGTTTGTCAGGATTTCAGGCTTCTGACTTCCCCTAACGCCTGTCAAAGATCTACAACCTTTAACATCGCACGTTAAGCCTTTGGGCTTAGCGTGCATTCCGAGGTACGGAGGGGTCTCGATATGTAATGGACGGTCATCCGTCCAGGGGCCGACATTGGCAAGCGTAGCTCAATCTTAGATCAACCTGTGAGCCCTGTGTGTGTGTGTGTGTGCTTTTAATTTAGCCAGGAACATGTCAAAATACAAGTAATATAAAAATCATAGCCGCTCAATCATGAATTGCACATAATGTGCAAACACCATTTTATCTTACCAGATTTCACCATTTAATAAAAAGTAACAAATATTCTACAACTTTTGTATAAAAGAAAAACAACGGTAATAATTTTCACCAAAAATAAATAGAACGAAAGAAAAAGATAAAACCGGTAATCTAGTACTAATTCTAAAGAAACCTCCAACAGTCAGACCTGCGAGAGAATGGTACCAAAAAATATGAAATGTAGATTTCATTTACTATAGAATAGCCCCCTATTCAGACTAACCAGCCAGAAACAATACGGCTGGCACCAACAGGTGGTCTTCATCGGCAAGATTTATTTCGTAACCATTACTTCACACAAGTACCAGGTATTCATAAAGCAGCCGCAAGTAATCTTTACATTATTTTTAGTCTACCATTACGCCTTCTACGATACTATATTTGTGTTAGGTTCCTTTATAAAATTGAGTCTAGAAAAGAGTATGGAGGTAGGTATTATTAGGCAGTTACGTACAGCCTGTGTGCTTCTCAGAAAAATATGAAGGAACTCTTGTCATAGGTCTTCACTTTTCATCGTTTCAAGAACAGAGGAGGATGCGGCTTCCTTCACACGATGTTAGGGCTCTTTCCCATGGCAAGATCCCGTTTTTTGGAGGTACGTTTTTTTGCAAGATCCCGTTTAGTGATATACGTGTTTAAATATACATATTCACGCAAGCATCCCGTTTGCAGTATCCGGAAAACAGGATGCTTGTGTGAATATATATATTTAAACACGTATGTACACTACTAAACGGAATCCTGCAAAAAACCGTACCTGCAAAACACGGGATCTTCTCGTGGGAAAGGGCCCTTAGAGTCACCAAATACGTTCGTAAAAAAGAGAAACTTGGCTTGAACATGATCAGTGCAAATGTTCCTATAATTTCAACATGAATGATGTACTGTAGAGATTCAGATCTGTATGGTTTATGGCATGCAACCTGTTTGGTAATTAAAAGATACTTACATAACATTACAAGATAAATGCCAGTACGAATTGAGAAGGCAGAAAACAGTAGGCGTCACATTTGGCTGACAAGCCAAGTGAGAAGAAAAAAGATGTAAAAAACGTGAAAACTTCCGTAACGGTTCCGTAACAGTTATTTTATCTGGAAGATATTGTTGCAAGAACGGGCAAGAAACTCCTTGGATGTGTCCAATGTGTCAATGGAGTTTCTTCTCCTTGTCCTATCTCCATAAGATCCTACTACGCTTTGGAATAGGCAATTAACTTCATCTTTCTGACTAACAATAATTCAAAGGTGCCTGTATATGCTTTAGTTAAAATAAATGCTTTGAGTTTGAGTGAATTCTTCGAGCAGTACTTACACTCACTGCTCTCGTCAATTCCTTGTCCTGTGGAACGCAGCAGTAGGCCTGGCAGTTCCGTCGTGCCGTAATTGGCTAAACTCGGACCAGAGAATATTTGACAAGGAATGAAGACTTACGTGTGCGGTGAAGCTTCGAGTTGCTTCTGTAGTAGTACAGTCCTTTCACAGTTATTTACCTTTGATTTAGCATCACTGTCAAAATCACTGTGATCTTTACACTCGTTACAATAAGGTTGCTGTTGGGTTGCTGCCCGTGATAAGTCTGCCAAAATAAAAGTGATCTTTATTCTCGTTACGATAAGGTCGCTTTTGGGGTGTTGCTGTCAGAGGTAGAAAAAACTGTTGTAGACAATAATATGAGTTCATTTTTATGGATTGCCGGAGGTGTAACTCGAAGTGTCTTCTTACATAATCATTTCAGTTCCCGTCTACCAATAATATATCTTGAAACAACGGCTTAAGAATAATAAAGTGGTGTACGTAATAGCTCGTCTTACTCACGCCTGCCATTATGCCACCTAAAATATATGAAAAATAAAATATATGAACAATAAAATTTACATTTAGCTCTACGCCACCGGTAGTTACGTAAAGTGTGTTCAGGACAAATATTTTGCGTAGTTCAGGCGTTCCAGGGGTACACTTTTGTTTGAAAAATGTTAGGGATGTTTTGTACGTGGTTTTGTTTTTTACGTGTTCGGGCAATACAGAGCTAGTACGAACTCATGACCTAATTTTATTACACTTTGATTTTTCACCCGAATTCGGATTATGGAATTCATGTTTCAGACGACTGAGTGTATTTTCCCCGAAATAGTCAGTGCTGTGAATAATCGACGTTTCAGGCGACGTTTCAGGTGATTCGGAAAATTCTGGCTAACCATTATCGGGACTGTCATGTCGGTTGCACCAGAGTCAGTGGCAATTTGTTTATTCTATACCACAACCGATTTAAGTGAACAGTGGGGTAATTGTGTAACTGCAGCACTCAGAGACTTCACTTAAAATTAATCAGTCATTAGCTTTTATTAACCAGCATAATCTTGGCACAAATGTCAACAAAACCGTTTTCAATCTGACATAGTTTTGACTGACTGCGTTCCAATTTATACTTGTCAATAAAATCTGAGTACGGGGGTAAGCAACTTACAATGGCAAATGCCTTTCATTTTGACAACTCAACAACATTCATTGCGTTTTTTATATGTATATTATATTATTTTTCTTATTTCATCGTAAGTTAAGTATCCAGCCAAAACCCAGCTATCTGCACTGGTGACTTGTAATAGAGGCTTTTTTTTATGTCGGTCACTAGTCACACACAAAGTTAGCTCCTTGTTCCTGCTCTACTGTTCAGAATTAGCATGAAGTACAGACGCCAGCACATCAAGCTACCCGAAACTGTCAGATTTTCCCAATCAACTTTGAACTTTATGCTCTAGCGATAAAGTTGAAAATCTATTAAAGAAATCTGACAGATTGTAGTAGCTTGATGTGCTGGCGTCTGTACATACCTAATCATAACATCATAACATACGCCTGTAAAACCCGAGGATTAGGCAGAGGTGTACAGACGCCAGCACATCAAGCAACTACAATCTGTCAAATTTCTTTAATTGATTTTCAACTTTATCGCTAAAGCATAAGGTTCAAAGTTGATTGGGAAAATCTGACAGTTTCGGGTGGCTTGATACTCGTATCCTGGCGTCTGTACACCCACATTTCACCAGAGCATAACTTGTGTAAAGAAAATAAAACGTTTAAATTATTATTGTTAACGTTGCCGAGTTGACAAAGTTTTGAAACTGTCTGATGTCAATTTTATTCCACGAATAAAAAATATCTGTGTATTGAAACATCAGTCCTTAATCACACATTGTAGTGATGTGTAGCCTGTTTATCTTTATAAGACTTTGTTCCGTTGCTTTATTATTGCTAACAGATCAGCACCCTAATTGCGTAACACACTATTATTCTAAATTTTAATCATTTTGAAGCATATTGCTAATCCATTGCTCCATATGTTCGAAAAATGTGTCTACTCAACACCGTAAATAATGCAATGAATGTTATTGAACTGTCAAAATGAAACCCATTGCTACTGATAGTGTTTTACGCAATTACCCTGCAGGTCAATCGGAAGCCAACAGAATCGTTGCCAATACGCAGACATAACTTTATTATTAAACTAAACAAAAGCTTAACTAAAAGCAAGTTCTAACAAGTAACAATGCTTTTTTTTTCAATCATTCTAGCTACGACCTAATTGCAATTTAAAAGCTGCGCTAGTTTAAAGTAAGAATGCTTTAAGCCCTGGTCTACAATGTGGTGCTATTGGCATTATTTGTTCAATTAAAGCGTTGCACTCGCCGCAGTTCTAAGGTACAGTGTACACTGGGTATTTTTTTAGCAAACAGACTATTCTTCTTTTTCGTCGAATGGATAATTCCATTTATAGGTTTTAAATAAGCTTTGATCAGGAGGGGGCCCGTGGCTAAATGATAACAGCCGCACAGGTCGATCGATCAGGTTAAGCTACGCTTGCTGTGGTTGGTCTGTGGATGGGTGAACATCTTTACATACCGAGACCCCTCCGTGCCTCGAAAAGCACGTTAAGCCGTTGGTCCTGGCTGTCATTCATAGATCTTTGACAGTCGTTACGGGTAGTCAGAAGCCCAAAAATCTGACAACCAGTCTTACCTAGGGGTATCGTATCACCCAGTAACTGGGTTGTGGAGGTCAGACAGGCAGTCGCTCCATGTAAAATACTGGTATTCAGCTGCATCCGGTTTGCCTGGAAGCTGACCCCAACATGCAGCGACTGCCTACGTGACCTCCACAACCCAGTTACTGGGTACTACGATATCCTTAGGTAAGACTGGTTGTCAGACTTTTGGGCTGGTTGTAAGAGTTTCGGGCTACTGACGACCCGTAACGACTGTCAAAGTTCGACGAATGACATTTTTTCCGAGGCACGGAGAGGTCTCGATATGTAATGGGTGGTCACCCATCCACGAACCAAATGCGACAAGCGAAGCTCAACCTTCGATCGGCCTGTGCTGGTTTTGTTATTTAGCCATGAGCCCTTCATGATTTTTGCTAATATTAAACCACTGTAGTACCTAAAAAAATTTAGAATTTTCGACCCTAAAGTCAACCCAATAAAATTCTTCTATCATTCAGCCCGTACGCAAGGGTTCGCAAGAACTCTTAGCCATACTAAGGATAAGGAAAGAATTTTTATATTCGGACTAACTTTATGTCTTCAAATTTACGTAAAACGCTCTGTTTTATGTAATACACGAATTCTTTTAGCGTTTCCCCCATTTTTTTTAAAAGCTGTATGCGACGAAGCAAAGCCCTTTTGTTTTATTAAAATTATACCAAACGTGAAAATGCTTCTCGCGTTATTCGTTGTAAATATAGGATCAAAGAGACCTTTTTTGTCATTTTTCTCCGTAAAGTAGACAAAAAATATAGGCAGGTCGAGTTCCAGTTCCAAACAGTTACTGAAATTATTTTTTAAGCAAATTGACGTTATTTACGCCCTCTGTCATAACATAGCGCACTCTTTATTATCTTTATAATTTTTTTATGTGATGGTACACCCTATAAGGAATGTAAAGCATGTGATCGTCTATATATCGTCAAGTGCATAGAGTAATTTTAGAATCATTCGAGTATTATTCGAGTAATAAACTAAAATAAATACTCGTATAAATGTAGAAAACGATAAATACAAATGAGGCAATAATGCCCTATCTGTTACCAATGGTATCTCTCAGCTGATTCTAAAATTACTCTATGCACTTGACGATATATAGACGATCACATGCTTTACATTCCTTATAGGGTGTACCATCACATAAAAAAATTGTATAACACTAGCTGACCCGGTGAACTTCGTACCGCCTCAGAATCAATAAGAACGAATGTATGAGAAAATGAATTATCTTCATCGTTTTTTTTTTTTTTTGTGAATGTAATCTCGTGTTTTAATAGTTATGCTGCTATTCGGGGTGGACACAAATCCAACAAATCAAAGACCATAAAAATCAGTCCAGCCGTTCTTGAGTTATAAATGGTGTAACTAACCCGACTTTGTTTTATTTATATATACAACGTGTAACGTTAAATGCGCAAAACCTCAGACACCCCAACTGATTTTTAATTCAATTGACCTATTTCAGAGAGAAAATAGGTCATTAAAAAAATTGTAAACTTTTTATGTGCTGTTTTAGTTTTACTGGCCATTCTGATCGTTTCTTGCGTCTGCGATGACGCTTTATCGAGGAAGGGGTCGTCGCTGGGCCGCTGCGCCGCGCTGACATTGGCTTACTTGACCTATTAATAAATAGACATGGCAACGTTTTTAATGAAGATTTTTTTTTAAATGTGACCTATATTAAAAAGTGGTTCAATTAATTCTGCTCGTTATTCTGATCAAACTATTTTCAGGTTTTGCGCATTTAACGTTACACGTTGTATATATAAAGTGATATAGATAAAGTGTATGTTTAACAAATGAATAAATGACTTATGACGTCAAAGAATAACAGTGTTGATTGGATTGATATACGTACAATTTAAGTAGTACGTAGCCAGTGTAATATTAATTTTGTGCTGTTTTTCATGTATAGATATACCAAAAATGTTTTGTCCCTTTTTAGCCTGACGATCAATGGATGTCATCACTACAACAATGATCAATGGTCACATTAATACCTGTTGAAAACCGACCATCTCATTCCCAGACATTGCCAAAATCATTGAGCATTCATCGAAGGAACTATACCTACTTTCTTCTTAGGGTGTCGATGGCAATCTGTAGGTACAGTGTCGCTTTAATGGTGGCATTAATATAACACACGTATACATGCGCATATTTAAATTTCAATAAACGTTACTATTTATTTACAATTTTGTAAAATAGCGTGTGTTAAATTAATGTCAACATTGTAGCGGCACGTTGTCTTGGTATGAACATGTAATGGGGAGGGATGAAACACATGTAACGAAAAGAGTGATGAACATGAATGTAGATGGATGGAGAGGGAGAGGAAGGCCAAAGAAAAGATAGATGGACGGTGTGAGGAATGATATGAAAGAAAAAGGAGTAAATGATGCCATGAAGTCTAACAGGGAAGAATGGAAAAAGAAAACGTGTTGCGCCGACCCCAAATAAAATGGGACAAGGGCAGGAAGAAGAAGATTGTAGCGGCACGATGTACTTATACAGTCATCCCAGAAAAGCTGTTAGCTACAAGCTTGGCACCTTCAGTAGCAACAACTCTTGTAGTGTGCAAATAACAAGACATGCTGGACACGATATTAAGTGCACCATATTGACACTCCAGAGCTGAGTCATCTGTGAACCTCTACCTGAGCAGTCTTTATTTGCTTCGTCCGAGTCCTATTAAGCTAGGTATCCACCTACTTTAATTTTTTTAATTGAAATCTGTAACTTGGTAGTCAATTTTCGTAACAATTAATTTCCCTGGCTTTACATCATGTTTTTGCCAACCAAAGCCTTATACTTAACCTAAACATGCGTTTAGATGCAACACCCATAAAAACGATCCTTCTGCACCAAAATCTGTTCAAACTTCGATACTCTTATAAATATGTACTTACAACACAATACTGCCATGTTTATGAGAATCGACACGTGTATTGCTTGGGTAGGAAACATAATACAGTTTACGGTGTCGGGTAGTACCAACATACAATATACAAGGAGGTAACGTAAGGATACCTCAAGGCTAATAACTTACCTTCGTAAGACCCAAACCATCAGCATACACTCCCGGATTCCTAAATAATATAATAATAATAATAATAATAATATTCCACAACTTTCACACAATGCTATCTAGTCCCAAACTAAGCAGAGAATTAAATCGAACAAGCGTGCATACTTACATTTACATAAAGGTCTAAAACATGAAAATATTTGTAAGTAAAAAAAAAAACACCGGTACGCTAAAAAAAAACTTCAAAATTCTTTTTGAAGTCGGTTGTATTTTTTTATAAAAAAGTTTTTATATTTCACTATTTGGGCCTACCTACCAGACAAAAATTCGTATACCACTACATACGTGGGATGCTTCCCACTGCTGGTACACAGACCTCCGCTCGGTGAGAACGAGTGGTCTGTAATTTACCACTCGGGCCCAGTGCGGGTTGGTAGATGTCACGTCTTCTTTTTCGTTTCTGTGACATGCCAGTTTCCTCACAATGTTTTCCTTCACAGTTTCGAGAGCAGTGGTGATTTAATAATTTACACAAAGTAAAGCGCCTGCCTGGGTTCGAACCTACGACCTGCAACTCGTAAGCCGCGGCCGTTAACACTGGGCCACTACTGTTGTAAAGGTATAAAACATCTTTTTTTTTCCCTATTCTGTCCTACTGATGGGCAAAGGCCTCTCCCAAGTCTTTACAGGAACTTTTTTTCCGCGTTACCTTGAAAAGCCCCACGCGGTACCCGTCCAGATAATCACGCCATCTCTTTCTGGGCCAATCTCGGCATCACCGTCCATCTTCAGGCACCCTTTGTATGGAGACTTTTGCCCAGCGGTCATCGTGCATGTAGTTGACGTGAACCGCCCAATCCCATTTGAGCCTGGCAGAAAAATAATTATAAGTAAAAAAAAAAGTTTTTATCCAGTTTTGAGGACATAGTGGCAATCAAATTCACAACCATCTAAAAAGTTACACACCTTTTTACAAATAAATGCAGGGTGGCCTGATTCAGGTGTCCGGAAGTGTAGTTTACATAACTAACGAAACTACACAGATATTGGCTGTTTGTCTGCCTTTGTCAAATGACAACATCAGTTTACAGTGTTAACACTATAAGACTCGTGGCATTTGCGGTCATAAAACGTGCGAATAAGACGGAGAATATTTAGCAAGGGACGGAGTCTCGTGTCGTCTCGTGCCGCGTATTATGACCGCGACTGACAAGAACGTTGGTTTTTAGCCCACGTACGCATGGACGTAAAAATATCGCGACGGAATTTTATAGCTTACCGGATTTTCAACTGTCGGTGTTGAGCCGAGTATTGGGAATTCAACAGAGCACATCTCAGCGCGTCAAAAATACACTGTTGGATTTTCAACTATCGGCGCTAAACAGTATGTTGAAAATCCAGTGCACGAAATAAAATCGCCGCTGGAAAAACATGTCCTTGCAACCCTAGGCTTAGTGTGTTAAATCTTTATAAGGTATGCTATTCATAACTCATAGAAAATAATAAAATAATAAGTAAGCAAATAACAACTAATACCTAATTAATACTAAAAAGTATACATATGTTATATACAAGTATATAACAAAACAAAAAAAAATATGAAGAAAAAGGCAGGAGCTCATTGGGCATAAAAAAATTCGTCCTCATCGCTGTCAATGGGATAAGTGCCCAAAAGGCTGGCAGCATTATCACGTTGGATGGCAATGCTGATTCTTTGAGCTAAAATAGGCCAACCCTCTGGTGAAATGGTATGGTATGCTTAAATCTGCTTGAAAACACCGGACTCCTGAAGACAGATATTCCCATTGTGTTATACCAGCCAACCAACACAGTCCCCAATTTAATAATATTCATGCGACTCACAGAAATCATTGTCCTTTAATACAATAAGCGAACTCGAGCCAGAATATTGAAATGGAAACGTTGATATTATTCCGATGGCAGATCTAGAAATTTGCAATCGTAACATTATGCAAATTATTAGATGGAAACACAAGGGCCATATATCGACATTACTTGCTAAGAAACTAATACTGACAGTCTATTTGACAACCGATTTGAGAGTCAATCGATCGGCCAATTTGAGAGATGTTACAACCGATTACCGAAGCGCATATTTTCGGTTGGACATCTGTAAGGTTACGTTCGGCAAAACGTTCATTAAGAACGAAAGAATCAGAAATGTGTGGAATGATAAGCTACCAACTACTGTAGGATAATCTGATAGATCCAGCTGAACTTTGGTTTCATAGATAACTAAATTGGCCAAACACCCAATAAGCATCAATAAACTTTGTACAGGAAAACAATCAACTAAAACAGGTTCTTAACGTGGGCGATAACCCCCCTCGTGGGCGTTTGAGACTTTCAGGGGGGCGGTAAAAGACTCGGAGAAAATTATATATCCTATCTTACGACTATATCAAAATAGTACTATATTAAATATAATCGTGGCAATAGCTGTTTTAGATACGCGACAGATGGTAAGGAAAAAAAAATGGGGGGCTCTAGAAAACAAAATGAACTCAAAGTGGGCAAATTAGGATTGAGAACCTATGTTCTCAATCCTAATTTGTTCACCTTGTTTAGATTTTCAACTTAATCACTATTGGCATTAGATTCAAGGTTGATTGGGAAATTTTGACAGTTTCGGGTAGCTTAGTGTGCTGGTGTCTGTACTAAAATAAAATTAAAAAACGCTCGGCCATTTATTTATTCGTATATTTTCAATTCTTGATATCTAAATATTTACCTGGAACCTGCAAGAACTTCAACGAAATGGAAACTGATTTCGTAATGAATTTCTATGCAGTTCGTCTTGATTAATTTTGTTTCATGATACAAAAATTGCAGCTGAATAAAATGATGCATCTAACCTCGTACCTAACTGAAAGGTGTTTTTGTTGTGTTCGGTATTGTCATGACAAGGTTTGTGTGAAAGAAAATTTCGGAAATTCGAAAAAAAAACATTGCACCCGTGCGAATCTAGGCCGGGCCGCTAGTATACTAATAAATCTTTTATTTTGAACCAAACACTTGTAAACACGGGCTGGTCCACAAATTCAAGGGCGCTCAGCGCGCTATGGAGCGAGCTATGCTCGGAGTCTCTTTGAAGGATAAAATCAGGAATGAAATTATCCGGAAAAGAGAGTTACCCACATAGCTTAGAGAGTAAGCAAACTGAAGTGGCAGTGTGCTGGCCATGTCTGTCGAAGGGCCGATGGGCGGTGGAGCAGACGAGTCCTGGAGTGGAGACCACGTATCGGCAAGCGTAGTGTGGGACGCCCCCCAGCTAGATGGGCGGACGTCCTAAAGAAGGTAGCTGAGGTAGACTGGATGCGGAAGGCGGAGGACAGGGTATTGTGGCGCAGTCTGGGAGAGGCCTATGTCCAACAGTGGACTGCGATAGGCTGAGTTGATTGATTCACTTGTAAACATTTCATAAACCTGTTAAACTGCGTGACAGTTTATCGGCAGGATTAGCAGGTTAAATTGTAGTAGGTTAGGTATGTAGGCAGGTTTGATAGCGCTAATATCTGAAACTATCAATTTGATTTGAAAAAACCTTTTTGCGTTTGATAGCCAAATTCTTGAGGATGGTTATCTACTTAACTAGCGGCCCGCCCCGGCTTCGCACGGGTGCAATGCTGATCACTACATAGTGTAAAACACATTCGCATTCCGCTGTCTGTCTGTCCCTATGCATGCTTAGATCTTTAAAACCGCGCAACGGATTTTGATGCGGTTTTCTTTAATAGATAGAGTGATTCAAGAGGAAGGTTTATTATGTATAACACATGCATAATATAGTAGAGAAACACTGATAATTTTAGAGCCATTATTTCTCGTAAAAATATAAGGATAAAAAATGGTTATTGTGGGTTATCCCTAAGAGATAGACATATACCATCGCGGACTTTTTTGTAGACCTTTTTAAGGTGTACAATACTGTAGTACATTATTTTGATCTATCTCGAAGGGTTCAGCCAGCGTTTACAATGTAAGCGCAAAAAAATGTGTTTATTTACGACATCACATTAGAAACCTCTAAAATTATCAGTGTTCCTCTACTATATTATGCATGTAATATACATATAAACCTTTCTCTTGAATCACTCTATCAATTAAAAGAAACCGCATCAAAATCCGTGGCGTAGTTTTAAACATCTAAGCATATATAGGGACAGACAGACAGGGAAGCGACTTTGTTTTATACTATGTTGTAGTGATACCACGCTATGGCTTTTAGCAGCTATCAAAAATAAAAACAGTCTGAAAGAATGCTAAGCGTAAAATAAATAATAGCGCGGGCGAGAAATGTGAGAGTTATTTTAGTATATTGTGGTATCTTACAACTTCCAGATGACCGAAGTCGCGGACAGAAGCTAGTCTATTTATAAAATATTAATTAAGTCTTATCAAGCATAATCAGCCTAAAATGTTTCCACTGCTGGTAGAGACGTCAAATTTCTTTAATCGATTTTCAACTTTATCACCAAATCATTAGGTTAAAAGTTGATTGGGGAAATTTTACAGTTTCGGGTAGCTTGATGTGCTGGCGTCTGTACATAGGCCTCCGCTCGGTGAGGAGTTGACCGTAATCCTCTCCACGGGCCCATTGTGTCTTGTCAAACACAGCCCTTCAAAAATAGAAAAGTCCCAAAATCTTCACCACTTTCAAGAGCACAATTTTATATTTTTTATCATAACTTTGGAAGAATTTTCTGCACGCCTTAATTTCCAATTATGGGAGGTTTACTTCAATATTTTGCACCTTATTAAACTTTCTACTGAACGGATCAAAAGTAATTGAAAGTATGGGCCGGGACTATCCCCAGTAACGATACTAAAACATTTTTTTTTAATATCTAAAGTCAAGTATGCATCGAGGGGCCCGTGGCTAAATAATAATAGCCGCACAGGTCGATCGATCAGATTAAGCTACGCTTGCCACGGTTGGCCTGTGGATGGGTGACCATCTTTACATACCGAGACCCCTCCGTGCCTCGGAAAGCACGTTAAGCCGTTGGTCCCGGCTGTCATTCGTATATCTTTGACAGTCGTTACGGGTTGACAGAAACCCGAAAGTCTGACAACCAGTCTTACCAAGGGGTATTGTATTACCCAGTAACTGGGTTGTGGAGGTCAGATGGGCAGTCGCTCCATGTAAAATACTGGTATTCAGCTGCATCCAGTTAGACTGGAAGCCAACCCCAACATAGTTGGGAAAAGGCTAGGCAGATGATGAAAGTCAAGGATGCATCGTGACAGAAGGGCCAGAGTGGTCACGCTGTGCGTGCCAGAAGACAAGCGTCGTCGCCGAGGGAGGCCGAAGAAACGCTGACATAATCATGCAGGCCGTTTGTCCACCGCCACTATCAACGGGACGTCAACGAAAATCGAGATTATTCAAGCCGAACGTGACGTCGACGACGGTGTTGTACGGTGGACACGTGGCCTTCGTAAATGTATGTATCGCTACTTCAGCGCCGTCATCTCGTTCTCATTGACGTCCCGTTGATGGTGGCGGTAGACAATCGGTCTTCGAGTCGTTTATAGGAGATTGCCCGGAGACGGCAACACACAGAGGAGAGCTGGAAAGCTATGGGGAAGATCTTTGCCCAGCAGTGGGACAATATAGGCTTAAAAACAGTATTTTTCTTAAAGAATACTGTAGATTTATTATGCTTTCGTTCTATTACAGACATAAATCTCACATACATAATAAAGCCCCGGGGCTTCATATGTTTTTAAAAATTTGACGATGAATATTTCTTGTGACCCGTTGCGTCAGATTTTCTGCATCAGGAAAACCTTAAAATCATGAATCACGTGCCTGGGGTTGGGTAGCCTTGATTTACATGTATTTTATTTTTGAAGTGAAAACTTCTTTAGCGGCGTTGTACACTTTTTTTGTAACGGGTAAAAAATGTAAAACTCGCGTCAGGACACGTGACCCTGATCGAAAATTCGTAAGACTGATGGTGAGTATACAGCCGGCGGCGCGGCGTAGGCGAGGAAGTATCCCCCTCTCTTTCTACGGCGCGGCGAAAATGTATGCCTGCGCCTGTTGTTTAGTTTAGGTGGGGCAGGGTGCTTGCGCGAATGTTCGTGTGTGTTTATGTTACAGAAACAAACTTAACTTAAATGAATGAATTAATTAGAATTGTAGTTAGAATGTATTGATAGACTTGAAGGTACATCTCTCGACAATAAATTTGCAATTTGGGAACTACAGATAACTGGTGGAACATATGGCACACCTCCGGTGGACGTGAAAAACTTAAAAAATTAATAAAATAATCGTTCTGGTAATAATGATGGTGAAAAAGTCGTCGAAATTATCGATGGAAGTTGATTTTTCTGAGAGATAAACTTTTTAATGTAATATAAATTGTCATGTTTGTGCAAGATAGCGCAATAAATAAATATTGTATTCTACGACATAAATGATAGTACTTTTATACTGATAATTAAAGCAATTCGTGCAAAATGATTTCCTAACCATTCCAAAATATAAAAAATGCACAACGTTAATATTTAAGTTTTCACTTCTGCCGGCACTCCCGGAGTGCAACCCGTCGTTTTTTTATTTTAGTACTGGCCAAGTAAGAACTAATGAAACTTCTGGCTAAGCCTACATTTAGTAGTGAAACTGATGTAGAAAACTGATGTAGGAGACTGATGTAGAAAACTGATATAGGAGACTGATGTAGGAAACTGATGTAGGAAACTGATATAGCAAACTGATGTAGAAACTGATATAGGAATCGGATGTAGGAAACTGATATAGGAAGTTGCGTAGGAAATTGATATAGCAATAACTGACCTGATGTAGTAAACCGATATAGGAAACTGATGTAAGAAACTGATACATGAAGCTGTGTAGGAAACTGATGTAGCAATAACTGATGTAGGTATTTTACAAAATAGGTGGGCATCGTCCCTGGTATTGCAGCCGCGCTATTCTGTAAAGATCTCACCGTGAAAACTTAGGTGAGGTGAACATGAAGTGAGCTGTCATTCCACCTGATCTAGCATCAGGTTGACACTATCGATAGCTCACTTCAAGTTCACTTCACTTTAGTTTTCACGCCGTGATTTTTACAGAATAGTACTACAGATGTCAATACGAGTAGGCGGCGGTGACCACTTACCAACAGATGGGCTGACAGCTTGTTTGCCACTCCATAACATAAAAAAAACAAAAGGAAAACGATATGTTCGGAACCCGAGTCAACACTCGACCTTGACATTGACCGTCTCTGACCGTAAGACGACCGGCCCTCGAAAGTGTGTACAAAAGGCTGAACTTGGTCAACATTCTGCCCACTTCCGTTAAGAAAAGCAATAAAAAAAACTTTTAGGTATTTTTCTTTTTAGGGTCCTGTGGCCAAAACGCAAAATTATGAACATATACCTATACTTATCTTCATGCGTAAATACGTACCTATGCCAGTCGGTGTGTACGTTTTCTTTACAACTAAATGATTATCAATTAAAAGAACTTGGTTAAGAACTTGAAATATAAAGTTGGCTGATTTTATAGTTATGGATAAAATATTCTGTCAAAAATTCTATTCGTACAAAAATATTCACAATTCTAGCAGTTAGTAAACAATTGAACTTATATGCCATGTTAGTAGGTACTTACTTCATCTTCGTCTTAGGCCCTGTTGCGCGTTTAGTGGGGATAAATTAATAAATGTAGAATTTGTAGGCTCAGCGCCAAATAATTAATATTTTTGCTCTTATTACGTGTTGCGTCACTAAAATGTAACGCTGAGTAACTTTACCTGATATTAGTGATTTTTGAGTTGGAAACATTGCAGCTCAATCGATGAAACATAAAATAGAATTGCAATGTCCGTGCCCCGATATGTAGTCCGACCAAAAATTAATTAACGGAAATTGTATACCCATCTTACTCTTACTTTCTTATTTTTGAATTGTATTACATGGCATTTCATTTTCGTCGTATTGTATGGGGTTTCCATGGAAATTTAGTTTATTGATTGACGAGAACATCAAATATTGAAAAATATAATAATAATAATATAATAATAATATATTCCACAACTTTCACACAACGCCATCTAGTCCCAAACTAAGCAGAGCTTGTGCTATGGGTACTAGACAACTGATAAACATACATATATATTTCTAAATACATACATATTATAGATAAATTACACCCAGACAAAGAACAAATGATCGTGCTCATCACACAAACATTTGTCCTAGGTGGGAATCGAACCCACGACCTTGGGTATAGCAGTCAGGGCCACTGACCACTAGACCAACAGACCTGTCTCAGGGCCACTGACCACTTGACCAACAGACCTGTCATATGTACCTATATGTTTTAAGTTTTTTTTTTTTTATAATGTATAATTATTTTTATAGGTAGTTCATGAATAAGTTACCTGCTAATATAGTGCCGGATTTACACTTACGACAACGTCGAACAATATAAAATAAAAAATAAGTTATCAGCGGTACATACCTCATAACGGCAATTTATTTTGACATTTCTAACTCTAACCCAGAGTTTAGCGACTTAACTCTCCCACATCGGTGGGCTTAATATTTAAAAGTTTTACTTTAAGTTCACCACTAACTTTCATCGGCTCAGTTGCCAAAAAGGAAAAAAAAAACGTGGTAGTTATAACAGCACCCTAAAAGCGTCGTTGTGATGATAACGCAACGCATGGGCGGTACGTATAGTACAAAACACAAACAATACTGTTTTATTTCACCACAGAACCCACCGTTTTATTCTGCAATAAATAGATAATAAAAACAACAGAAGCCGCGAATTTGGAGTATAGCCAAAATTACTATCGTTATGTCTGATCGTAATCCTTCTGGCTATAGTGCGGAGGTATTAAATAAAATCGTAATCATTAAGGCTATAAAAGTGAGAGGGTCTGAAATAAAACGGGCTATGATGCCTTTTTTGCGTGACCTAGGAGAGTAACTAAAAGTGTTTTTTATTCCTACATTATTTAGATTAGACGCTATTTTTATCAAAAAGTAGGTAGTTACTATAATAAATGTATCATTATATTTATTTATTCCTTTATTTCACTACTACAAACATACTTATAAACTAATACATACAAAATTATCACAAATACAATACTATAATAATATAACTCAAAAATAGTATACATAAATACAACATAACACAACTTATACTACTGCACACGAAGTGTCGGCGTCGTGTTTCGCTGACTGGTGTCATGTAGCCGGCCACGAAACCGGCGATACACAACACCCTTCGGCCAGAACTCTTCCTTGAGGAACTTCTCGAGATGATGTGTCGGAACACGCACCACGAACGACTTGAAGTCCGTGTTGTGACGCGGCTCCAACTTCTCGACCCTAATAGATAACGACGCTAGGTGGTGTCCCAGGCTAGGTGGAGCGACGATCTCCGCAAGGTGGTTGGTAGCAGCTGGATGAGAGTTGTCGAGAATGGAGCTAAATGACGTGAAATTGGAGAACCCTATGTCCAGCAGTGGACTGCTGTAGGCTGATGATGATAGATAACAACGTACTGACACACACACACATACACACACACGCACGCACGCACGCACGCTCGCACGCACGCACGCACGCACGCACACACTGCCCAACCCACATTTCGCCAATTATGTTCAACTCCCATGTAGGGGGCAAGCCTATTGCCATAAACCGGGCACAAAAGCGGACTCCGGGCACAAAAATTGGGACAACGTAATTATTTTCATATTTTAAAGGTAACATAAATTTTCCCGTTAAATATTTTGCTGTATTAGTTCCGCATCGAAACAAATCATAAATATATCGTAAAAATAACGTTTCAACATCATAACTGCCAACTTTTAGTGTCGTTCAAATGAAAGTATTAAATTATTTTAAAACTCGTTACTATGCATCGTCGGGCCGGATAATAGCTAAGATCAGATTTTTCAACTAGTTTTCTGCATATTTTTAAGGTATAAAAATTGTGTCTTTATAAAGGTAAGTTTTAATTTTTTTCTCAGGTCCTCATAGCATACATAGAATACCTCATCATCTGCCTAGCCTTTTCCCAACTATGTTGGGGTCGGCTTCCAGTCTAACCGGATGCAGCTGAATGCCAGTATTTTACATGGAATGACTGCCTATCTGACCTTATGGGTTTTTATCCTATTTATGTATTTTAGGGGCTTGTTGCAAAGTAATAACAGCCGCACGGGTCCTTCGATCAGGTTAAGTTACGCTTGCCGCGGTTGGCCCGTAGATGGCTGACCATCTTCACATACCAAGACCCCTCCGTGCCTTGGAAAGCAAGTTAAGCCGTTGGTCTCGGCTGTCATTCGTGGATCTTTGACAATCGTTACGGGTCGTCAGTAGCCCGAAAGTCTGACAACCTGTCTTACCAAGGGGTATCGTATTACCCAGTAACTGGGTTGTGGAGGTCAGATAGGCAGTCGTTCCACGTAAAATACTGGTACTCAGCTGCATCCGGTTAGACTGAAAGCCGACCCCAACATAGTTGGGGAAAAGGCTAGGCAGATGATGATGATCCTATTTATTATAATATAATAATATCTTTATTTCCCAAAAATACAGATAGTTGTACATTAAGTTCACAATTTTGAAAATACTATAGAGTACATTACATAAAACATTTGGACACAGCAGAAATCTGTACACAGTAGAATAAACTCTGTCTCTTAAACTAGGGGTATCCTGTATCTTAAGAGACAGTGCTTCGCAAGGGTTTGCAATTGAAATGTATGAGTGGACCGTGTCGATTTAACTTAAGTAGGGAAAAAAGTTATAAGTTATGAAACAGAAAAATCTAAGTTACTTTGGTTTTTAAATTATGCATGCAAAGGTGAGTGCGAGGGTGAGGGTGATTGAATGTGATTATAGGTGTGTTTATGTTTGTGTGTGAGTGTGTATACGTAGGTGATGTGGTGATTGTGTGTAAGAGAGTGATATGTGCGAGTGTGTATGTATCCGAGGATAAGAGTGTTTTTGCAAGCAAGGAGATGAGTGTGTGCTTATTAGGTGATGTAGGTAAGTAAAGTCTCCGTTTCGGCATAGTCCAGTGTAAGTAGCCATTCTGTCACTTTTAATTTTAAGTTGTGTTTGTTGAGGTCTAAGATATTCAGTTTTTTAGTAATCTTTTTGTAAATGTAAGCGCTAATTACATAAAACTGATGCTTTGCGAACGTGGTCCTATGTTGGGTGCCTGAAGGGAGGTTTGTGCGCTTTTTAGGGTTTGATGGAGGAATGCTGCTATGTTTCCTAAGAACGGATTGAAGCACAAAGAGCTGACGGACTGTAAGAACATTACAGTCTGCGTACAGTTGAGCAGTTGGGTATCTCTGGGGCTTCCTAGTCATTACTTTTAGTACAGCTCTTTGTGCTCTCTCAGCCCTCAGGAGGCCACCTTTCGATGCAGCACCCCATACACAGATGCAGTATCCTATGACTGATTGGCAAAGTGCATAGTACACCATTTTCAATATGTCGGCATTTGCAGAGTTGCGGAGGGATTTAAACATGTGTATAAGTCGCAAGGTTCTAGTTGTGACAGCGCCGAGTTGGTTTTTCCATGTAAGTTCATCATCTATGTGGACTCCTAGGTACTTTACGCTGTCACTTCTAGTTAGTGCTGGACAACGACAAGGTGCTGATCGGTTGTAGCAAGAATGGGCAGTAATTGAAAAACTGCGTGACGGTGCGGTCTTTCGCCTAATTGCAAATGGAATGTAGCAAGATTTGCTTATGTTTAGGGTAAGAAGGTTAGTATTGAGCCATTTCATTATTTCCGCCACTGCAGACTCTGCTGCAGATTTGATAACGTCCCAAGTAGGTCCATGAACTAGGATCGCGGTGTCATCAGCGTAAGTATATATCTTAGTATTTGGGAGGTTCATTTTGCAAAGGTCGTTAATGTAAATAAGAAATAATGTGGGTCCAAGTATGCTGCCTTGAGGGACGCCGAAAGTAACAACCTCCTCCTCACTGAGGTGGGTGTCAATTTTAACTCTCTGGGTGCGATTCTCGAGATAATTTTTAAATATTTCCATTGGCATACCACGTACACCTAAGTGTTCTAATTTTGAGATAAGGATGGGAACAGAAACCGTGTCAAATGCCTTTGAAAGGTCCAGAAATATACCTAGACATTTTGTCTTCTTGTCCAGATTTTTAGCCACCTCTTGTGTCAATCCCAGTACAGCATCCTCCGTTGAAACACCAGCTCGGAAGCCATACTGGTTATCTGCTATAATGTTGTATTTTTCTAAAAAGGTCCTGAGTCGACTGTTTAAGATCCTTTCAAGGATCTTAGAGAGTGTCGGCAAAACAGATATAGGCCTATAATTATTGACACAGCTTCTG
Source organism: Eremobia ochroleuca (assembly GCA_949629135.1). Taxonomy (NCBI): domain Eukaryota; kingdom Metazoa; phylum Arthropoda; class Insecta; order Lepidoptera; family Noctuidae; genus Eremobia; species Eremobia ochroleuca. The sequence continues at coordinate 6,456,516 of OX451387.1, forward strand.
CTCCCCCCTTTGTGTATAGGATGGACTATCGCCTTTTTAAGAGCATCTGGGAACACGCCCGATTGTAGACAGTGGTTGTATATGAAGGTAAGTGGCGGTGTCAGTACGTGGCGACAGTTCTTCAATAAAAGAGGCGATATACCATCCCACCCGATAGCACAATCATTGCGTAACTGTAGTATAAGCGACTCTGTTTCAGCCTCATCTACTTCCAAGAGCCCGAGCGAGTTTACAGGTGAGGGGTTTGTATTATCAAGACGAGACTGATCGTTAGTCGGAGGTGGTGGGGTGTTGTGTTGTGATATAATGTTATCAGCCAACTTTTTGCCTATATTACTGAAAAAATTGCAGACCTCATTTACTGAAGACTTTGGATCATTGCGTATTTTTAGCAGCTCAACGGGGCTTGAACACATGTTCGTGGTATTGGTTATTTCCTTTATTGCTTTCCATAAAAACTTTGGTTTATTACTTGCTTTCTCAAGCTCATTCCTTTCATATGATCTTTTTAATTTTCGGAGTAGGTCATTGCAAAAGTTCCGGTAACGATTATAAGTAATTTTCAGTATAAGGTTGTCTGGTGCTTTCTTGGACTGCATGTGTAACTTATCCCGGTGTCTAATACATTTTAGGAGACCAGTAGTTATCCAGGGTTTTAGAGTTCTTTTGTGTCTGGCGATTTTAGCTTGGATTGTGTGTTTGGATATGACCATTGTTACGATGCCTATAAATTTGTTCATAGAAATATTAGCATTCTCCTCAGTGTATATACTTGAAAAGTCAGTATTTTCCAGTTCCAGCTTAATTGCTTCATGGTTGAGGCGGGTGGAAAGATAGCATGTTCTCCGCGCAGGGTTTGCGTCTGTGATGTCGAGGAGAATCGGCTTGTGGTCAGTTATATGGGACTCTAAAACCAGTGTGGTCGACAATAATTTGGTCTTTAGAAGTATGTGGTCTAGACTTTTATCAAGGCGAGTAGGAAATTCGTGAGTGGGCAATAACCCTTGAGAAGCATTTAAGATGAGATAGTCAAGACATTTGTTGTCCTCATTACGTTTGATTATATCCATATTTAAATCGCCCACTAATACTATATTAGGACAGGCGGATATGGTGTCGAGGACATTAGATAAGCTAGTCTTGAAGTTATCAAAGTCATCGTTGGATTTATATGATGGAGAGCGGTATATTGCCACAACTGCTAGTTTGTTTTCTATTTGACACATGAGGCAAGTTCCGCCCTTAAAGGTGGGTTCCCATACATTAGTTTGCAGTCCCAGTTTAGTATAGATTATTACTCCATCATTTTGGTTGAGATTTATTTGAGTTGAGTGAGACTGAAAACCTTCCAATATAGGTAAATTATTAGCTTTACTCAGCCAACATTCGGTCAGAACTATGATGTCAAAGTTAATTTTAGTTAGTCGCAATAGTACTAGAAGTTGATCGAAGTTTTTATTTATACTACGAATATTTAAATGCAGTAATTTAATATCGCTACCAGAAACATTGACATATTTTAAACAGTCTTCTGGGTTACATATAAAGGAGTTGCCTACGGTAAATTTATCAAGGTCGTTATTAATATTAATTAAATTAGTCATTGTTAATTGGGAAATAAATGTCATAGTGTGAGCCGGTTGGATAAGCAAGTATTATTTTGTACATAAAGTTAGAATGGCAAGTGCATCGCACATATGTGTATTTTATGATATTGTGGAGTATTGTTATGTATTTGTGAGTCATGTGAAAATGTTTGTAATTAGGGTTTACAGAACTGTGTAGTGTTTGTGAGAGTATGGATGTGTTTGTTAGTGACTGGTTGTTTTGATAATAATATAAGAAGATGACAATATTAATAAAAAGTGATCTAACTATTCTAAATAAATTAAAGTAAAATAAATTAAAATAAAAACGATTTACAGTGAGTTCAAGGTATAGTCACACATTTTTGTTTCCAAGATCTTGTAGGTGTTTAAATTTATGTATTTGTGTTTTTATTTAGATTTCAATAATTTTAATAGTTTTTTTTTTGAAGTGAAAACTTCTTTAGCGGCGTTGTACACTTTTTTTGTAACGGGTAAAAAATGTAAAACTCGCGTCAGGACACGTGACCCTGATCGAAAATTCGTAAGACGGATGGTGAGTAGACAGCCGGCGGCGCGGCGTAGGCGAGGAAGTATCCCCCTCTCTTTCTACGGCGCGGCGAAAATGTATGCCTGCGCCTGTTGTTTAGTTTAGGTGGGGCAGGGTGCTTGCGCGAATGTTCGTGTGTGTTTATGTTACAGAAACAAACTTAACTTAAATGAATGAATTAATTAGAATTGTAGTTAGAATGTATTGATAGACTTGAAGGTACATCTCTCGACAATAAATCTGCAATTTGGGAACTACAGATAACTGGTGGAACATATGGCACACCTCCGGTGGACGTGAAAAATTTAAAAAATTAATAAAATAATGGTTCTGGTAATAATGATGGTGAAAAAGTCGTCGAAATTATGGATGGAAGTTGATTTTTCTGAGAGATAAACTTTTTAATGTAATATAAATTGACATGTTTGTGCAAGATAGCGCAATAAATAAATATTGTATTCTACGACATAAATGATAGTACTTTTATACTGATAATTAAAGCAATTCGTGCAAAAAGATTCCCTAACCATTCCAAAATATTAAAAATGCACAACGTTAATATTTAAGTTTTCACATCTGCCGGCACTCCCGGAGTGCAACCCGTCGTTTTTTTTTTTATAATTTTTCGGCTCAACCAAAGCACCTGCCATTTACTCTCTTCACCACCCTTGGTTGACTGGTAGAGAATGCCTAAGGCATTAAGTCCGCCGTTGTACCTTTTTGTGTGCGAAAAGATTAAATAAATAAATAAATAGGGACTTTTGTTGACAACCGTTTCTATTAACACCAATCTCACAACATTTTACGAAATACTTAAACTAAAAATAACTCAGATATTCTTCCTCGCAGTACTTAATCCAATCCGTCATACGATATACGTTATATTGTAACGAGCCACGCAGTCGAATGCTCACAAAAACATTTCTAATTTACGCCGAAGAATCTGTCGCGTATGATAAGCCGATTTAGATGGAGCATCCCGAGATCATTTTTATTTACATTTTTATGAAAATTGTTGACAAGACTCTTTTCTTGTTGTAGGTAATAATATAAAAGCGGCCAAGTGCGAGTGGGACCCGCACACGGTTTCGCGCCACCGTACAATATTTAATACCACTTATCATTTTTTTTTATACAACGTGTAACGTTAAATGCGCAAAACCTGAAAATAGTTGGATCAGAATATCGAGCAGAATTAATTTAACCACTTTTTAATATAGGTCACATTTTTCAAAAAATCTTCATTAAAAACGTTGCCGTGTCTATTTATTAATAGGTCAAGCAAGCCAATATCAGCGCTGCGCAGCGGCCCGGTGACGACCCCTCCCTCGGTAAAGCGTCGTCGCAGACGCAAGAAACGATCAGAATGCCCAGTAAAACTAAAACCGCACATAAAACCTTTACAATTTTTTAATGACTTATTTTCTCTCTGAAATAGGTCAATTGAATTAAAAGTCAGTTGGGGTGTCTGAGGTTTTGCGCATAACGTTACATGTTGTATAAATAAAATAAAATGCCTTTATTATTCCTTCACTACAATAAAATAAAATTCTTATTAAAGCTAGTAAGTAGGTATATTAATTAAGGACCCCTCGATGGGTATAAGCTTCTTGCAGTAACTTCCAGTTTTGTCTGTTTTTTACTTTCAAGCTATGATTTTTTTAATACTTTAAAAATCATGTTTCTTGTATGAGGACCCCTTTCATTTTTAACATGGTTTTTGTCATTGCAGCCATAGTAGTTAGTAGGAACTCTGTGAAATTCAAGTATTACGGTTCAAAATACATCCCTGTGACAGAGGGACGGACGGACAGCGGAGCATTACTAATAGGTCCCGTTGGCACCCTTTTGGGTACGGATCCCTAAAAACGACTTATTCCATCAAAAGCATATTTATGAGATTTTGAATCAAGTCTGAAGTGAGATGAGAATGTGGAAACGTAAAAGTAAATTAAAATACAATTTTGAAAGATTACCTACAAGTTGGTGACTTGAAATGTAAAAGTAAATTAAAATACAATTTTGAAAGATTACAAGTTGGTGACTGTAGAAATATTTAGTGTTGTAAGACGGTATATACTCGTATGGCATTCTTTTTACTATTATGTTATTTTTCCTACTAGCTATGTGCACTATTTTCCTGTATACCCTTGGATGTTCCCTTGGTGGTACAGTGGAAGATCAATTTTAACCGCTGTACTCTTGGCCGTGAAACCCGATCAAATTAAACGAAAAGCATGTCGATTCTGTAAAAATCTCACCGTTGGAACTTGCGTGGAGTGAGCTGTCAGTGCCATCCCACTGATGCTAGGGATTGACTAAGCAAACATTTGCAATCATAATCACTTATAATAATAACAGCCGCACAGGTCGATCAATCAGGTTAAGCTACGCTTGCCGCGGTTGGCCTGTGCATGGGTGACCATCTTTACATACCGAGACCCCTCCGTGCCTCGAAAAGCACGTTAAGCCGTTGGTACCGGCAGTCATTCGTGGATACTTGGCAGTCGTTACGGGTTATCAGCAGCCCGAAAGTCTGACAAACTGTCTTACCAAGGGGTATCTTATTACCCAGTAACTGGGTTGTAGAGGCCAGATAGACAGTCCCTTCATGAAAAATACTGGTATTCAGCTGCATCCGGTGAGACTGAAAGTCGACCCCAACATAGTGAGGAAAAGGCTAGGTAAATTGCTTTGATTCCAGTCCATGTTAGCACAGAACCTACCGCAGTCTCTCAATTACAAACTGGCCTTCATTCATCAACTGGCCAACATTTTTCCAACCCTAGCCACGAAATAAAAATCAAGCACATTCCCTCGCATTAGCTGGGTCGTTAAAGTATTCCAGCAGAAAAGCGTTGCCCGACAGGTATCTGGTTCATTAGTTACACGTGAATAATGTCTGCCCACAGCAATGCAGGGTTAAAGCATCCAGTGGGTGAAAAGCTGCAGTGGGTACTCGTTACTTTAATGATGTTACAGCTGTTAAAACGCTTGTGTCTAACAATACCAAAAGGATTATAAATCTGGTTTATTTTCAAGAATTATCCTGATTTGTAACAGGTAACGTTATGTTATAAAAACTGTTACAATAAAGTTTATTCAGCTGGCAACATTTATGTAGAATTAAATTTGTTGTAAATAGATAAAGAAAAAATTATTCCATTTTTAATTTAGCTGGTAACATGTACATTCGTATTTATTTTAGGCCAGTAAATTAATTGTAAATAGAAAAAGAACATATTATTCCATAATTGATTTGGCTGGTAGCAATTTCGTACATTGGTTACTAAATATTATAATATATAACAATTAATATATAATATATAACAATTTCGTAAACAAATATACCGAGTCGTTTTTATCAAGTAAGCTAATTCGCGCCTTTTTTGGAGTTATGTGTTAAACTATTGCTATGTTATTTTTGAGTTAAGTAGAAGTGTTGTGAATTGTACTGTAGTTGAAGTGAAACAAACTAATTAACCGTAATAGATACCTACGTGGACTTATTTTAACAAGTGATCTAACACAGCGGACGAGAGGTAAGTTTGCACAGTAACGTGGGAAAAGTTGTTAGTTTTGTTTATTGTTGGTTTATCTGTGTAGTATACCAGCGGGGTAATTTAATTACAGACGTAGAATAGCAATCGATGGCAATGTATTTCCATTTGACAGTTTAGCCACGTTCATTGTCAAAATTGTCAAACCTTAAACATTTAATCATCTTTTTTTTTGTGTTTTTATACTCGTATTAAAATTGGTTTTGTTTGTGCAGGATAAACAATTTTTCTTTTTTCTTTTTCATTGCGTTATTTACGTCAAGTACAACGACAAGTACTCACAATCCATGTAATATTAGTAACATTGAGTGAAAAACAAAATAAAAAACTTTTAAAAACTAAGAACTGATTTTTCAGTCGACAGATAATTTTTATTCGTGGAATAAAATTGACCACTGACAGTTTTTGTATGGAAGAACTGTCAAAAATTTAAAATTATTCCTAAACTTTGGAAAAATCAGCCCTAAAACAACTAAACACTCGTATGACGTGGCACAACACACGTTGGCACGTGCCTCCGTACACCCAGTGCCTTATAATGAGACTGTCCACTTTGTCTATAATAAAGTGTTTTAGGACGTCGTTGGAGCTACTCATTACTTATTGACGCTTTTCTTTTCCTCATAATGGCATGAACATCTTCGAAATCGTCATCGTTATGTGTGGTCAATGGAATGTTTTCTTCATATTTTGTTCTGAGCTTGGACTAATCTGATCAGAACCTTAAGATAAATAAAAATACTTTCTAAGATGAAACATTTAATGAAAAAGAAAGAAATATTACAAACTCTTTGTGTTGGTGCTGGTAGACACAACTGCTAATTTCTTAAGCTTATTTAATACTACAGCGTTTATCTTATCTTAATTGTGATAGCATTTTCTTTTTTTTATCTTTATCTGTTGAACTGTAGCAACACTAGCTCATACGTCACAATAGTTCCAAGCAGCTGAAACAAAAACCATAAAAAAGAGTCCTTTAGATAAACATAAAGATAAACTCGGTGTAACGGACATCGAAGCGCAAACTGTTATCGTGTATGCAGCACATAATTTTAGACCCTCAGCGAAGAAACGTATCGTCAGTTATAAGAAAAAACCGGCCAAGCGCGAGTCGGATTCGCGCACGAAGGGTTCCGTACCATTATCTATAAAAGCGGCAAAAAAATCATGTCTGTTGTTTGGGAGCCCCCTTAAATATTTATTTTGTTCTGTTTTTTTAGTATTTGCTGTTATAGCGGCAACAGAAATACATCATCTGTGAAAATTTCAACTGTCTTAACTATCACGGTTCATGAGATACAGCCTGGTGACAGATCTTCGGACAGACGGACGGACAGCAAAGCGGGAGTAATATGGTTCCGTTTTTCCCTTTGGGTACGGCACCCTAAAAATGAGCTGTTTCATACAAAAATGCAATACCTACATGGTCAAAATGTATGGGGATAGACAAACACAGCAGGTTTTTGTGTGCAGCTGTATTTGTTTAACTCAATGGTGGTGGAGTAACCAATACATTTTTGGCTGAGTGTGCGACGACAGGGGCAACTGTAACCGTCGACGCGTGTCGGCGACAGCCGTCAACGTGGCTGTCATCGACAACACGCCGCTCGTGTATTTGAGTACCATACTCAAATACACAAATGACACGTTGTCTACGGCAGCCGCCGACCCGTCGACGGTTGCAATTCCCTCTGACGTCGATGCGTGTCGCTCATGTGTATGCAACTAAAAATTAAAAAAGGTCCATTATGAATAAATATACACTCATTTCTTTAACCTTTTCTTAATACTTACAGTTAAAATCATAGTCCTTGTCACATAAAAGAAGTCGAGTCCACTCATAGCAACTTTCAGGTTGTTTATTTGAGCTATAAATCGCTCCACCTGCAATAACATTGAGTTAAATGTCACAAGAGTTTCGAGAAACATAGCATGTTGTGTACTCGGTGAAATACTTATGTAGGTTACTGATGAATATCTATGTATTGCGCAACGCATTCGTTCTTTTTAAGCGTAGAACTTAGTTGAGCATTGAAAATGTAAAGAAAAGATAGAAGAAAATGCATTTATTTACACTATATCTGATGCAAAAAAAAATAAGAACACAGACACTATGAAAACAAGTAGGGGGTAGGGGGGTATGGGGTATACAATATCATCATCATAATCAGCCCACTGCTGGGGTCACAGGCCTCCTCTTTCTGTGAGAAAAAGTGGGCCATAATAAACGTGGGCACGTAGCGGGTTGGTGGAAGTCACATGTCTTCAAATTTTTGGTTCTAGGACATAAATATGCGTTACGCAAACCGGCCAGCCCTCAGCATAATGCTTTCTCTTCCTATTGGCTGTCGAAGGCTGTATACCATACACAAACTTACGCCTTCCTATGTTTAAAGGCAGAAACCACCTACTACGATCCTTACATGCCGAAAGGCTATAATAGAAAGGATATATAAGTGTTTTTTTTTTTTTTGTTAGCCTGTATTATATCCCACTGCTGGGCAAAGACCTTTCCTTTTTTCTTCCAAACCTCCCTGTGTTGTACGATCTCCGGCCATGTTAGCCCTGCAAACATCATCAGACCGTCACACCACTTTCGCCGTCAACATCGACGGTAATGTCCTCCTTCAGACGTCCAGTGAGTGACGATCTTTGCCCATCTCTCATTTAATACACAAATAAACTTAAGTATTTGATTTTAACCATTAGATTGCCAGGTAGCTGGAAGCCTATTAAATTTAATTTGTCTCCAAATCTCGTGTTAGTCGATTTGATGTGCCGTTGTTATTTGAATCAATCAATCATTGTAGCTAACAATAAATTGACAGCAAGTCTACTGATCACATCCTTGATTAGGCTTTCAGTAACTGTTTCAGACTGCTTAATTAATTATTTATTTGATCTTATCAAGTGACCTTCATAGGAGAATGCCATCATAGTTTTATTACTTTTCTTATTATTAGTCTCAATTCAAAATGAATGTTTTTCCTTCTATGTATATTTTATAGTAGGTATCTACAGTATTTTTATCTCACGAAGTGACACGCGCTTTACTTGTGGTAAATAAGTGTACAAACACGCTGTGAATGAATGTGTGAGTGAAGACGAGTAGCGTCAGCACATAACACACACACACTTCCGACTTCGCCATTGACGATGCCGAGAGCTCCTGCGCTAAAGCTAAGATTTCCTAGGAGAGCAGTGACCGCCACATGTGGCCGTAATGTCCAAATACGTTTTTTGACACATTCATGTCAAATACTGGTAAAGTGACAGATTTCATGACGTCTGTCATAAATATGACGGAAACGTTCTTCCAGGAAACCGTTGCTTTACAGGTAAATTCACAGCATGTTCTAACATTTTGTAAACACAAGTAAAGCGCGTATCGTGAGATAAAAATACTGAATCTAAGTTTTAAATATTTTAAAGTTTTTATCAGGATTTATAATAAACCATATATCATTCTAGTTTTTAATGAAACATATTACATCCTACCGTTCTAGAAATAGATTCGTCTCTTACCTCAGTATGAAACCTGGCGCTAGGAATCCCATACAATACATACAGGGGAGCAACAGAATTGGAGTGTATCCTCGCAGCCAATAGCAATACAAGCAGGGTTCGTAGCAACAGGAAGGAGAAGGAGTAGGTGAAGTATATGGAATGTTCCACACCGTTCAAAGCCCTGTGGAAAAGCAAAGTTAAACTTCTATGTTTGCAGCTAGGAACTAACTTGTCAAGTGATGAGACACAATCAAAATATCTGTTGTTATGTTCCTCCCGGCAGCAGGTAACACGCGCAGACAGAGATATAAATACTTTTTTCCTCATCTGTTACGCAAACTTATTAAGTTCGGTAACAATACAAAAAGTAATCGTGTTTCATTAGTTACAGTTGAGCTTTTAGTAGAACAGGACAGTAAGCAAGTAGAAATACACAGATTTAATGGAATAGTTTTTTTTTTTTTTTTGAGGATGAAGATAAAACAGGGATACTATAGAGAAAAGACTATAGAACACACCTTTCCACAGAGCCCTCCCAACTTCGAGTCTTCTGGGCTGTCCTTCGTAAGGAACGGTAGAAACATTGCTTGCATTTTGAGACCTCAGGCCGTTTGTCCATCGCCACGTCAACGGTACGTCAACGAGAACGAGATGACGGTGTCGTAGTCGCGTTAAATACATTTACTATGGCCGCGTGTCACCGCCTGTCCATCAAAGTGACGTCACGTTCAGTTCAAAAATCTCGTTGACGTCCCGTTGACGGTGGCAGTTGACAAACGCTGCCAGTGCTCCGTAGCATGCTTTGACGTTCAAAAGCACGGAATTCAAGAGAGTCCTGACCCAGAACTGGGTAGACAGAATTTAAAGCTGGGAAGAGTTGTTGGGAGAAATAGAGAAGACAGAAACTTACCGTTTTTCGCTTAACATCCACATACAAAGGGGGTGGGTCAGGTATTCTTTGTTGAGAGCCGCACTGAAATTCATTCGAGTAGATTATGATGATAGGGTTAATTATTTCAGAGTAAAATAATGAACTCTATTATCATCTGATTTTTTTATAGTTTGCATACTCACTTGGCTACCTCCGGATCCATGAACGTGCATGTAATAAAATGTCCGGTTTGCGTCCGGCTGTAAAAGGCAACATTCAAATTAGCAACCCACGCAGCGCACGGCGAGAGGAAATTAAGTTACTATCTAGCGTTATTAAACACTAGAATTAATGAAAACAAAACAACACTAGTGTTGTTTTCATTAATTACCTAAATTGAAAGACGAAATAGCTGTTGGTGATTACAGAACGTCACTCAATATTCAAGCGTTACTTAAAACTAGCTCCAACCAATCAAATGCATTCTTCAGGTGTAAGCGGCATTATAACAGCTTCAATAATGAATATTGAACATCAGAAACGCAGTTTACATACCTTTTTATACGACAGAATGGAAACAAAAGCCAAAACAGATGCAGAAAATTCGTAGTTCCATTTACAAAAGTCCCATTTTTTATCTTGTCATTTTTGATAGAATAACTTTACAGTAACGTAACTAAGAAGTTTTATTACATTAATTTAAGGACCCTTTAATAGTATATTAAAAACAATTTATTTCATTAAGCTAGCTTTTATAGTTTCTGAGGCTTTCGGGTATCTTTATGTGACCCTAATTCATTGCTCTCAGGTGTAACTTTAACACGAAAGTAACTACTGAATAACATTGAAACTAACCTAAGGCTATAGAAAAGCTGCGTACAGATCCAGTACAGGTTGCTTCCGAACGAGGTCAGTATATAAATACCAAACTGGCCATTAATCAGCTTCACCAGGCGCACGATCTTCAAGTACTGAGTGCGGAACTCGCGGCAAGAGAAGTGCTCCTGTGTGAATTGAACATAAAATTATGTGTAAGGCCTAAAGGTAGAAGTATAGTAATTATACCTAACGGCTATAAAAATGGTTACTTGAGGAGTGAAATTTGGGCCGACATCTATAAACGTTACTTAGCACGAGCTTTGACTAAGTGTGCATACACACGAGCGACACGCGTCGAAAACATAAGCACCTGCAGCCGTCGACGCTTCGGCAGCTGCCGCCGACAACACGCCGCTCGTGTACTTGAGCATCTTACTAAAATACACGAGCGACACGTTGTCGACGGGTGTCGATAGCTGCTGTCGACGCGTGTTGACGGATGCAGTTACCTCTGTTGTCGACGCGTGTTGACGGATACAGTTACCTCTGTCGTCGACGCGTGTCGCTCGTGTGTACATACACACGAGCGACACGCGTCCTGAGACGGTCAATGTCATCTTGCACTTGTAGTTTGACAGTTGTGCGACAGTGACAATAGTGACGCTTGGCCAAAGCACGTGCTAAGTAGGTAATGCTTATAAATTCCGACCTCAGACCGGTAATAGTCTCAAGTCCCAATCGAGGATCCGTGATGGTTTAGTGAATGACTTTTTCCTACAATTTTATAACTGACTGACAAAACCAAGTAATTTTATCAGACAGAGTAATATTTCAAATAAAACAATTTATCTTAAGTTGTATCAAAAAGAAGAATGAATTACGTCAAGCAATCCCAAGGCTTAAATGATCAAATCTAGCTTTTCCAACTGTGACATCTAAGTCTTTCTAAGCTCCTTTTCACACTGTCCGGCTGCCGGGTAGTCGGAACCGGGTATCCGGTGGTAAAGAATAAGGGTAGGTTTGAAAGGTTTTAAAACTTACAATAGAAAGATTCACCTCTATGCGTATGCTGTGTGTATGCGCTTGAAGTATTAAATAAATAAATAAATAATAAAGATAGAATAATACACATTATTTATTGTACAACACAAGGAAAATAAATGCGGCGTGCGTGTATGAGCATAAGTATGAGCCTAAAGGAACTGGAGGGGAGTATGTGTGAATCGTAGCAGGTGGTGTTCTTCAGTTTTTGCTTACACCCATGGGAAGAAATTGTGAGTTTTTGTATGTATGTATCTAAAAGAAAAATCATAACAACACAACATACATAAACGTACAATTTCTCCGGGTTAAATTCATCCGGGTTTCGGGTTCAGGCTTCGGCAGTCGGAGCGTACGGAAACGGGCTTAGTATCCAAAGAAGTGAAAAATGACTAGATTATAAAAGTTCTTATCAGTGATAACACTGTGAAGAGAAATTAGGATACTAGGTCTAGAGGATACTATGAACCTATCTCTTAAGTAATTAGCTGGGTCGGTAACTGAATTAATTTGTTTGTTTTCGTCGATTTTGTCTTTCTAGTGAAAATGGCGCTACGAATTAATTTTAGTATAGCTGTTATGACTTTTATTGCTTAAACGACTTTGCAAATCGTATCGTAGTACCGGTTTTTGGAAGTAAGCAATATGATAAGCTGAGTCTGGGAACTGAAATCTATCTGTTAGAGGCAGATCAAAAACTGTTGAATTCACACTTTACAAAAATATCCGAAAGTGTTGTTCATTAAAAAATAATTAAACACATATTTATAGAGTTATCATCACATCAAACCATTGTTTTGACACCAATATCATAATCAATAAATAACATAACATTGCAGAAAAAATTAATGCAAAGGTCAAAAGTTGTGTTTGTGTTTTGTGTGCGAAGTTTGAAGGAAGGAAGGATGGTTATGAAGGATCATATCATACTTAGGTAGCAATAACACGAACTTATTTACATTTTAAGAAACTTCGCTATTAGCTGACACAGATACTCTCAGGTATACGTGTCACTGTGTCAGTCACTTCTTGCATACTGCCTGCCACCATGGGGTGGAGCCTATAAGACCTACTTTCCAAAATAATGGGAGTTTTAGCCAAAACAATTGTTACCGCCTTCACCGCGTGGAGGTACTCCCAGCTTATGTATTAATTATTAGCTGACCCGTAAAGTCACTCAACAGGGAACAAGAAATAATTATTTTATTTAACGTGGTTTTTACGATTTGTCGCTTCGAATTTCTTTTAACCATATAAGTTGTATATATTTTTGTAATTACCTTTTAAAACCCTTAATTTTGATATTTTACTCGATGGTATTAGAAGAAAAAAAAAATTCGAACTCCAAAATATGGCACCCTAAATCCGCCATTTTACTTTGTTTTTGATTTTAATGTAGCCAGTTACACTCGTGCTACCAAGACAAATCTAAAGACGTATAATTTATCCAAATCCGTTCATTCGTTTAGAAGTTACGATGGAACAAAGAAACGGACATACATACATACATACATGCATACAGGTCAAACACATAACCCTCCTTTTGGGCTTCGCCGCAGTCGGGTAATTAGATAGAGCACAGAGGGTAGTTCTCAAAGTAATGTACCCCACAGAAGAGATTTACAAGGACTGCGAAGTGCTTTCAGTAAGGAAACTGTTTGTGCTTCAGTGTGTACTGAGAAAACATCGCGTGCCAATAAAAATAACCAAAAAACGTCGAGCTGATATTGTTTTTCCACCTGCAAGACATAATACCATCTTTGCTAAACACCAGAAGGCCAATTCTCGTAATTTAAAACGTTCAAAATCTGTCGCAGTCTCAACTGTGCGACAAACAAATCTCAAAAACTTGTCGAAAATGTAGGGAAATTAAAAGTATTTTTGACAGATTGAGCCTGAGATGAGACTGTGAACGTTCTTAAAATTACGAGAATTGCCCCTCAGTTCTCTTATCTCAGTCGAAAACCCTATAACAGGATCAATAAACTACTACAACGCAACTGCAGCAACGCGCAGACCCGGTCTCGAAGCCAGCGGGCAGATCGCGCGGCGCTTGAGCGGCGTAGTGTTGTGTTATGAGAAATTAGTGTCTTTGTTCGCGAACGAAATATCTAAACAGAGACGACAACATCTTTTTGATACAACATTTAGAATATCAGTCGTTAAAATCAAATAATAAAATGCACAACACTACGTCAATGCAGACGCGCGGGTACCGCTAGACTAGTGCGCATCGCTCGTACGCCGCTCCCCGCGCCGCTGCACACTGCCTTCGAGGCCAGTTCCATATAAATCTATGCATTGAAACGCGCCGCTCCCCGCGTCCTCTGACTTCTTGTCCGTAGCCTTATAATGGAGGAACACTGACTCTCAAGTCACAGTTTTAAACCTAGTTTGGGAGCCAAGGGACTTATGTTTGGAATACTACTTCTATATATTATTATTGTACGAGTAAATGTAATATCGGTAACAATGTTGTCACTTTTTCTAAATAAAGAAAATATAGAAAAAAAAAACACCAAAATAGAATAGTCTATTTATTCTCTAGCTAGAACTAACTATTTTTGGCAAAATAAAATAGTAACAATAAGCACGACGAATGCAGCCGGTTCCGCTTTGGCAACACGCCATCTTGGAAGCTATCTCTTGATTATTAGTTCCAAAAACAAAATTGGAGGGAAAAGTATAATAATTTTATTTCACGGAGTTGATATTTGCATCATAACATTGTTCCAAATAGCTGACTTACATATTTAAGAAACTTGATTGGAAAGATCACATTGAAAGTTCTTCCTACGCATTGTATAAACTCGCCCCAATAGTAAATACGGATACATTGCTCACTGCCTATCACGGACTTGTTGCATCGATCCTTAGATATGGCATAATTTTCTGGGGAAACTCTACACATAAAGATGTTTTATTTAGAATGCAAAAACGATGCATAAGAGCTATGTTTGGTCTTAAAATCACAGACAGTTGCAAACCATATTTTATTAAATATCAAATTCTCTCACTTCCTTCATTGTATATATTTGAAACGTTATTATTTGTTAAAAAGAATCCCCAGCTGTTTCCGAGGTCTTCAGATGGTTCCGAAAGAAGTCAACGGGATAACCGAAGACTTCGTATACATAGTGCTAAAAAAGCTCTCATGCGTAAGAGTGTATTCTGCATGGCTCCAATATTATACAACAAGTTACCAAAGGCATACAAAGATTTGAATATTAATAGTTTTAACAAAAGCATAAAGAAGCTTTTAATAAATAAATGCTACTATGATGTTGCCGATTATTTAAATGATGTACTTTAGACATTTTTATTATTATTTTTATTAATCTAATGTAACTTTATGTTTTTTTTTTTTTTTTGATTTTGAACTTTGAATTATATTATTATTACCATATTTGTACGCCTTTCAAGGCAAAACATGCTGAGACTTTTTTTTTTTTTTTGTAATCGCTCCAACTGATTGTGAACCTACGCGTGTTTTTGACAAATAAATACATCTTATCTTATCTTATCTTATCTTATCTTAACCTATTTTCAAATATTATTTTAAAAATGTACATTTTGCTACCAAACTCACGTGATCCACTCCCTCTCATAGAGAGGCGACCTGTCTCCCAGCAGTGGGAATGACAGGCTATATTATGTTTTATGTGAAATGTAGGTAAATTTTTTCCTTAATTTAATACCTTATTCTCCTTAGCGTGTCTATGGCAATCTAAACAGTGTCGGCCCAGAAATTGACTACGAGTTTGGTAACTTCAGTAGCGTCCATCAATTAATGTAACGTACAGACGCCAGCACATCAAGCTACTACAATCTGTCAAATTTCTTTAATAGATTTTCAACTTTAACACTAAAGAATAAGGTTCAAAGTTGATTGGGAAAATTATGACAGTTTCATAAAAAACTTTGATAGTTTTAGAAAAAATAAATATTGCTTTTAATAAAGTATAATCTTCATCATATAAATTCTTATTAAATTATAATAATTCACTATTATATATATCGAAAAAAATTATTTAATTGTATATTTGCGAAATCGCTTTAAAGTTAAGTTCAAGTAAACTAATTTTTAATTATTCCATGATTATCCTACCATGCACAAACAGTACCTATATTACCCGTATAGCCGTTACCCGTATAGCCATGTAAGCCGACCCCAACATAGTTGGGAAAACGCTACGCAGACGATGATGCACAAACAGTATGTTACCACCAGCAAAGTTGTTTTCCGCATAAGTTACTTTAAAACCCAGTTTATAACTACCCTCTTTTAATAATTCTGACATAATGATGTACCTGTTCTGCAGCTTTCTTCAAGAGCTCATTGTGTATAAGCAAATGTTCCGTCAAGTAAATACTTATTACCATTATGAGAAGATCGTTGAGACTCCATATAAACGTCGACTGGATGTTGAAGAGCTGCAACAATATGAGGGAATCATGCTACGTTTATTATACTTCGTTGCTTCGTCCTTCGAGATTAAGATAACAATGTAGTAATACGTCTAGGGTATCGCCTTTCATCCACTAAGTTTGAATATTTTTTTTTTTTTTTTTTTTTTTGTCGGTACTTTGTCTTCCTGATAGTTATGCCTGTACCGCCACTCATTCGCGTTTTAGTGCGTCGCCGATCACCACGTTATTTTCTTCGTTTCATTTGAATTGTGCAAAAAGATGCCAAAACGTAGTCACAAAAACGACGACAGTGATTATTTAAGAAAGAAGATTCGAAAACTCGAAAGGAAACTTAATAAACGCGACAGAAGGTCGCGTGTTCGAAGTTGTTCCGAGAGTAGTAGCTCGTCGACGAATATTATTATGTCGCCGGTACTATCGGACCATGAAGGTAAGCTGAAGTGTTATTTTTACAAACGGAAGATATTGTGAATAGTTTTTCGGACTATATCCGTATCATAATCTGACATGATGTCATATTATCTTAAATAGTGTTGTGTACATCTTATGGGGATGTTACCTTCACATAATTTTGGATTCCCAATTCATTGGGTATATACTACTAGTGATTGTGTACATTTGAAAGGAATGTTGCCTTCACTTTAGTTAATGACCTACTTAATAATAATTGCATTTTATATCCGTACGGACTAAAACATGGTGTTGTGGGTAGTTTTAAGGACTATCGCCGCTCTAAAACCACTAGTTGTATACTAGGAACATTGGTAGTTGTGATCATATCCACGTACCTACATAACAAAATGTTATCACTCGATTTCGTAATTCTGAATATCGGTATGGATTATAAACTTGGTGTTGTGGATAGTTTTGAGGACTATCACCGCGCTATTTTCTATCCGATACCTACATTTGGTACATTTTCTATTCCAGCTGAAATGGAAGTTCAAGGTGATGTCGCGTCATCTCCGATTATTGACTCAGATGAGCCACAACCGGGTACGTCCACCTCGACGATACATGATGTTCCTGCTACAGAAGCAGTACAGGCAGGGGAATCGGAACTACCTGTTGAAGTAACGCTTCCTGAGCTGGACGAAGAGATTCTGAATCTCTTGGGCGAAACTCCATCAAAGGATAAAAAATATGGACCAGACATTAGATGCGAGTTATCTGCTCGCTGGGAACACATCGCAACAACAGGCTTGACCAAGGATGCCAGAAAGGAGCTGCTTGATAAGCATCTGGTTCCAAAAAACTGCACAAAGATTGATGCACCCAAGTTAAACCCAGAGATAAAGGCCGCCTTATCGGAGATGCCAAAAAAAAAAAAAAAATAAAAAAAAAAAAATAAAAAAAAAAAAAAAAAAAAAAAGAGAATAAGCAGGTGCAGGTCGCAGCAAGTATATCTTGTATAAGTGAAGCCCTAAGCATACTCTTTTCTGCAGGTTATAAAGATCAGTCGGTAATAAAATTACTGATCGAAGCCGGTCGACTGATGTGTGACTCACAACACAGCGAGTCCATGACACGGCGCAGTTTTATATGTTCTACAATCAAGAAAGATATAAAAGATCAACTGTTCAATACAGAAATCGATAAGTTTCTATTTGGCGAACATCTGACCGATACTCTAAAAGCTGCAAAAGCTATATCAAAATCAGGCGCTGAGATTAAAATAAACACACAGGTTCGAAGACCTGCACCAGCGCAGAGACCGAGACAGGCCCCTGTCCAGACTTTAAACCAGACGCCTCCGTTCCCGACAGCGCGGCAAGCGGGAACAGCGAGGAGAACAGCGCCGGCGCCGCGCCCGCGACCGGTGCAGCAGCAGCCGCGACAGCAGCCGCGCTTGCAGCAGCGCCAAGCCCCGCGGCGCTAGACCTGGTACGTTTTGCAGGTCGGTTATCCTACTTTTATGATCAATGGCAATTGATAACTAATGACCTCGTTGTATTATCGTGGATAAGAGGTTACAAGATACCGTTTACTAAACCTGTCTATCAGTTACACGAACCAAGTTTACCTGCATTAACTTCATGTGAGTCCTTTAAATACAAGGTGGCCATCACTGACCTTCTAAACAGTGGTGCTATTTCACATTGTGAACCATGTGAAGGACAGTTTCTTTCTAGTTATTTCCTGATTAAAAAACCCAATGGCAAAAACAGATTTATTTTAAACTTAAAGTCTCTAAACAAGTACATCGTAACAGAACATTTCAAAATTGAAGATCTAAGAACAACATTAAAATTAGTATCAAGAAACAGTTTCATGGCCACCTTTGATTTAAAGGATGCGTATTTTCTAGTACCTATACACCCGACGTATAGAAAGTACCTACGATTTAGGTACGAGGGTCAAATTTACCAATTCAATGTTTTGCCGTTTGGTTTAAACACAGCTCCATTTGTGTTCACAAAGCTATTAAAACCGGTAATTTGTTTACTGAGATCATTAGGTTATCTGTCATCTATCTACTTAGATGACATTTGTATCATTTCTAATAATTATCAAGATTGCTTAGATAATATTTTACAGACAAAACATATTTTAGAGTCCTTAGGATTCATAATTAACATTAAAAAAAAAAAGTTGTATGATTCCGAGTAATATTTGCAAATACCTTGGTTTTGTGATAGATACAAAAGAATTTCATGTTAGCCTTCCTAAGGAAAAACGAAATCTAATTAAACAAGAGTTACAATCGTTTCAATTGAAATCTCGTTGTAAAATAAGACAGTTTGCTCGCTTGGTAGGCCTCCTCACTTCGTCCTGCCCCGCGATTCAGTACGGTTGGCTTTACACCAAGCAGATGGAAAGATGCAAATACCTTGCATTGTGTAAAACGAGTAATTATGATAGCCACATGTCTTTACCACAGTATTTGCAGGACGATTTTTCCTGGTGGTTAAAATCTATTGATACCGCAGTGAATCCTATTAGACGGGACAGCTACTGTCTAGAAATATTTTCAGACGCTAGCAAAAAAGGGTGGGGGGCAGCATGCGGTGCGGAGACCGCCAGTGGCCAGTGGAGTAACACAGAGTCTAACAAACATATTAACTGTCTAGAACTCCTGGCTGCTTTCTTGGGCTTACAAACATTCGCAAAAGGATTAAAAAATTGTCAGGTGTTACTACGCGTTGACAACACAACTGCTATTTCGTATATCAACCGTATGGGTGGAGTAAGATTTCCACATTTAACTGAAATCACAAAATCTTTGTGGCAGTGGTGTGAAGCTCGTGGTATATTTGTATTCGCTTCATACATAAGCTCGGAAGATAACGAAATAGCAGATGCTGAGTCTAGAAAATCTCACCCCGATACCGAATGGGAGATTAAAGATCATGCTTTTGAAAAGATTGTGAGAGCCTTTGGGCAACCAAAAATTGATCTTTTCGCATCAAGGTTGAATAACAAATGTGTTAAGTACGTCTCATGGAATAGAGACCCAGGAGCATGCGCTGTGAATGCTTTTACTTTAAATTGGTCAAATCTTTGTTTCTACGCATTTCCTCCTTTTGCGGTTATATTAAAAGTATTAAGAAAACTTATATACGACCAGGCGGAGGGTATTGTTGTGGTTCCATTTTGGCCCACGCAACCCTGGTTTCCACTTTATCAAAAACTTCTCTGTTCAGAATTAGTTCAGTTTAGACCCTCTGATAAAGTGTTATTGTCTATTTCCAACAGTGTCCCCAAGCTCACGTTGATTGCAGGGAAGTTATCAGGACGGCGTTACGAAACAGAGGAGTACCACCATCATCTTTAGATATTATGATAGCTTCTTTATCTGAAAGGTCAATAAAACAATATGACGTTGCCATTCGACGTTGGGTAAACTTTTGTAAGACTCACAATATCAAAATACATGAGGCGTCAATTCCGATGATTATGTATTTTCTCACTGAGTTATTTCATTCCGGCTTACAATACGGATCTTTAAACAGTCATCGCTCCGCTCTGTCTTTGATCTTAGGATCGAGAGTAGGGTCTGATGATCGCGTTGCTAGGCTATTCAAAGGTTTTTACAGACTTCGTCCTCCAGCCCCAAAATATAATATCACTTGGGACCCGTCAATAGTTTTAGAATTCTTATCAAAATGGTACCCAAATAATAATTTAAGTTTCGAACATTTAACCAAAAAGGCCGTAACTTTGCTCATACTTGTAACTGCACACAGGGTGCAAACCATTAGCAAAATCAAATTAGAAAATATGAACGTCACTGATAATCTTATATTGATCAAGATAAACGATTTGTTAAAAACATCTCGACCTGGTTTATCTCAACCTTGTTTAAATATTCCATTTTACAAAGATCGACCGGAAATATGTCCCGCTGAGGCTCTTATAGAATATATTGATAGGACAAAACATTTGAGAAACAATGCCAATAGCCTTTTTATAAGTATTAAAAAACCACATAAATCAGTAACCACAAATACCATCAGTCGGTGGATAAAAGATATATTATCAATTAGCGGAATTGACACTTCAGTATTTTCTGCCCACTCCACCAGACACGCAGCCACCTCAGCTGCTCATAGAGCTGGTGTCAATATTGACACGATACGAAAAGCAGCTGGGTGGAGTGGTAGCTCCAATGTTTTCGCTAGATATTATCATAGAGACATTCAATGTGAACAAACTGATCAATTTGCCTTATCAATCCTAACCTCTGATCGATGTTAGATTTAATTACTTAAAATTAATAACTTAAATTTATCTACCCCTAATTAAAGAAAAACTACAATTTAATTACTTTATTACTTGTAAGGTTTGATTAATATACATGTACCTAAGCATAAAAATTCAGTGTTTTAATATTTCACCATCTTTCAAAATCTACATTGTTATCTTAATCTCGAAGGACGAAGCAACGAAGTATAATTGGAGATTAAACGAACTTACCTGAAGTGAAGTTCTATCCAAATTATACGAGTTGCTTCGTCCGAAGAGATTAGTTCCCTCCCAACCCTATGAACCCCATACCTAAAGTGAAATATTAAAAAAGGTTCCAGGCTTTCAACTAAATGAGTGGCGGTACAGGCATAACTATCAGGAAGACAAAGTACCGACAAAAAAAAAAAAAAAAAAAAAAAAATATTCAAACTTAGTGGATGAAAGGCGATACCCTAGACGTATTACTACATTGTTATCTTAATCTCTTCGGACGAAGCAACTCGTATAATTTGGATAGAACTTCACTTCAGGTAAGTTCGTTTAATCTCCAATTATGAAGTAGACTGTAGTTAGGCGAAGACGACCATGCTATAAATTCGTGAGAAAGACAGAATATGCCTCATAAGAGTAATAATATTAGGGTAGCAATAAAACGAGTGACTGTAAATTACAATTTTAAGTGTCAAAATTAATTAATTTGGGTTATATAATTACTAAGTGAGCGACTGACTGTAAGTGACGAAAAATCAACAGAATAGTATCTTACAAACATTAATTTGAGTTACTTAAAATACAAAATGAGCATAATAATAAGGCGTAGTCGACGGAGCCCCGCTTCGCGGGGCCCCTATTTCTGTCTGCAGGGTTTAAAGGAACCTAACACGAAGCGGGGTGCCCCAAGTCACGAGCTCGCTTCGCTCGCTCTTGCATCCTAAGTTCTCAAGTTCAATCTTGTGTTTTTCTAAGTTGCCCTCTCTGTATTTCCAGTCGCTCACTTAGTAATGTAGTCGCTCGGATAAAATTTTAATATATGAAATGGATTTATCACAATCCACTTTTTGTAAGCTCGTTCTGGATTTTATTATTAATCAATATTCGTCGTTAGTTTAGTTAATTTTTCGCTTACTCAAATTCATACCGCTCAAGTTATTAATACAGTATGTCATCATCAGTCGTAAAGCTTTTTTTTAATCGCTCGTTTTATAATTCATATTATTATAACATATACGTTAATAAACTTGCATTATTACCTCACTAAGAACTGCTTTCCATACAGAATAAGGTGTGTTGTCGAAGATCCAAGGCATATTAAAGTGAAAATAGTTCTCTGCAACATTGTTGATATCGCAAGCGCATGCCACTTTTAATCCGTAGAATACTGATAGGAGGTGTTCCACTGAAAAAAAAAAGTGGACCGCTGCAGCTATATTTCTACCATGTTCCCAAAACTCGACAAAAAATGTGAAGATTAGATCTAATTATGGAAATATTCGTTTACATCGAATAAACGTATCGACTTCGCGATCGTAGCAGAACGCGCGCTACGCCATAGCATCGCACGTAGCTTCTGTAGCGACACGTAAAATGCGAGTTTTCCTTTTGCTTTATGCATTGCTGTTTTATGATTGTAATGTGGGTGACATTAGTTACATGACATGACATATAGTTTTATAAGTAATTAGCACGAACAAAATTCGCTGATTCTAATGGAGTCGCTGGGAATATCTTCCGAGACACAATAATTATTAGAACCTAATCTAAGCCATTACATTATACCTACCAAAACTATTGTTAATTACTTATAGAGAATACATTTCTCTGCCTTTACACAAAAGTGACGAAAACTAATTATCTACACACTATGTCGTGATGGGACGCAGGTGCGTCTCCATATAGATCAAATTAGACGGACGAGACAGATGAGAATCACACAGTACCTAAACCCGCAGTAGTAAAAATAAAAACCACAAACACATAGGAAAAATACGTACCAATGGCCGCAGTTAAAATGAAAATTGTAGTAACATTGCTCATAGCTCCCACGTTTCTGGTAAACGGGGGCAATTTACACTCAATCGCCTCGACCTTCGCTATCAGAGTAGGCCAGGAACGACCAATATGCATCAATGTCAGAAATGATATGAGGCTGGATGTGTAGAATATAGAATTAGCTAAAAAATAAACAAAATTATTTAAATTATGCCTAAAGCACTACGTCCGCCTTTGTACCTTATTGTGTGCTAGAATTTCAAATAAGTAAATAAATCAGAAAATTTGTTCAGTTTTTTTTTTTTATTAGAACATTTTTTTTATTGCTACATCTGTCATGATCGACAATTTCATACATGAGAACCGTTTATTTTCCGAGATGAAAATACACTAAGTATTTACTTTGTCAAAATGTTTGGTAGCTAAGTAGTGAAAACTTTCAAGCAGGCTATTAGACTCAATTTCGTGCAAGGTTCAGGTAAACAACGTTACGTTACATAAGACTAGATTAGAAGATTTACACACACACGGTGACCATTAAAATATTAACTCTTTTCAAAACAGTTAATATTTTTTTTTTAAACAAAAGAGTTTGTTTTTTTGGGAAAATTTATTCACCTTTAACAATGGAACATTTTTCAACAGCGTTCAAGTACCAATATCCAAAACCTACCAAATTGAAATGAAAAAAATAATAATAACAGCAATAACTTACTGATGTTAGCCAAAGAGATTCCATTCATGATAAGCCAGCAGAAAGTCATGATGAACATCAATACCTGACCGAAGAGACTGATCGCGTAGAAGATCATGTACGGAGAGCGGAGCGTGAATCTGAGGACGTAATAGCTATTGTAACGGGGCACATTTCTTATATTGCAGATGGCGAATTTTGTACCGAGGTTTGCCCTGCTTTTTTTAGGAGTGTGCTGGCGAATTTTTTGTAGGAGAATTTATGTATGTTGGGTGGTTGGTGAAATGCAATTGAGATTGTGGATGTATAAGTAAGGAAATAAAAAATATATGTATGAACTGAATTTTCCCTTTGCTTTGTTAAATTTACTAGATTTGCCCTTTCCAACTGCCTATGTCAAGTTTAGTGAGGTACGTATCAAATATTCAGGCATTTTTTTTTTTTGGTATGTTTCGTAAAAACGTAGGCACGAAACACACAAACTCGATTTGGCCTTTTCTAATTATTGAAACCAAGTCATTAATCTGATTAGTTATGGCTCAATAAATGGAATTGCCGTATGAGCTAAATTACTAAACTAATTAATGAAATAGTATGGTATTATGTAAGTCCCAATAGAACATATTAATAAGCCTCTATATTATCTATTAGGTATAGGTGGGAACACTGGGACAGCACAGACAAAGGGGTAGGCTCATTGAGACGTACAAAATACTTATCAAAGAAAAAGCTTTGAAGCAATTCTCGTCTAACCGAGTTGTAACAGCATGGAATAAATAGGCTCCCGGAAAATTTTGTGACGCTCCTACACTGAGTACTTCAAGAATCGACTGTACCGATTAAATATCTCCAAGCTATTTGATAAACACGCATCAGTTAACAAGCTGCTAGTGTGTCTAACCAAATAATAATAATAATTACCAAGAATACACATCAAACCATTAAAAAATAACACACGTGAAACAGCCTTGGAGATTGTATGTCTCCAATTTATAATCCCTTCGTGATCCTAAAACCTAGAACTACCGCAAAGCTTTCAACATTATATTTTAGCCCTGTCACCCACAAACCCCACCGAGCACTTCGATCCTGATTTGCATCAACCTAACGAGATTACCATGTACCACCACGTACCCCACCTACCACATTTATTCCTACTTTATTTAATTAATCATAAGGCATAATTAGAAGTCTCTCAGGTGCTGAAATTGTCATCGTTACGTGAAGCATGTTAACTTATAGCAAATTCGCGAGATTGCGAAGCGTAATTTTATTAAAATACGTCTTTGAGTGAGGCTGTAATGACGTAATGTATAAGTTTCTGTGCGTATCTTTATGATGTATAGGCTTTTATATACCTGTGGGTACATAAAAGTTTATAGGTTGCTGAAACGTTATCAAGACTCTGAGATAAGAAATGTAGGTAACTTATGTACATTTTTTAAGTGATTAATGTTTAGGGTTCCGCACCTAAAGGGTGCCAACGAGACCACGATTACTAAGCTTCCGCTGTCAGTCCGTACGTCTAGACCAGGGATGGGGAAACTTTTTCCTTCGCGTGCCAATATGTACTAACAAAATATATGGCGGACCAAATTGTTGCATTTTTGGCTAAATTATTTAATGAAATAAAAATATTGATTATGTATTTTATGAATAAATAATTTATTGTACAGACGCCAGGACATCAAGCTACCCGAAACTGTCACATTTTCCCAATCAACTTTGAACCTTATGCTTTAGCGATAAAGTTGAAAATCTATCAAAGAAATCTGACAGATTGTAGTAGCTTGATGTGCTGGCGTCTGTACAATATTACATTATATATACAACGTGTAACGTTAAATGCGCAAAACCTGAAAATAGTTTGATCAGAATAACGAGCAGAATTAATTGAACCACTTTTTAATATAGGTCACATTTTAAAAAAAATCTTCATTAAAAACGTTGCCGTGTCTATTTATTAATAGGTCAAGCAAGCCAATGTCAGCGCGGCGCAGCGGCCCGGTGACGACTCCTCCCTCGATAAAGCGTCGTCGCAGACGCAAGAAACGATCAGGCCAGTAAAACTAAAACAGCACATAAAAAATTCACAATTTTTTTAATGACTTATTTTGTCTCTGAAATAGGTCAATTAAATTTAAAATCAGTTGGGGTGTCTGAGGTTTTGCGCATTTAACGTTACACGTTGTATATTAAATTTCAACACTTGGCGGGCCAGAGATGGCCCGCGGGCCGTAGTTTCCCCATCCCTGGTCTAGACAGACGTGCCTAGCTGTAGGCCTACCGCATAACTGAGACGTTGCCTGAGGTAACAGCGCGGTGCGGGAGGGGTGTGGTGACGTAATGCGAGAGCTCATTTATTCAACCTGTGACAACTATCATCCCTCCCGCACCGCGCAGCTACCTCAGGCAATGGCTCAGTTAAGCGGTCGGCCTATAGATACAGTTCATGAGATACACCCCGCTGACCATTCTAGCACACGATAATAAGTCCATTTAAATTTTTCAATAACTAAGTAATTCATGTGTTTAGGGTTACTGCTTCACTTACTAGAAATAATAATTAATGACAACAGCTATTTGTCATTAAAAAAAGTTATAGAAGTCAACTCGCGTGCTTCCTCACAGTACCTATTAATATTTTATGGATTTATGATTAACGTAGTTTTTATCTAACAAACCTACATTGGAGAGCAGTAGTGGCCAATGGCCCCAACTTGTAGTTGTAGGTCGTGGGTTCGAATCCAGGCGGTCACTTTAGTTTGTGTAAATAATTTCATCACCTCACCACAATAGTGACATCTACCAACACGCAATAGGCCCGCGTGGTATTTTATTTTTTTATTATGACAGGCCTGTTGGTCTAGTGGTCAGTCCTGACTGCTATGCCCAAGGTCGTGGGTTCGATTCCCACCTAGGACAAATGTTTGTGTGATGAGAACGATCATTTGTTCTTTGTCTGGGTGTAATTTATCTATAATATGTATGTATTTAGAAATATATATGTATGTTTATCAGTTGTCTAGTACTCATAACACAAGCTCTGCTTAGTTTGGGACTAGATGGCGTTGTGTGAAAGTTGTGGAATATTATTATTATTATTATTTATAGCCCACTCTATCTCTCTCAAAGAGAGGAGGTCTGTCTGTGTCCCAGCAGTGGGAACGTTATTGGCTGATTATGCTATGCTTAAGCAAAACCTACATTACAGGTTCTCCTCCAAAATACGAAAAGGAGCGTATTCATAATTCATCCGCTTTACTGAATGGCATTTTGTGTTCCGCGATTATATTATACGCGAAATAGTTTCGCGTATTTTTCTTTAGTATCGGTTTGGGAGATTATAATTTTTGATACTTTTTTTTTATGTAACTAGAAAAATCTCTTGCATCTTGTGCTTCCTTACAAACTTCGTAGTGGTTCCTGCTATACGATACGAATCGTGATCTCGATTTCTACGCTTGAATCTGCAGTGCTATTCTGTAAAAATCTCCCCGTGAAAACTTAGGTGAAGTGAGCGTGGAGTGAGCTGTCAATAGTGTCAATCCAATCATCCAAACTCACTTCACCTACGTTTTCACGGTAATTTTTACAGAATAGCACCGCTGGTTAGATGTTTTTTATTTGAGTTTATATCGCACAAACAGGGAGGATTATTATTATGCTAGCTACAGGAACAATTCTTAAGCAAAATGAAATCCTTTAGACATCAAAAGCACCCTTAAATCGCATTGTTACCTCAACTTATAGCTGGTGGGACTGGTTAGCCCCGTCAGAGGCAGCAGTCCCATCACTCGGCTGCAGAACAAAGTTCCTCGTATGGTCCCATGGAGTCCACACATCTCTCTCTTACTGAGATGGTGTTGGTTCTCCATGTGGAATGTCTTCAGGAATAATTTGGAGCGCATTGTTGTTTGAGGATAATCTGAAATCGACAAAGTTTATTGACAAATATAACATCGTGTTTGTTTTCCCCGTATGGTGAGGCAGAATTCTACTTAAAGTACATCCAAAAAACACACGCAATCATTTGCTTTATTTTCTGTGGACTCCAGTTCGCTAGCTATAAAATAGCACGCACCAGTAAAGCTATACGGTTTTTACACAATAAGAACTATTAATAAAGTAATCTCACATAACTAAACCAGGGAATCGTAAAAATCACCTTTCGACGACAAACGCCGCCAAAGATCTACAAACCCACCATAAACTGTTTACCATACAGCCCCACAGTTTGAATATTTAAACGCTAACACGAACAAACATGATACCTGTCATATGTCAGATACAGCGCGGGAAAAGTATTTTCATAGACCACATATAAAATGCCTCAATGTCAACCGAAGTGTCGCGAGCTTTAGTGATTTAGGTAAACAATTCATGGTGACATATTTCTTCGGGTTACCGTCTGAAAATACTGTACTTAAGTTGAAAAAACCTTGATCATTCGTGCCTTCATGGGTTAAGTAGACAATAATATGATATGTAGGTACTGATATTGTATCCGTATTTTACCTGAAGTGACTCATCTGTCTGACCGCCAAGCCAATTATTGGTCAAAACAATCGATCAACATTCAAAGCCTCGAACAATTGACAGGGTAATTGTTTCGAAAATTAATGTTCAACTTCGCCCTGACTTTCCAGGAAGTTGTGTATCACGATGTTAGTTTACTTTTTTAAGGTTCCGTACCCCAAAAGAAACGGTACCATTCACTCATCAAACTTCGTTGTCCGTCCGTCTGTCGAGACCATATTTCTCAGGAACGCGCGGGAAGTATCAACTTGAAATCGATATTAAATACTTAAATCTGAGGTAAGGACCGTAGATTTAAGATTGTACTTTTTTTTACTGCTCCAAAGGCAGTAAAAAGTCCGACAATTGTTCATTTGTATTTAAATCACACTTTTTTTTTCTTCTAGAAACACCATGACTACGGAACCTATCACTGTGCGTCGTCCGGCACGCAACTAGCCGTTTTTTTTTTTTTAAATTAAATAAATAACTACCACTTATCGCGAGTCAGCAAGCGTAGTGTGGGTTACGTAGCAACTATTTAGTAATCTGTGGTGTGGGACGCTCCCCAGCTACATGGACCGATTACCTTAAGAAGGTGGCTGGGACAGACTGGGTGCGAATGGCGAAAAGTGTTGTGCCACAGCCTGGGAGAGGCCTATGTCCAGCAGTGGACTGTGATGGACTGAGTTCATTGAAATACCACATGCAGTTACCATTAAAAACAGTGTTCTGTGACAATACCAAGTCACAACATAAAAATATTCTAAACATAGGTACCTGTACCTACCTGACTACCTATGACAACAACAAAATGTTTCAAAACAAACGCGATGTTAAGCCCGCTTTGTTTTCAGTCTGCGGCAACGTCATGCGTTCTACTGGAAATAACGCAGATAAATAATCAAGTCACGGAGTACACGTGGGGCTTAATGAGGTGAGGTCCGACTGTGAGTGGGATATTTTTTACAAGTTGCCTTCACTTTTAATATATTGTGCACACTCAAATTTTATATGTTGTAATTTTCTAGCAGTATTTAAATTGTTATATTTTTCCTTCTTCTATTTTCAAACAAGATAATATTTACATAATACGAGCATAAGCTAACAGAATTAAAACTATAAATAATAGTATTATATGTGCCTACATGTATTTAAAAAAATAAAAAATAGTTGCCTTTACTTATATTTTTATCGAGATAATTCTTCTTGTTTCTTGTCAAAGGACGAGCATTTACGACGATAATAGCTCCTCGCGGTACCAAGCTTTGCCAGTCAGCAATTATGGTAACTATTGAATGAAAATTATTCCTTGCGTGTGCCACATTACAACGGTCGTCCGCCGCCCTTCTTATCTTATCGAGATTGTGAGTAAACTCAATAAATTGCAGAATAAGAATAAATAAAGAACTTGCAATAACTAGGTGTAAACATGATAAAAATAGAGAAAATAAATTATGAATACAAATTATAAAATTAGAAGGAAAAAAAAATTATACAACGTGTCCCAGAAATCAACGTCAAGCCGAAAACGGGCAATAGGCCAAGTCGTGACAGCTATTAGAAAAATATAAAAAAAAATCTTGGTCATGTACTTTTCGAATTATAAGCATTCAAAAATAAATCTCAAAAAGTGACACCCTGTGATGGTTTTTCAAGTCCTGTGACTACATTATTAACATTTCGGTAGTTTTTTTCTCTGTGATGTAACCATGAATAACCCTTCTGTAAATTACAGTTAAAAGTAAAACGTAACTGCCTCAGTTCTAAATTAAATGTTAGATTTTTGCCCAATATTGAATTCAAAATAATGACATCACCCAACTTTAACCGACTGTACTGAAAAAAAAATCTACTACACTATTTTGGCAAGTAACTTTAAAAGATGGCGCGTTTAGTCAGGATTCCAAAATGGTATAACACATACTAATTGCTACTTCTTAATTGAGGAAAAAAAGTACATTGTTGGTTTTAGGTGCATTTGAAATAAAATTCAGTCGTTGGATTTCTTTTATTATAATTTTTATTAAATCAGATTTACGAAGTTTTATAACAAATGTTCAAACTGTTTTCCTTCAGCTGCAATGCAAGTTCTACATCTCTTTAAAAATGATCGCGTAATAAGACGGGCGTATCTTCTTGAGTTGATGTATTCAGCGGCTTCTGCAATTCTTTGGCGCAGCTCGTCTAAATCTTGAATTGGTTTAGAGTACACTTTATCCTTTATCGTACCCCAGTAAAAAAAATCTATGGGGTTTAAATCGGGTGAACGGGCAGGCCACGAAATTGTACCACCCCGCCCAATCCACCTATCGGGGTATTCTCGATTGAGAAACTCTCGTACAGTGAGAGCATAATGCGCTGGGCAGCCATCTTGTTGATACCACATGCTGCCGTAAATGTTCAGTGGCACTTCTTCCAATAATTCTGGTAATTGGTTCTGTAAGAAGTTCAAATAACCCTGGGCATTTAAATTCTCCGGCAGCTCGATTGGACCAATAACTTTACCATTCAAAATTCCCGTCCACATATTTACTTTAAACTGGTACTGAGATCTATCTTCCCGCATCAAATTTGGATTTTCCACGTGCCATTCGTGCAAATTGTGGAGGTTCATGTAACCGTCCTTTTTAAATGTTGATTCATCGGACCATAGAATTTTTTCAAAGAATCGCGGGTCCTCTCGGTGCCTCTGCAACATCGTTCGACAAAATCGTACTCTCTCTGGGTAGTCTCGGGGTAGCAGACTTTGTACTCGTCGTACATGGTATGAGTGAAACTCGTTCTTTTTTAAAATACGATGTGCAGTACTTTTGGGGACTCCTATGCTCTGTTCAATTCCACGTACTGAGATACTTCTGTCTTCTTCAACTGCTTGCAAGACTTCGGCTTCGTAGGGCATAACGGGTCTTCCCTCGCTAACCATTTGGCTAGGAAATCGACCCTCTGATAATGACCGATGCACATTAATAAATACTCGATGATCGGGATGACGCTCAGCATTCGGGTATCTCTCACGATACACTCTTGCTGCGGCATTGGCGTTGCATAAGCATTCTCCATAAATGAGATGCATGTTGGCGTATTCCTGTGCGGTGTATCGAGATGGCATGATAAAACACTACACAAACACGGGGTTGCGATTAAAACAAGTCCGGGGTTGTCAGAAACGGTGCAGATAAATCCAAATTACAATGCAAATCAAGTCCAATAAACAAAGCCACAGTTGTAAGTACGAAGTCAATACGAATACAAAAAGATGTGCAGTCAACGAAAGAGCGTAACGTACTGCAGTATTGCACAATTTGCCGACGCATCCCTGTTTAGCCAGAGTAGCGTCTCTATCTGTTTCACTCACACATATGAAATGATGTGTCAATCCGTCTCCCTCTTAGTTAGATAAAAGTAGCGTCACTATCTATCTCGCTCCCACTTGTCAAAGTAGCGTCACCTCACATTAGCTAAAATGAATCTTTCTCGCTCACACTAGTCAAAATAACGTCACTCTTCGTCTCAATCGAACTTTTATGAAATACGGCTTCATAAAAAAAAAATGTTTTTTCTCAATTAAGAAGTAGCAATTAGTATGTGTTATACCATTTTGGAATAATAATAATAATAATATAATAATAATAATTTATTCTTCAAAAAGTACAAAAGCGTTACAAATAAACAAAGTTTTCAGCTATTTTAGTGAGGTGAAAGTACAGAGGCAATTTAAATTAAGACTACGACTCCCAAACTGAGACATGCTCGTATCTTGGGTAGTCGGCGGTCAGCCGTTTTAGATGTCGTATAAATATCACCGCCTTACTTTGTGCTAAAATTTTACACATAACAATTTTACATAATGAGCATTTTGACAAAATAATAATAATAATAATAATAAAACTGTGCATTTTACGTGTTAAATTATTATTTAAAAATTCAAATACAGATTCAAATACTGAGTTTCATTTTACTATTTCAATAAGTTTCTCAGTCTCATCATAACTTAACAACTTTAACCAATTAGTTACTTTCTCTTTGAAATTGTGCTTATTTAATTTGTATAGTGAGATCCTTTTGTTAATTTTATTGTAAAGCCTGGAACTCAATGCGTTGTATTGTCGCTGTGCGAATGCTGTTCTACATTGCACAGAGGGGCAAACAAGTGCACCACTTCGTTTATTTATACCTTCCTTATTTAGGGGAAGTAGTGAATGTCGCCGGAGCATCGTGCGGAGAATAAAAAGCTGTCGCACCGTCAACACCTTGCACTCCCTGTATAGTTCTGAGGTAGAATAATAGCGTGGCTTTCCATGTATGACCTTGAGAATGGACCTTTGTGCCCTCTCTAGTTTTAAAAACAAAGTTTTATAAGTTCCTCCCCACGCAGGAACACAATAACCCAATATTGATTGAACTAATGCAAGATAGACCGCACTCAATAACGTACGGTCTGCAGAGTGACGAAGATTCTTAAACACGTAGAGTAGTTTTCTGACACGTCCGGTGAGGGTCTCCACTTGTGGACGCCAGTCTAATCGTTCATCAACTATAACACCAAGATACTTTATACAGGCAACATTCAATAACGGGGAACAACAACAAGTTATTGTTGATCTATCGCAATTGTGGGCAGTAAGTGTTATAGTTTCCACTGATGGCGCTGAGGTGTTGGGGAGATAAAAACGAATATATTTCGATTTATCCACATTCAACGTAAGTAGATTTGAAGATAACCACAGCATGACCTCTCTCAGATTACTCTCGGCCAGTGTCTTTGCCTCCACCCAGTTTTTCCCATACACTAAGAGCACTGTATCATCCGCATAAGTAAAAACATCACAGTTCTTTAGTTTTATCTTGCACAAATCGTTGATGTAAATTATAAACAATGTGGGTCCAAGAATACTCCCTTGCGGGACTCCATATTTGATTTCTTCGTCCTCACTCACTACATTGTCAATTTTGACTGCCTGGGTACGATTGGTCATATAGTCTTTAAATATATTTAAAGCCAAACCACGAACTCCAATGTGCTCCAGTTTTGATATAAGGATTGGGACAGAGACCGTATCAAAAGCTTTTGATATATCCAGAAATATACCGTAGCACCTGTAGCTCTTGTCCAGTTTATTGGCCACCGTGGCACTGAAATTGGTTACAGCATCTTCAGTCGACACACCGGACCTAAATCCATATTGGTTTTCTGATATTATGTTAAATTTGGTGAGATAATTAGTCAAGCAGTTATTAAGTATTTTTTCTAGTATCTTCGATAATGTACTCAATACAGAAATAGGCCTATAGTTCGTGAGTCGCTCTCTGTCCCCACCCTTATATACAGGAGTCACTATAGCTTTTTTCAGGCTGTTAGGAAATACGCCAGTGGCAATAGAGACGTTGCAAATGTGCGTGATAGGTGGTACCAACACTTCCTGTGAGAGCTTAATTACCAAGGCTGAGATATTATCCCAGCCCGTTGCACAGTTATTACGGAGTGAACCAATGATCGCTGCCACTTTATCATGGCTCACCGGCAGTATCCCGAGAGAGCTCTGCTGTGATATGTTATCCTTGGCGTGGCGAGGTACTGGCGAATTATCCGGTGGAACCAGCTTCGCAGCCAGGTCCTTCCCAATGTTGACTAAATATTTGTTGACACAGTTCGTTGACAATTTAGCATCAGCTGATAATTTTAATAGATCCCTTGCTGGCTGTGACTGACATTTCCTACCTGAGATTCGGTTTACAACATCCCATATTGCTTTCGGACTGTTTTGAGCTTTAGTAAGCTGATCTTTTTCATACTCGAATTTTAACTTTTTGAACAGCGCATCGCAGAAGTTTCGGTACCTTTTATATGTCGTTTGAAAGATTGTGTTATCAAGATTTTTCCTTAGATTAAGATGCATTCTATCGCGGTTCCATATACAACGAAGCAATCCTTTAGTTATCCACGGTTTCAGAATACGGGTTCGCCTGCTAGCTTTTTTCTGAATTGTGTGCTTCATTACTACGTTACTAATAACCGAGATCAAATTATCAGTGGCAATATTCGCGTCAGTTTCATTCAAAACCAGACCAAAATCACTTTGGTCAATGTCTGCTTTAATAGAGGAATAGTCTAGGCGCGTTATGGTCCTATTGGTATCCAGGTATAGTTTTTTGGTCTCTTTTATGCATAAAATGACGGGAAGATGGTCAGTTATATGGGTGTCTAATATGATAGCTTCTGCCGAGCCATTGGATTTTACTAAAATATGATCAAGGCAATTTCCGAGCCTTGTAGGATACACGTGTGCCGGCAATAGGCCTAACGAAGCTGTAAGTAGTAAATAGTCGCTCGAGTTACGATCGATATTATTGCTCTCTTTTATATCGACGTTAAGATCTCCTATCATAGCTATATTTTTGAATGATTTCAGATTAGACATTTGTGCTTCTAGGCTCTGATAAAATTTGGTTAGGTCTGAACGAGATGGTGATCGGTAAAGCCCGATTATAGCAGTATTCTTTAAACAGCAAATTAAACAATTAGCATCTGAAAACGATGGTTCAGAGATGGTACATCCTAGTCCGTTCCTAAAGTACATTACAACACCATCGTTTTGTGTCAGATTGTTGGTTGTAGCATGAGATGTGTAATTATCGAGATAAGGTGGTGGGCCTGATCCTTTTAGCCAGCACTCGGAAAGTATAATTAGGTCGAACTCAAATTTGATCGTGGACAGCATGGATGAAAATTGGTCAAAGTTTTTATTTATACTTCTGATATTAATATGTATGATTTTAAGATAGGTGTCAGGATCCGCAATAAGCCCTGTACATTGGTGCGGTGTGCAAATATGGGAGTTAGCAACTATAAACTTATCAATCGCCTTGGCAGCGTTATTTATGTTATCCGTCATTTTAAAAAAAAAAAATTATTACGTATAAATTCAACGTGACCGATGTAGTATAACAATAACGAATTATAATATTTTTTAAGCTGATCATTACTCTTACCGGTTGACGTTGCAGTTGCATTAAAAAGGAAATGTCAGCCACAGCGTAGATCTCACTATTACTATACACAAAATCAAAATCAAAATCAAAATCAAAAGTCATTTATTCAAACTAGGCTGAGAATCAGCACTTTTCGAACGTCAAAATTACAAAAGACAGTCCCCCAAAACGCCCGCCCTTCACCACTTCCTAGTGCTTTCGCTGGGAAGAAGAAGTGGCGCAACAAACTCCCCAGCAGCACAGCTGTCTGTTCAGTTAGAAAATACTTGACTGAATACAATACAAGGTATGCAAAGCAATTAACATTACAAGACACAGGACACTAAATTCAATTATCTGCCATATGTCAGCTAGCAACGCCAATATACCAAGAAATACAATAAAAAACTATACGTAGGTACTCAAGCAAAAATTAATAAATGGAAATTAAATAAAAGCCTCCAGGTATGAAGGGCGTGACCGCTAACATATTTATGCAATGCTGGGTTCTGTTTACATAGCTGTCGCTTGAAGTCACAAATGATAAACTAGGACCATCGAAGGAAACTAAATAAACAAGTTATTACTAATTATAACAATAATAAAACCATGGTCAGCAAGACGACCAGTCACCACAAGCAGCACCCACAGGTATATTTATTACCGATGTGAAGTTTGATTGGTTAAAGTTAAGTTGAACTTCAAATAGACATGATTCTGTTTTATCATTATTCAGTTTACAATAAGATATAAAAAATATATTAAGATAATTAAGCAAAGTGTTAAAAGATACACAGTAGCAAAAGAAGTGACAGGAAGATAGTCACTTTATTAATTCTAAATCTAACAAACACTGTTCGGTTTTTACCATGTGAGATTCCTTTGTATCTGGGTTCTTGCGTAAGAGGATTTTTCCGTTAGAAATCCAGCAGAATGTATATGTATTTCGTTTAGCAAAGTCACGGGCAAGGTAGTACAGCCTTTTAAATGTTGGGGTCAGGTGTTCTTCAACATAGATTGGTTTTCGTTCTCCCGCAATGCCCAGGTTTTCCGTATTTAATTTCTCCTCGACACATCTTCCTTTGTTATAGTTACGTACAGCTGTTAGAAAATTATTTTTGTAATAAACAGTAGAAAATTCAATAAATATGGATCTTGTTTGGCCAGGTTTCCCAGGCAGTCGGTAAATATCGCGAATGTTGGAGGGGGATATTTCAATCTGAGCTACTTGCCCCAATCGCATAGCAAACCGCAGAAGGTCCTCTATTTTCTCATTTGACTTCGCTGGTACGTTCCTTATTTCAATTGCTGAAGGGCGACACTTCTGTTGAAGTTCCTGAACTTGTTTTTCAAGTTTATTGATACAGTCATTGTTCTTTGAATCCTGACTAAACGCGCCATCTTTTAAAGTTACTTGCCAAAATAGTGTAGTAGATTTTTTTTTCAGTACAGTCGGTTAAAGTTGGGTGATGTCATTATTTTGAATTCAATATTGGGCAAAAATCTAACATTTAATTTAGAACTGAGGCAGTTACGTTTTACTTTTAACTGTAATTTACAGAAGGGTTATTCATGGTTACATCACAGAGAAAAAAACTACCGAAATGTTAATAATGTAGTCACAGGACTTGAAAAACCATCACAGGGTGTCACTTTTTGAGATTTATTTTTGAATGCTTATAATTCGAAAAGTACATGACCAAGATTTTTTTTTATATTTTTCTAATAGCTGTCACGACTTGGCCTATTGCCCGTTTTCGGCTTGACGTTGATTTCTGGGACACGTTGTATATAAAATTAACATATCAAGATTGAGCATTCATATACAACGTGTCCCAGAAATCAACGTCAAGCCGAAAACGGGCAATAGGCCAAGTCGTGACAGCTATTAGAAAAATATAAAAAAAAATCTTGGTCATGTACTTTTCGAATTATAAGCATTCAAAAATAAATCTCAAAAAGTGACACCCTGTGATGATTTTTCAAGTCCTGTGACTACATTATTAACATTTCGGTAGTTTTTTTCTCTGTGATCTAACCATGAATAACCCTTCTGTAAATTACAGTTAAAAGTTAAAACGTAACTGCCTCAGTTTTAAATTAAATGTTAGATTTTTGCCCAATATTGAATTCAAAATAATGACATCACCCAACTTTAACCGACTGTACTGAAAAAAAAATCTACTACACTATTTTGGCAAGTAACTTTAAAAGATGGCGCGTTTAGTCAGGATTCCAAAATGGTATAACACATATTAATTGCTACTTCTTAATTGAGGAAAAAAAGTACATTGTTGGTTTTAGGTGCATTTGAAATAAAATTCAGTCGTTGGATTTCTTTTATTATAATTTTTATTAAATCAGATTTACGAAGTTTTATAACAAATGTTCAAACTGTTTTCCTTCAGCTGCAATGCAAGTTCTACATCTCTTTAAAAATGATCGCGTAATAAGACGGGCGTATCTTCTTGAGTTGATGTATTCAGCGGCTTCTGCAATTCTTTGGCGCAGCTCGTCTAAATCTTGAATTGGTTTAGAGTACACTTTATCCTTTATCGTACCCCAGTAAAAAAAATCTATGGGGTTTAAATCGGGTGAACGGGCAGGCCACGAAATTGTACCACCCCGCCCAATCCACCTATCGGGGTATTCTCGATTGAGAAACTCTCGTACAGTGAGAGCATAATGCGCTGGGCAGCCATCTTGTTGATACCACATGCTGCCGTAAATGTTCAGTGGCACTTCTTCCAATAATTCTGGTAATTGGTTCTGTAAGAAGTTCAAATAACCCTGGGCATTTAAATTCTCCGGCAGCTCGATTGTACCAATAACTTTACCATTCAAAATTCCCGTCCACATATTTACTTTAAACTGGTACTGAGATCTATCTTCCCGCATCAAATTTGGATTTTCCACATGCCATTCGTGCAAATTGTGGAGGTTCATGTAACCGTCCTTTTTAAATGTTGATTCATCGGACCATAGAATTTTTTCAAAGAATCGCGGGTCCTCTCGGTGCCTCTGCAACATCGTTCGACAAAATCGTACTCTCTCTGGGTAGTCTCGGGGTAGCAGACTTTGTACTCGTCGTACATGGTATGGGTGAAACTCGTTCTTTTTTAAAATACGATGTGCAGTACTTTTGGGGACTCCTATGCTCCGTTCAATTCCACGTACTGAGATACTTCTGTCTTCTTCAACTGCTTGCAAGACTTCGGCTTCGTAGGGCATAACGGGTCTTCCCTCGCTAACCATTTGGCTAGGAAATCGACCCTCTGATAGTGACCGATGCACATTAATAAATACTCGATGATCGGGATGACGCTCAGCATTCGGGTATCTCTCACGATACACTCTTGCTGCGGCATTGGCGTTGCATAAGCATTCTCCATAAATGAGATGCATGTTGGCGTATTCCTGTGCGGTGTATCGAGATGGCATGATAAAACACTACACAAACACGGGGTTGCGATTAAAACAAGTCTGGGGTTGTCAGAAACGGTGCAGATAAATCCAAATTACAATGCAAATCAAGTCCAATAAACAAAGCCACAGTTGTAAGTACGAAGTCAATACGAATACGAAAAGATGTGCAGTCAACGAAAGAGCGTAACGTACTGCAGTATTGCACAATTTGCCGACGCATCCCTGTTTAGCCAGAGTAGCGTCTCTATCTGTTTCACTCACACATATGAAATGATGTGTCAATCCGTCTCCCTCTTAGTTAGATAAAAGTAGCGTCACTATCTATCTCGCTCCCACTTGTCAAAGTAGCGTCACCTCACATTAGCTAAAATGAATCTTTCTCGCTCACACTAGTCAAAATAACGTCACTCTTCGTCTCAATCGAACTTTTATGAAATACGGCTTCATAAAAAAAAATGTTTTTTCTCAATTAAGAAGTAGCAATTAGTATGTGTTATACCATTTTGGAATCCTGACTAAACGCGCCATCTTTTAAAGTTACTTGCCAAAATAGTGTAGTAGATTTTTTTTTCAGTACAGTCGGTTAAAGTTGGGTGATGTCATTATTTTGAATTCAATATTGGGCAAAAATCTAACATTTAATTTAGAACTGAGGCAGTTACGTTTTACTTTTAACTGTAATTTACAGAAGAGTTATTCATGGTTACATCACAGAGAAAAAAACTACCGAAATGTTAATAATGTAGTCACAGGACTTGAAAAACCATCACAGGGTGTCACTTTTTGAGATTTATTTTTGAATGCTTATAATTCCAAAAGTACATGACCAAGATTTTTTTTTATATTTTTCTAATAGCTGTCACGACTTGGCCTATTGCCCGTTTTCGGCTTGACGTTGATTTCTGGGACACGTTGTATAAATGGTATAGGCAGGATAAAAATAAAAATTGAAGAAGAAATAACATTGAATGAATTTGAGGAAAATAATAATTATTAAAAATTAAAATGTCAAGATTGAGCACTAATATTACAATAATTGTTTAGTTTAATTATAATTAATTCACATTTCAGAGAGTAGTAACATCTTTGCGGTGTGTAGCGCAACTATGTAGGTAGGGACGCCAGCACATCAAGCTGCAAGAACTGTCAAAGGGAAATGCCCATTCGAAAAAGAGGTTTTGGCCAAGTGACGTCCACGAAAGAAACAAATTATAGGCGTAAATTAACAATTATACAAGTTGTAGCCACATCGTAATCAAAGTCGTCGGAATATCAAATAGAAAAACTTAGTAGAAATGAACATCACAAGTCGCAAGGAAACAGCACCAAACAAAATGTGAAATGTCAATGTCAATCAGTTGTCAATTATACGACTATTATTGACGTAGGGATGACGTCATAAGATCGATTTATCGAAAAATCTATATTAAAAAAACTGGAATCACGGAATTGGTTAAATGGATCGTATCTATTTATAAGGCCGAATATGGATAAACATTTTTTTTGGCTCTAAGGAAAATAACAAAACCGAAACAATACGTAATAAAAGTTGATTTTCCAAAAATCGATTTTTGGTACGTAACCCGTTTTAGTGCCTCGATTTTTTTCCGTCAACGTTGCCATCCCTACTTTGACAGGACCAACGACCGGAAGTGTTAAATAAGGCAATAAACGATTGAGTTTCTTTATTAAATCAGCTTTTAATTCCGGAGATTTCATTACAAATAAGTAATAGCAATATTTTAGTTACTAAATGGGCATTTTTTTTTTTTGCATATATTACATTGATGGGCAAAACATGGCCAAGAATGGGCGTTTCCCTTTCTATCCGGGCCCAAGGTTTGTCAGCATGCGGTAGACATGTCCCGCCCAGTCCTATTAAAGTTGGGCAGCCTTTTGAGCGAGTCAGCTATCGTGACAAATAATTTAATTTAATGTTCTGTGTCTTGTAATGTTAATTTCTTTGCATACCTAGTACCTACGAGTATTGTATACACGGAGAGAAAATTCTTAGAAAAATTACTGTGCTCGTCACTGTAAAGTGAGTGCAAGTGACATCTACAGAAAATTTTCTGAGTGAGATTGGGAAAAATTCACTATATTTTGTCCAATAAATTTTACTGTACAGCATAAAAATGTTTACTGTGCTAGCATGGTAACTTTTTCATTACCACTCAAATGCACTCAGCTTATGAGACAGCACAGTAATTTTTCTAAGATTTTTCTTTCCGTGTACAATCAAGTATTTTCTAACTGAACAGACAGCTGTGCTGCTGGGGAGTTTGTTGCGCCACTTCTTCTTCCCAGCGAAAGCACTAGGAAGTGGTGAAGGGCGGGCGTTTTGGGGGACTGTCTTTTGTAAATTTGACGTTCGAAAAGTGCTGATTCTCAGCCTAGTTAGAATAAATAACTTTTGATTTTGTTTTGGAGCACAGTAAGTACCTATTGTTTCAAACACGATCCGTTAGTTTAACACCTAGTTCCTACCTCCACCTACCTACCTACCTACCTCGGTACTGCGCTTCATCACTCGCAGGCAAACCAAATATGTATCCTAACTATCACACTTCACACTATAATATCACACTAATATTATAAAAGCGAATGTTTGTTACTTCTTCACGCTCAAACGGCTGAACGGATTTGGATAAAATTTGGCATACAGACAGATAGTTTATAACCTGGATTAACACATATAATACTTTTTTTACCGATATTCCTACGGGATCGGCACTTGTGCACGTGAAACCGCGAGGCGCAGCTAGTAATATTATAAAGGCGAAAGTTTGTGTGTTTGTATGTTTGTTACTTCTTCACGCAAAAACTACTGAACGGATTTGAATGGAATTTGGCAGACAGATAGTTTATAACCAGAATTAACAAATAGAATACTTTTTATCCCAATATTCCTACGGGATCGAGATTTATGCGGGTAAAACCGCGGGGCGCAGCTGGTATCTAATATTATAAATACGAAAGTATAGTAGATTGTTACACAGGAATCAATTCCCATACGAGGTACTTAGACTATAGTCCGAGTAGGAATTGATGACTTTCACCCGTGTTAAACACTTATTTTCATTTGTAATACTATAAGGAAAGTAGAAAAAAATAGTAGCTTTTCTAAAATATTTATTGATAATAATAACATGAATAGTACAAATTATACTATACACTTTTTAAATTTTAAATATGGAACACACCGCGTCACCACCGCGAGCCGTCCCGCTTAATAGTTATTTTTTTTTTTTTAATTCAAACTGGCAGTTTATACACTCACAAGACTGCAGCATTTTTCTTAATTATGTAATAAAGTTCGTAGCTGACTAGGACTACCTAACCAAATTTAGTTTTATTTTTAAAATTCATTCCGACCCTAGAGAGGGACGCAATTACTATGAGTGTTTCCCGCCCAAAGGTGGGAACCAGCGTCTTCCACCCGCTATTCAGGTCAAACAACCTTTGAAACCGTTTACCTACGCCTAACCCACCGAACCGATCATCATGAAATGTTGCATAGAAAAGGACATAAGTACCTTTCATCCAGAAAAAAATACTGTTCCCGAGGAAAAGAACAATAACTTTCCATGGTCACAATTGTTTTAGGACGCTGGATGGCGCTAACAAAAAGTACTAGGCTTGCATGAATTCACGATAGTATTTCTAGTATTATGCTTTTAATAGGATTTGGATGAAATTTAGCACAAGGATAGTTCATTATAACCTGGATTAACACATATGATACTTTTTATCCCGGTAACACATTTCCGTGGGATGATTTCCGACTTCCACGCGGGCAAAAACTAGTCTAAAACAAGGACAAAAGCAAGGATTACGACAAACATTGCCAGTATTTTCACAATGTACAGACGCCAGCACATCAAGCATAAGGTTCAAAGTTGATTGGGAAAACTTGACATATTCGGGCAGCTTGATGTGCTGGCGTCGGTACAAATTTCTTGTGAAATACTCGCAACGAAGGTCTAGCCTTCAACATATAGCTCAAAGGTTAAATTCAGCAATATTATGGAAATGAACGATGAGACTTGGCTGTATAAACATATTGCTTGATAAAGACAACCTCCAACTTTCAAGGTGAAAATTAA
The DNA here is from genome assembly GCA_949629135.1 of Eremobia ochroleuca. Classification (NCBI taxonomy): domain Eukaryota; kingdom Metazoa; phylum Arthropoda; class Insecta; order Lepidoptera; family Noctuidae; genus Eremobia; species Eremobia ochroleuca. The sequence goes on from OX451387.1 coordinate 6,499,275, forward strand.
TATGCACGGATCTGTGGTGTATTTAGATAGGGAGCTTACTGTTTTGTGTGTTGAATCTTCAGAGGTAGGTATTGACTGATATGAATCGCATTGTTTTTTCTAAAGTAGCCTTGTTAGGGTTTCGTACGTCTTAATGAAAAACGGAACCCTTGGAGGATCACTGCTGTGTCTGACTGTCTGTCTGTCACAGCCAATTTACTCCAAATCTACTTGACCAATTAAGTTGAAATTTGGTTAACACGAATTTTTGTGACCCAAACACGGTCGTGTAACGTAAATAAATGAATTTTGAATATAGACACACTTGAATACAGTCACTTTTGGGGGGCAAAGAAGAAAATTGTCGTTAGACTATCTTTTGCTCCCGGCTTCGCACGAAAATTACCCTACGGGAATGTATCTTTGCTACCGGATACAAAGTAGACTAGCCGGTCGATTCTGTAAAAATCTCACCGTGAAAACTTGCGTGGAGTGAGGTGTCAGTGTCATCCCACTAATGCTAGAGATTGACCAAGCATACATTTACAATCATAATCGAGATTTATTAATAATATTTTTATTGACACGCGGTGCTGTCCTGAACGATATTTTACGATAAAAAGTTGAGATCACACGTCAACATCTTACTGTTTACATAGTCAAAAACAAATGCAGTGTGAAACTACCATGTGATCCCAAAATTATACAGCAAAATATCGTACAGAATGACGCCGTGTGAACGTGGCCTTAGCTTGTATATTATAAGTACCTACTGCGTCCATGACTTTTACGCTATCGGTAGGTATGTCAGTTTTGACCCACTGATCATTATTATACGAGTACACTGGACTTCATGAGAAAATGAAGACACTTGATTTTCGCCATTTCGGTGCTAATGGAAATTATATTAGAGATGGGACATATCCTTAAATCTTCTCTTGCAGGTTCAGTCGTGCCGACGTGACTCAGTCAGTACTCACGGTATCCTTGTCGAGTACTTCCTAAACTTTAAGTCAGAGGTTCCCAAACTTTTTTTATTTATTTATTTTATCAATCTATTTTACCATTTATGTACACACATATATAAACAGACAAGAAAAAAAAAACAGAACAAAAAATAGGTACAAAGGTGATGCTTATTTCTTAATAAATCTCTTCCAGCATACCTGCGATAGGACATTAGATAGAGAGATGTAGACAGCGTGTGAAAGAGTAAAGGAGACAAAAAAAATACATAAAATCGTAATCAATTATTTACTTACAAAACTAAACAAATACTATGAGAATATAGTTACATACATACATACAAATAAACCACTTTATACACAATAAAACACTTTTTTTCTCATAGACCACTTTAAAAATTTTGCTGTTTGCGGTGGACCCCTTGCGGCTACATTTCTACCATACGAGTATTCCCAAAACTCGACAAAAAATGTGAAGATTCGATCTGACGTAGATCCCTGTCGAGTCTCCCGTGGACCCCTGGGGGTCCATCTGGACCACTATGGGAATTAAAGGTACCTACAACATCTAAGAATTGAAAAAGAAATATTTAAGCGTAAAGATTCCAAAATAAAATTATACAGCTCGTCGTCTGTGACGGATTCTTAGCAAGTGACAAGGTTCTTAATTAGAATGTACTTTGTGGTTCTAAGAAAAAATCCCATATGACGGAGAATAATTCCTTATTTCAAAATTTCGAAAATAAAATTTCTGACTAAGCAAAGTACTTAACCAAAAAAGGTTGCATAATATATTCTTAAAGTAGGATGTATGCCAAAAAATAACATGCATGCAGGATTTGCTAATAGTTACTGCAGTACGTACCTACATATATTTTACCCTGCCACGTTTCTCGTCCCACGCAAACATGTTGCTCAATTGGGTCAATCAAGTTAATTTAATCGCGAAATTCCGCATACCTTACATTTCTGCTCCTCTAATTTGTTTTCTCAGGCGAAAATTTGGTATCCTTGCTCATTTTATCCTTTTAGTAGGTAAATGTTTGTTCGCTCTTCAAAAGTTATGAATAATTATGAAAATGTAGTTAGGTATAATTGGTTGGGAGTTTTACTCAATTAATCAACTCTACATAGTATTTCATTGCTACATACGTTGCTACATACATATCAGTTCATTGCTGGACATAGACCTCTCCCAGGCTGCCACAACACCCTGTCCTCCGCCTTCCGCATCCAGTCAGTCTCAGTCAGCTTCTTCAGGACGTCAGTCCATCTAGCTGGGTCCACACTACGCTTACCGATACGCGGTTTCCACTCCAGGACTCGTCTGCTCCACCGGCCATCGGTCCTTCGACAAAAATGGCCAGCCCACTGCCACTTCAGCTTGTTTACTCTGCGAACTATGTCGGGAGATTAATTTATTTTAATAGGAAAATTTTATTCTGATTGCTAGATGTCTATTGGTACTGCCTATCGGTGAACTCAATACGTTCTGTGTGTTTATGAATAATGGATGAATTAATTTGACGCGGTAATCAACGTAATTTTCCACGCAGCCAAATAGAAACACATTAAAATATTAATAACTACCAACTATTACAAAAGTGAAAGTAAATAAGGCTACTTGTTTATTATATTCACAAAATTATTTAAGTAGTGAAATTCTATATACCTACAACATGTCACGGAATTAACGGACACCACCAAAGAACCTAATTAGAATATTACGTCATAATCATAATTACACTGCATTTTTGCATGTATAAAACATTGTTTATTTATTAGTTATAGTGATTGTGGGAAAAATTGTGGTACAAGCACAGTCGCAAAAAAAAAACTACAGCCTTGATTTACGGTTTGTTTAACTGACTGTGCAGTGTAAGCGTGACTATTATTTACATAGTTTTAATTATTTTTGGGATAAAACATTAGGTACCTATATTATAAATGACACAAATCGATTCATTAACGATTCTGAAAAAACTGCTTTCATGATGTGCATTAATTCAGTTAGACATTGTACGAGTATAGGTGAAAAGGTGAAAGGCTATTTGTTTGAAGCGACAGTTTGGCCGATATTGAGTTATTACAGCCGCACAGGCCGATCGATCAGGTTAAGCTACGCTTGCCGCGGTTGGTCTGTAGATGGGTGATCATCTTTACATACCGAGACCCCTCCGTGCCTCGGAAAGCACGTTAAGCCGTTGGTCCCGGCTGTCATTCGAAGATCTTTGACAGTAGTTACGGGTAGTCAGAAGCCCGAAAGTCTGACAACCAGTCTTACCAAGGGGTATCGTATTACCCAGTAACTGGGTTGTGGAGGTCAGATAGGCAGTCGCTCCATGTAAAATACTGGTATTCAGCTGCATCCGGTTAGACTGGAAGCCGACCCCAACATAGTTGAGAAAAGGCTAGGCAGATGATGATTCGGATTCAGCGAATATCGATTGAGCCGGTTTCATTAAAATCGGAGCACTTTTTTGGCGCTTAAAACCACCCACTTTTTGGGCTCAACGCCGTGAGACAATGTATGATCCGACATCTAATTTGCCATTTTTTTTAAGACTTAGTTATGGTATACACAATAGAAAATCGGAGCATAAACAGTTATTCTCTTCCCAAAATGGCAGTTGAATGGCAGATAATGCGTTTTTCGTTATCGCTAACCTTTGATGATTGCCCCTTAACACATTTTTCTTACCACTAGTAATACAATGCAATGTCACTTCAACTAATGTGTCGTCAGCCAAATTCAATAAAGCATGTCCGTTCAACCATTTTCGCTGTAACTGTGTTGCACTCTGCTTAAGTCAAATTACCTGTCTCGCTGCAAAAACCCAATTAGTAATTAAACAAAATAGCCTGTTCCTATCATCAATGAATGACGTCGATTAAATCATTTTGCTTTCTACTGAATAAGCACTTTTTGCCTGCTGCTTGGTAACCCTGAATCATTTTTCATTACTCCAGAAAAAGGCGATACAGAACATTTTGTATCAAGCGACTTTTATCTTGGAACTTCTACCTATTTTTTTTATAAAAACTATACCAGAATATCACAGGATTCTTTTTCAGTAAAGAGAAATTATCCGCCTTAAAGTATGAGCTGTAGTTTTATTACAACGATTTTTTTTTTTTTGGAATTTTGAATCTTTAAATGGCTCTCCTGTAAAGTTCATAAAATGTCGCTCAAGACAAATGACCTTTCACCCCTCGTATGATGTTTACCTGCATAGGTATTTTTAATAAGGTACAATGCAGAAAGAATGTAGTAAGTAAAGATTCTCATAAGAATATTTACTTACTACATTGTGGGTTCACACTACTTAAAGCTGTACCCTGTTTGGGGAATTAAGGCTTGTCGTTTGAAATTAAGTACGCAAATTAAACACAAATTAAATTAGTTATTATCATTGTAATTCTCCACAATTGCTGATGGTGACTTTGCTGGACACGGAGCCGCCCTTGCTGCCATACCTCTCCATTTTTTTCACGACGTCGAGCCCTGATATCACGTGACCGAACACCACGTGCTTGCCGTCTAACCAGTCAGTCCTGTAAAGTAATATAACTTTAATATTTTCACTACAATCATGTTCAGGAACTCACTAGTCATACTCGTCATACATAGATGGCGCAGCAACGGTCTCGGTTAAGTAGTTCCGACTCTAACTAAGAGATGGCGCTGTCTATATTTTTTTTTTTAATTCGCGTTTAGTTATTAGCATTACTAAAAAAGTAAACTATAAAATAAATAATGTAAAATACATACTTAGCAGTACACAAGAAAAACTGCGACCCATTACTATTGGGCCCCGAGTTCGCCATACTGAGTATACCGGGGCCCGTGTGTCGTAACGTAAAGTTTTCGTCTTCAAACTTGCGCCCGTATATCGACTTGCCGCCCGTTCCGTTGTGGTTTGTGAAATCACCGCCTTGACACATCTATGTACGAGTTAGTTAAGGATAATGTGAGTAAAACAAAAGACTTGAGCTTGGTATCCAATGGACCCCAGGTTTCTACAAGCAATATCAAATCTCAGAATGATAATTATATAATATAATAATAATATATCAAATAATAATATAATAATATATCAAATCTCAGAATGATAAGAGCCTGTCAATATTATCTGCTTTACATCTTTAAAGAGCAATGGTGGTCCAGTGCCAAAACGGCCGCCACTTACGAGTTGTAGGTTGTAGGTCGTAGGTTCAAACCCTGACAGGCGTTTTACTTTGTGTAAATAATTTATCACCACTGCTCTCAAAACAACGAAGGAAAACAACGTGAGGAAGCCGGCATGTCCTAGAACCAAAAGTTCGAAGATATGTGACATCTACCAACCCGCACTGGGCCCGCGTGGTGAATTATGGCCCACTCCCTCTCACAGAGAGGCTGACTGTGATGATCAAAGAACCCGGCACAAAATGTTAGGAAAAAGCCATTCGGTGAATTTGACTGAAATTTTGGTATAATATACGCTGATTGAAACTACAAAAGTATTGATTGAGACTCTTAGGTTGAAGAGTCAAAATTACTACTTAAATTATCTCGAAAAGGATACAAAATCAGGTATGATCCTGTGAAAACTGCTCCCCTGGTACCCAAATCCTTTCTCATGTGTGCACAGGGCCCTGAAGTTCTCTGCAGTCTTCGGTACAATGTCTGCCCTCAACATCATTATCACTCGGCCTAGTGACTGCTTGCCAACACTCACGTCGAAGTACACTTGTGGGTTACGCTTCTCTGCTGGCTTGACAGGTAGCTGAAAAATAAGGTTTAGATCAGCCGTGCAATTCTGTATCTCACCGTGAAAGCTTGGGTGAAGTGAGCGTGGAGTGAGCTGTCATTCGCTACGGATTAACACTATTAAGAGGGTTCATCCGTTAGAGCCATGTTGGAGATTCAAAATTGATGATTTCCGACGGACAATAAAACCATAATGTGTTTAACTTATAGATGAGATATTGACGTCATATTATTGGGAATTTTATAATCTAGTGCATGGCTGAAAAACATTTTCAATTTTTCGTATAGTTTTCTCATCAGAACCGTTTTTATGCAAGCCTTTTTTCAAACTAGCGATCGACGGTCTAAGCAGATGCGAGATATTAGTAAAACCATATACGACAAACTTATAACAACATTACTTTATAAAAAATAATAACATTTATTAGTGCATGGCTGAAAAAAAACACGATTACTGTAAGTTTTCATTCAAGAAAAGTATATTCAAAAGTGTCAATTGTAGCCACTTTTCGAGATATTAAACGTGTTAGTTTAGGATGAAATCTGAAATATTTATATTTTCTTTTAGACCTACTAAACTAAGACATTTATGTTCTAAAACATGGTTCAAATATTTTTTTAATAACTTATATGTTTATTTTACTATGAATTATTTAGTATTGCTATACATATAATCGGCGCGGATTCACGCCACCGCTCAGCGCGCCGCTCTAGCCATGCACTAGATTATAAGATTCCCAATAATATGGCGTCGATATCTCATCTATAAATTAAACACATTATGGTTTTATTGTCAGTGGGAAATCATCAATATTGTATATAAGTAGTTTATCAGCCATATTGTTACCATAACACAAGCATTAGGTTGCTTAGCTTGGGACAAATGGTGCTGTGTGAAATGTCCAGGGATTTATTTATTTATTATTTATTTAATTTTGAATCTCCAACATGGCTCTAACAGATAAACCCTCTTAAGTGCTCACTTCACTTATGACTTCACGGTGAGATTTTACAGAATCGACCAGCAGAACTGTCAGAATGACTAAATATAGCCCAAAACGCTTCATCACTATTTAGTGGTTTGGCTGGGATGAAGTTTAATTTCTCTGGCAATCCGTGGTCTCCCGGTCGATTCTGGAAAAATCTCACTGTGATAACTAAGGTGAAGGTGTAGTGTGGTTAAGCTTAGAGTGGGTTGTGAGTCATGCTGATGCTAGGGATTGACACTATTGACGACTCACTCCACGCTCACTTCACCCAAGTATTCACGGTGAGATGGTTACAGAATCGCACGGAAGTTTTGTACTTTTGCAGTTTTGTGCGCTAAAAGTACAAAACTGCCGTTTTGTACTTTTAGCAGATGAATTAACATGGTAAACACTGAATCATCTACTCCGTACTGGTGCTTAGGCCCACACAGGTATGGGTGGACTACATAATGTATTTCCTATTAAGTATTTTCCTGTAACTCCTTGTTTTCAGTGTGGCAGCTATCTGGCTGCCTCCTGCAAAGACACCGCAACCATCTTTTCTGGTATTTTTTTATGATTTTTTTTATCTCCTTTATGACGGTATTCATTGGGTTGAAAAATGGACACAAAAAGGTTCATGGCAACATTTTGTAAATCTGTTATGTTATAAGTATGAATTAAAGATGTTTCACTCTTTCCACGGCAAATAGATTTGTCAATCAATGGTGTTTGTAAAAAGATTGAACATTGACTGAGGAGAACATTATGAAGCCTACATCAACACTGGCATTTACAGTTTTAAGAAGATGATAGAATTTGAACTTGTTGAGCCATAATCTCACACATTTTATCATTGAGTACTTGTTTGATTCGCAGTGTCACATTGTCACTAGATTTACACACTGTTTAGTTTGACCTAAAATAACAATGAAATTGTATTAGTTACTGTACATACCCCTCAATCTTCAACTGTTACAGTATAAAAGACAATAGTAAAAGAATGGTCAAACTGAAGTGAGTTGAAAACTAGAAATGTTTATGGCAATAGGTAGAAGTTTCAGACAACTGAAATAAATGAGAGAAGATACATCAGTTAACCCCAGGATCACCTCATCATCTGGACTTTACGGGCACTTTTAACTAAAAGAACTATGATTTATTCCCTTAAAGATTTGAATACAGTACTTACACTACTACTCTCTGTATTTTCCTTTGTACCGTCATCCTTCATAATAACATCCTTATCTTTAACAACTGGCAATGTTTCTCCAGCATGTTTTTGCAACCAGGTATCCTCTGACCAGACCGGCCGAGTGGAACCTTCTTTGATTCGCTGTGGGGCGGCTATGTTCACTCTGATTGTGCGACCAAAGAGTTCGGAGTCGTTCTGTAAAGTTTAGAGAACAAGTTAGGTTATGTTGACACTGAAGATCAAATAACTTCGTTTTGACGGTTTTGACATTAAACTAAAATTATGAGTAAAAAAAATAACTACAGAATTACTTATTCATAGTATTAATTGGAAAGCATTGGAAAAATTCTGTGTTATTTGCACAATAACACAGAATTTAACCATTCAATGGACGAAAACAGTAAAACAATGTCCAAACATTTGATGATACTTTTCGATGGTTATTATTGCAAAAAACTAATTAAAAACTACTCACCATATTGTCAATAGCCGCTGCAGCATCTTCAGCATTCTCAAATTCAATAAAAGCAAACCCTCTGTGCTTCTCAGTCTCGTAATCCAAAGGTATTTGAACATCAACTAAATCTCCGAACGGAACGAACGCCGCGTTTAATACCTTTTCGTCCACCTCCTCTGCTAACCCACCGACGTATATAGTACGCTTAGAATTAGGTTTACTAGACATTATTGTAAAATTAAACTACTTTGCGGTAAAAATATTTATTATTGTTTGTTTGTAACCTCAAAAGCTAACGTCAAAACATTTTTTTTTTAATTCGTCCAAAGGGCAGGCTATAGTCTTCGACCATACCGCCTTGTCTTCCATGTAGATGTCAAAACAAATTATGAATGAATCTGACATTATATTACTGACATGTCAAGTACTTCCATACTAGTGTTATGACTTATGAAGTAAAGTATTAGGACCATTATAATATGAACCATCCTATTATGAGGAGCATTATGATTGCTTTGTTCAACCAACCGATTATCCTTTAAACTTAAGGTTCGCGTGCACATTCGCATATATATTCTATTTATAGTTTTAATAAGTTTATGAGTATCTTTTTATTTAATTGCACCTACTAGTATTGGTTTCTGTATCACTCAAAGGTTGACTGGTAGAAAATATCTATGGCATTAAGTACGCCTCAGTTTTATGTGCTTCAAGTAAATAAAAAGAATCTCTACTAGCCTAAACATTAAAAAAATGTATTATTTAATTATAGGTGCAGTTGAATGTGTTTATGTTAACATAAACGCAGCTTCTCTGAACTAAGTTGCTTTTAGGGTTGGATGATTACTCATTTACTACAGGTAATAGTTTCGTTCTATAAAGTTTAAACGGTAATACAAAATAATTATGTTAAGGAGCCGTTACAAAAGAACAATCATACTCTGTGAGACTATGAGAATACTCAACTGGTGGTATAAAGTACTGTGTGTGTAATATATCCCTAGGACAATGTGTTATTTATATTTTGTTTTGGTAAGTGGTCTTTTAGGATCAATTTACTAACAAAATTATATTGAATGAGAACTATCCTTAGCAGTACGTAGCTAGGAAGTAATATTTAGAAGTTTTAAGATCATTAGATTAAAATAATAGCTCCCAGCTTCTATCACACTACTTTTCCCATATTTAGTCACTTTCGTACATGTATAAAATGAAACTAGACCTACCATGATATTACCTACTTGGCTATTTATTATCCCGCCCACCCATTGTGTCACCCTTTGTGAAATTTCTACATTTATATCTGTAATTTGTATGGTGTACATAATAAAGAGTATTCTATTCTAGTATATTCTATTATTAGATATCAATTATAATAAAATAATAAATAAAATAAAATACGTTTAATTCAGACTAATAAAATGTCCATAATTTGTTAGTAACAATATCTTAAAACTATGTTAGTCAGAAAAATATCTTAATCAACATGCAGCCTGATAAGCCTTCCTACAACTGCAGATTCAGGTCTCTCTGCAATCATCCTTAGGATTCCGTTGCCACTTTCTCGAATTCGGCGAATTAGTGAGGCTGACTTTTTGCGCATTATAGCGTAAAAGTCATCCACCCTCGCGTCGGCAAACATGCCCGAGGCGCTACAAAACCGAGGCAGCCGCACCAGAATCCTAAAGGCGTTGTTGTACTGCACTCTAAGAGCATTGTAGGCTCGCTGCGTATAGTTGGTCCATAGAGCGCTGGTGTAAAAGCTTTGACAGTATGCTCTGAACAAAGTTACCTTAACCTGTGATGTACACCTTGCGAACCTATGCACCAACATGTTAGCGCGCACCGACAATGCTCTCCTCTCCCTCTCAATATCTCTGTCGTCATTAAGGGTTTCACTTACAATTAATTAAAATTATGCAACCAGTAAATAACCAGTTCCTACCTAATCACACACAGATATTGAATATTTACAAGGGCAACAAATCTAAACCCCGAGGTGTAACTAGTCCCGAGGACTAGACGTAATCGAATCGCGGGCAGGGCAGGTTTAACATAAAAATCAAGATTAAAAAAAGTAAAAAATATATCATAGCAAAAAAATTAAAACATAGAAATAACTATATAAATCCATCAGCAGCATTGTAAGCCACTGATCTAATTAAAAAGATGCGGGCGCGCTTACATATTTATGAGCGTCTGTTGATTCAGACATGCTAAACTAGTACGGGCGGCGCATTTGAAAATGTCACTCTATGGAGATCCAGAGTCAACAGTTTGGTTAGGAATTTTGCAACAACCTGAAATGTTCGAGTTCAACAACATTCATTGCGTTATTTACGTTGTTGAGCAGATACATTTTTCGAACATAGGTATGGAGCAATAGATTAGAAATATGCTTCAAAATGATTTAAATTGAGAGGAATAGTGTGTTACGCAATTAGGGTGCAGTCCCTACTGGCGGCACCCGTTCACGAACATGACGCCATTCAGCTTAACCAATTTGAAGGGAGCTTTTGCCGATACGATACGTCTCTGTTTCCATCGGCAAAGCTGAGCGTAACATTCAGACATTTTTAAATGTTTACTGTAGTAGGTAAGTCCACCTTATGAAACATTTGTGCTGTAAACTATCCAATACAATGTCGCACGTAGGTACAGCGCCGCACACTGGTGGAATAAAGTTTAGAACTTAAGGCAATGCTACCCCAGCAGAGCCAAGGATAGAGTTTCTACTCATAGATAATATCTATATCTTAAATAGCATATTTCAAAGAGATAAAACTCTTTCAGTTGAAAGAACAGTAGGTCTAGAATTTTTTCAGTTTATATGATACATTCTTTCTAGATTTTAAGGCATTAACGCATAAATGCCTTTTAAAAAATCTTGGATAAGCACATCAATATACCCGAAACTGTCAAATTTTCCCAATCAACTTTGAACCTTATGCTTTAGCAATAAAGTTGAAAATCTATTTTAAAAAATTGACAGATTGTAGTAGGTTGATGTGCTGGCGTCTGTACTTAGTAGTTAGTACTTGTAGGTAAGTACTTAAAGTTACTCAACAGTAACTTTTGCAAATACGCGTGCGGTCGGAAGGATGAAGATTAATCTGTGGGAAGGCATCGGATGTCCTGCACCCTAATTGCGTAATACACTATTACTCTCAATTTGAATCATTTTGAAGCATATTGCTAATCCATTGCTCCATATGTTCGAAAAATGTGTCTGCTCAACAACGTAAATAACGCAATGAATGTTGTTGAACTGTCAAAATGAAACCCATTGCTACTGATAGTGTGTTACGCAAGTACCCTGCAGGCGCAATATCTTTTTATCTACCTAGCCTACCTACTCGTTTATATTAGGTACTGTTCCTTGTTGTATCACCCTCAAATAGGTTTGTAATTGACATCAAACTAACTTGCGTGACACGCTTTCAATCAGAATTTGAATCATTTTGAAGGATATTGCTAATCCATTGCTTCATATGTTCGAAAAATTTGTCAGCTCAACAACGTAAATAAAAATAATAATAAAATCGTTTATTTATAAAAAAAAAAACAGGGGATACATTTATAATGAATACTTACCTTAACAGTTAAAATAGCACACAGTAGCTAATTTGCATGAACTAGGTTGACACTGTGCCAGACAGGCTAGAAAGTGAATAAATACTTACTGTAATAAATTAACAATGAGTATAACGTAAAAAACTAAATTAAAACTTAGGTAAGTAAAAGTAAAATAGCATGTTAGCAGTTCTATTTGCAGACAATAAGTAGGTCTTCTGTCTGTACATAGTTGATGGTTTGTATACAACGTGTAACGTTAAATGCGCAAAACCTGAAAATAGTTTGATCAGAATAACGAGCAGAATTAATTAAACCACTTTTTAATATACGTCACATTTTACAAAAAATCTTCATTAAAAACGTTGCCGGGTCTATTTATTAATAGGTCAAGCAAGCCAATGTCAGCGCGGCGCAGCGGCCCGGTGACGACTCCTCCCTCGATAAAGCGTCGTCGCAGACGCAAGAAACGATCAGAATGGCCAGTAAAACTACAACAGCACATAAAACCTTTACAATTTTTTTAATGACTTATTTTCCCTGTGAAATAGGTCAATTGAATTAAAAATCAGTTGGGGTGTCTGAGGTTTTGCGCATTTAACGTTACACCTTGTATATATTAATACTTAGTTTTCTCTCAAAATTAAATTGAGTTAGTGTTACGCAATTACTACGCTGGGTCTGGGATACTGAGGGCTCTTTCCCACGGCAAGATCCCGTTTATTGCAGGTACGGTTTTTTGCAGGATCCCGTTTAGTAGTGCCTACATATACATATTCACACAAGCATCCCGTTTTCCGGATACTGCAAACAGCCGGTCGATGCTGTATAAATCTCAGCGTGAATTCACAAGTGAAGTGAGCACTTAATAGTGTTAATCCCTAGCGAATGACAGCTCACTCCACGCTCACTTCATCCAAGCTTTCACGGTGAGACGTTTACAGAATCACACGGCAGGATGCTTGTGTGAATATGTATATTTAAACACTAAACGGGATCCTGTAAAAACGGGATCTTGCAGTGGGGAAGAGCCCTTACAAGAAGGCCTGTGAGGCCTGTGTCCCAGCAGTGAGAACAGGACAGGCTGATTACTCTGCCTATCTGACCTCCACAACCCAGTTACTAGGTAAAACGATACCCCTCGGTAAGACTGGCCGTCAGACTTTTAGGCTTCTAACTACCCGTAACGACTGTCAAAGAACTACGAATGAGAGCCGGGACCAAAGGCTTACGGTGCTTTATAAGGCACAGACCAGAAGGGCAATTCTCGTAATTTTAAGAACGTTACAGTCTGATCTGTCTCAATCTGTCAAAAATTTTGACACGTTGTTGACGTTGATTGTCGCTGAGACTAGATTGCGAATAGATTTTGAACGTTTTTAATTACGAAAAATGGCCTTCAGCCCATCTGTTCTATAAATATCTCACCGTGAAAACAAAGGTGAAGTGAGTCGCCAATAGTGTCAATCCCTAGCATCAGCATGACTCACAGCTCACTCTTAGCTCACTTCACCTTAGTTATCGCGGTCAGATTTTTCCAGAATCAACCGGCAGTACCTAAATCTACGTACAGACGCCAGCGCATCAAGCTACTACAATCTGTCAGATTTCTTTAATAGATTTTCAACTTTATCGCTAAAACATAAGATTCAAAGTTGATTGGGAAAATCTGACAGTTTCGGGTAGTTTGATGTGCTGGCGTCTGTACTATAATTTAATTCAGATGTTCCGACAAATCTACAAACTAAATTCCGTTGTAATCGGGAACGTAAAGTGTGCTTGTAAATGGGCACAGATTGCAGTTGCTGGCAGCAAGCATAAAACAACTGCTAGCGAATACAGTAGCGATTGCTCCGCGGTCGTGATTGCAAGGTAATGAATTATTTAACTTTGTACATCTCGATTGATTGTTTATTGGATCTTGTTATGCGATTGAATGGTTTATAGCATGTTTTCTATGGATGGATGTATACTGGTGGACAGACAGGATAAGAAGATTGCTTCCCGAATTCAAACAAGGATGATGACATATTCGGACCTATTTTTGAAAACAATAGAGTGTAGATTACTTAAACTAAGACTCTCGTGCTAAAGATAAATCTTTAAATATGGAAGACAAAAAGCCACTTTATTTGAATTGAGAAAATCCAGGTGCCTTGCATCAAATCACAAACGTGCACTATTTCACTGTATTATTGCATGCTTACTTGCATAATCTTTTTACAGAAGGGACTGCTACGAAATACCTAAATCATGGTACTTTCATAAATTAATTAAGTACAGAACAGTTTAAGTACAGTACAGTACAGTTTTGGATAGCTTGGTGTGCCCCAAACCTGTCAAATATTCCCAATCAACTTTAAACCTTAACCTTTTAACCTTTAAAATCTATTAAAGAAATTTAACAGATGCTAGTAGCTTGTTGTGCTGGCGTCTGTACCTTGTTATTTTTTATCTCAATCTCACTTAGTTACGTTGGGCATATTAGGTGTCTGCAGTAAATTTCGGCCCGTAAACAAAATAAGGAGCGGCGCTCACTGACACACATTCCTTCACTAACAGAGATAAATGGTATCGTATTAACTTATTTCTACTCTTATGATTTGATATGCTAATCCCAAGCGTCAGACGAGCGCGAAAACGCTGCGTTGCGTTGCGCTTAGTTATTTAAGGTAACCAATATCTACCTCAAGAAGTAGGCAATATACTTAGGTATCACCAAATGTTTTACTTAATAATTGTACCTATATGCTGCAATTAGTTAGTTACCTATGCCTGCAGGATACGGCAGTCGATACGTGTAGTCACAGATCTATCAAAAATCGCTCGTCTGCACCTGAGAGGACGACCCACAAACATGCGTTGTTCACAATCAGTAAGGACCACGCACAATTCATTCGACACGCGGAGAAAGTAACATAACACGCCCGTCTGTACCAATCAGCCTTTGTTAATTCTATTGTTATGGGAATCGATTGGAGAGGTAACCAGTATCGGCCGTAAATAGGCCACGTTTGGCCTTATTACAAAACAAGATGTACAGACCAGGCGGGGTAGTAGTGCGTAACACACTAACACTAGGAAAGGCTTTCATTTTGACAGTTCAACAATATTCATTGCGTTTTTTTCTTTGTCAAGCAGACAAATTTTTCGAACAAAAGAAGCAATGGATCAGCAATATCCTTCAAAATTATTCAGATTGTGACTGATAGTGTGTTACGCAATTAGAATTACCATTTTTGTGTTTCGTGGGTACCTTATTCTGGCAAAAGTTGAAGTTCTAATTACAAAAGCTGGTGTCAAACCCGAGTCTAAGATGTCAATTTTGAAATAAGAACTTGTTGCGCTCGGAATAAAGTTCAAAATATATTAACTAGAACTCGTTCTATAATAAGACGGATTAAGTTAAAAAAAAAATAGTTTTTAGAAAACAGTTCAGCTTAAACGAACGTCACCAAGCTCCACTCATGCTTGTATTGTGTGACAGTTTCTTTCCACAGCTCGATGTGTCTCATTATCGCCCGGGTACATAATAATCATGTGTCGTCACACACGTCACACTCGTCACCAAGTCATCATAATTATTATATCACTTAGTGGGTATTTTTTTTTTCTATGGGACTTGCAAGTGGATGCTCTAACTGTCTAACTGTCTTGTTTTTATAGCAGTGGTCATAATTTCAGATAATTTACATTCCATAGTCACTTAAGCAGTTATCTACTTTAGTGTAATGTATACTAAGTTGATTTTTGAGTAACCATTTTTAACAAAATGCCCTAATTCTATAATTTTGGTTGCAATGGAATTTGAACTTTTTTGTTCCATAAATTGAAAATTATCTCAAATTCTACATTCAAATATACTATATATGTAGTTCAATACTTTAAATAGGTACAATTCTCGTAATTTTAAGAACATTTACAGTCGGATCTCAGTCTCAATCTGTCAAAAATACCTATGATTTTCTTAAATATTTGACAAGTTTTTAACATTGATTGTCGCCGAGATGAGATTGCCACTAGAATCAGCACCCTAATTCCATAACACGCTATTCGTCTCAATTTGAATAATTTCGAAGCATATTGCTAATCCATTGCTCTATATGTTCGAAAAATGTGTCTGCTCAACAACATAAATAACGCAATGAATGTTGTTGAACTGTCAAAATGAAACCGCTACTGATAGTGTGTTACGCAATTACCCTGCTGAACGTTTTTAATTTCGAGAATTGTCTTAATTGACTATTGGCTGATTTTTTCAATCGACACATAATTTTTATTTGTGGAATAAAATGACAGTTTTTGTATGGAAGAACTGTCAAAAATTCAAAATTATTCCTCCGATAAAATTTATGTCTGGCGTTGAAAAATCAGCCCTAAATTCTTGAGTTAAAGACTACCTTGTACCTAAACACATTAATTTAATTTAATTTTGTCATCGAATAGTCTTGTACTATGCGATACCCGCTCATAACAATTGACAATTGGTAAACTATTTTAACTTTAGGTCTAGCCAACGTAGTAAGCGTCATCATCGTATTTTTGAATTGCCTACATCCACCTTAAATACCACATTTAATAGCCCACTAACACGTATGGCAAGGCAATATAATGAAAGGTCCAACTTGACAGATTTTCCTATTGATATTTTCTCCATGAGTTTTGCTTCATACAGACGTTCCCTATTTAAACAGTGTGAAGAGTGCACATCTATGTAGCTCAAATTGTTTTTTTTTTTTTGTTTTGTATTGTTCTAGATTAAGTTCTACTAAACACACTTTTTATTGTTCTCTTTTGTCTCTAATATTTGTAAGTTTAATGTCATGCATACCTGTTATTTGCATGGTTACTGAAATGGCAATTTTTATTATGTTTTTTTTTTTATTTGAGTTGTAAGTGGCTGTGATGTTGGTGTGCTTATTATAAATAAATAAATAAATAAGGACAGAATAAACGTTTCCCATCATATTTAAATTTCGAGCGACGCACCTATCATTCCGAAGAGAGCATTAAAGATAATGGTAGCAGAAATAGGTGTAAAAACTGCATCAAGCAAGTCTATTTACGAAAAACGCGAGCAATTGCCATGGCTTCGCAGAGCAAAGCTTCAAACAGGTTTGGTACGTGTAAAAAAAAAGAAAATGTATTTAAATGTAAGAAAGACATCTCGGCTTTTAACGCCGAAGATCCTGTGCAAGCGATGCGCGATAAATTCTAGAGATTTATAGCCTGTGCCCACGCCGGTCGCACTCTTAATTTTTAGAGTTCCGTACCTCAAAAGGAAAAACGGAACCCTTATAAGATCACTTCGTTTTCCGTCTGTCAAGACCCTTTTTCTCAGGAACTAGTAGAGTTATGAAGTTCAAATTAATATCAAATACTCAAGGCTGCAAACCCTTGAAGCAGTGAAAGAATCAAACTTCTAAATCAATACAATCAAAAGATAGGGGCACTTATGTTCCGTTTATGCCGCATATTTTGACACTCGCAAGGGAATCAAAACCTACGGGGTACTTCCCGTTGACCTAGAATTATGAAATTTGGCAAGAAGCAATTTCATGTAGCACAAATAAAGGAAAGAATCCGAAACCCGTAAATTTGTAGTTACATACCTACAAATTTGTACGGAACCATGTTTGACAAATTTTTTTAACATTATAAAGCAATGGATTAGCAATATCCTTCAAACTGATTCATATTGTGATTTATATTATAAGTGTTTCGCAATTGGGTTGCTGGTGCTAACTTGGTCACTAGCATGGGGTATTATGGTCACTTACAACGGATTATTTATCAGAGTTGTAAGCTTTGGTTTCTTAGGACATCAGTTCCGTCATAATAGAAAGGCTGTCCTGAAAATCTGTCACTATCATCACCAAACGCTCTGTATTTGGACAGCCATTAAGCTACACCGCGGTTTCCTATAAGACCGTTTACGTCATATTTAAAACGGGTGTCATAAAATCTGTCATTTTCACCAGTACCTATTTGAAATTAAGGTGTCAAAGAACGCTCTGTACATTACGGCCGCAAGTGGCGGTCAACGCTTTTTTTCTTCTATTATTTCTGTGAATAAACACTTTCCACTTCATGTTTTTTTCTATGAAACCGTAGCAGTGAACGGTCCTACAACAAATGTGTGACCGTTTCCCGCTTACTTAGAAAACCAAAGCTTTACTGAGTTCATTCAACAAACTATTGTGTTAAATAAATGAGGAGCGTCGGAACAAAAACCGATATGTCTTAATTAAGACATTATTTTTTTTTTTTTCTGTTACAAAATGTTTAATTATACACCCTTCAGGAAAGAAATCAATTAAAAAACAGTTACATCCATCTTAAAAAAAATATCTAAATACTGTGGTCAAATCAAACCCGACAAATACATTTTTAAATTCAACATGTTCTTGTTGTTGGATTAAAAACCGATAATTCTTATTAAGTTTTACACAATTCAATAATGGTCGGTTCAAATTCAATTCAATTCAATACCGACATATCCATTTTGGTTTCGTCAAAAACCGATATATCCAAATGATCGCGTCAAAAACCGATATATCCATACTTGTCCGCCAAGTATCTCCCTAAATTAAGTATCTACCCTCCGTCAAGTTTCACACATCAATCGATGTCACTTTAACTGCAAATTGACATGCTATAATTTACCACTTTTGTAACATTAAAAAACTTACAAGCTTTTTTTTAATCTGTGAAAAATATGGTAAATTCGATATATCGGTTTTCGTTCCGACGCTCCTCAAACGGCATCTCCTCATCACACATAAATGAAGAAAAGTTGTGGCAAACCCAAGCTACGCAACCGATCAAATCTATCGCTTCGCTAGCAATGCGAAAAAGCCTTACCAACCATGTTTGTTAGCTATCTGTCATCTCACTATTGATTTGACCCAAGTTGACTTTAAACAGCGAAGGCACGTAAAAACTCAACGATTGTTAAAGCTTTTTATAAGCAAAAACGCGGCAAAAAACAAAATGAACTGTTTCGTATTCAAGGTATTTGGGAAATGGTAAGCATTCACAAGAACTTTGTTGATTTTAGTACAGTTTAGCTTGGTATGAATGTTCGAAGAGAAACTTCGAACATTCATACCAAGCTAAACACCAATTCATACCAAGCTAATCACGATATTATTATGATTACGATATCTTTAGACACATTGTTACGTGCGGGTATGCCATAATTGCTTACCAGACAAGTGGCAGTCGCTTTCAAAGCGTTTCGTATTTCTACAACGACTTTCCACAGCGGCGTGATTGCGTACCTAATACACTAACAATAGGAATGCCTTTAATTTTGACAGTTCAACAATATTGATTGCGTTATTTACGTTGTTGAGCAGACAAATTTTTCGAACATATTATGAAGCAATGCATTAGGAATATCCTTTAAAATTTGATTCAGATTGTAATTAATAGTGTGTTACGCAATCACATAAGCTTTTTAACTTATGCTAGTCCAATACATTTTTTTACTTTTCCAACATAATATCGTTGAAAGCAGAGCCCGATCTAGCTATGTAGCCGCTCCGGGCAAAGATAATTTTCGCCGCCCTTTACATACTAACACGAGTCATGAGCTTGTTATGTTGGGGGATGTTAAGTATATAAGTACATAAAATATATGATATTGTTGGGATTATATCTATAATATTCACGTCAGTCTATCGCGCCTTCTGAAGAAGTACCTATACGAAAGTTGGGGTTGAGTGTTCTTATGTTTGTAAGTATACAATAATACACTTTCCCCAAAGAACATAGGTCGAAATATGACAAAAAAATTTGGCCCTCCCTTACAAAACTGACTACCAGCTGATTGATTTACTACGGGAGGGCCAAATTTTTTTTTCATATTTCGACCTATGTTCTTTGGAGAAAGTTGTTGAGTTTCATGAGCACATTCACCTCCTTCAGGGTTGATACCCCCCTTCCGTTACACGCTGTATACTGCTTGACAAAAAGCACATTTCGTGCTTCGGATTTGAACTTCGAACCTCTTGCACAGCAAGCGGTCTTCAGACATCCGGTCTATTTAGACGTTAATGGACATATAGTAAATGTTAGCCCTATTATTGCTTGTCGTTATACGCAATAATAAAAGTATTAAGGTTTTATTGAAAAAATAAATACTTGCTTAAACTTATATGATCACAAAAACAATACATTTATCATAATAATTTTTTTTTTTCAAAATACAAAAACCAACTTGGGCTTATCACGGATTTGAACGCACTTATCTTTTGGGGGGTAACCACTTAATGGAGCTGTGTACGCTTTCATGCTATAACGCCTGAACGGATTTGGAAGTTTGGCGCATGGTAGGACATAACCTTGATTAGGTCATAGAATGCTTTATAATCCCGATATTCCCACGGGATCGAGACGTATGCGGATGAAACCGTGGAGCAGAGGTAGTATTTTATATAATTGTTAGGCGTCAAGTTATTAGTACGAGGATATGAGAATGCGATTAAGTATTAAACAAGGAAAATAGTTATAAAGTGCTTAGGCCAGGCAACTGTCGTTAACCGAAGTTTAATTGTTGGTTGTAAACCTCCAGCAGTTCTCCAGGAGTGCGTAATTCCGGGACAGGGTATGAGTTAGACTTCTTTAGATCCTCGATGTAACTATGCAGCGTGAATCAGATAGAGAAATAAACCACCGTCCTTTACAAAATTTTAACATCTACTTGACCCAAATGCATGGGACAGCTGATTATTTTTTCGCGACTACGCTGTTGCTCCCATGGAGATAGTTGTTCAGTTTGACGATATGTATCACATCCTTAAATATGACCACACCATTCTGGTCCACATTAATCACAACCTGAATCATTTTGAAGGACATTGATAATCCGTTACTTCATATTATGTTCGTTTGTCAGCTAAACAACGTAAATAACGTAATGAATGCTGTATGAACTGTCAAAACGAAGTCATTACCACTGTTAGTGTGTTACGCAATCACCCCACAGTTTTCATTCTTTAACACTTATATGAAATGGCTATAACACGGCAAATTGACGTAGGATGTCAATTTGATAAACAATTAATTTCCTTGACTGTACATGATGTTTATTTATTATTTATTTAACCATTTATACACATACACATAAACCGGCAAGAAGAAAGGAACCGAATAATACGTACAAAGGCGATGTTGTGTGCATATTTTGATCATGATAGCATGATACTTTAAGTAGTAAATATCGACATTACCCATTCTGCTGGCCAAACCCTTGAGTCAATCATTGAGATCATTGAGGTCGCCGACTGATGACTGGATACCCTCCAGCACAATAAATAAGTTCTGCAGGCCAAGCGCACAATGTATTTCTCCCTTCAAGAAAAAGAAAAAGAAGGTTCTTCTAAAGAAGGTTGTGACTAGCCGTAAATATGCTTCAATGGCATAACACGACCTTCGCCTCCAGACAGGTAACGCTTAACGAAGCCCGCGTCGCCCTGTACTAGTAATTTGTGCGACTACAGGCGCCAGGGCGGTGTTATGGCACCACCAAGCGTTAATAACATACTAGTCTCGTCTGCGATGGGCCTTATACAACGTGTAACGTTAAATGCGCAAAACCTGAAAATAGTAGTTAGATCAGAATAACGAGCAGAATTAATTGACCCACTTTTTAATATAGGTCACATTTTTCAAAAAATATTCATTAAAGACGTTGCCGTGTCTATTTATTAATAGGTCAAGCAAGTCAATGTCAGCGCGGCGCAGCGGCCCGGTGACGACTCCTCACTCGATAAAGCGTCGTCGCAAACGCAAGAAACGATCAGAATGGCCAGCAAAACTAAAACAGCACATAAAACCTTTAAAAAAAATTTAATGACTTTTTTTTCTCTCTGAAATAGGTCAATTGAATTAAAAATCAGTTGGGGTGTCTGAGGTTTTGCCCATTTAACGTTACACGTTGTATAGAGGTATTTTAGATAATGGTTCATCAACATCATCACAAACCATGACATATGCCTGAATTCCCTCAAGAGGTGAGGACATGTACGGTACCGCTAGTTATGTTAATGTCAAATCCAGGTTCCGAACTGCTTCTGTGAAATTGCTGATAGAAAAAACCCACACGGTAGCTATTTGCCCCTCCGGGGAACTAATCCAAAGGACCTCATGTTCAGCCGGTCGATTCTGGAAAAATCTCACCGTGATAACTAAGGTGAAGTGAGCTTAGAGTGAGCTGTGAGTCATGCTGATGCTAGGGATTGACACTATTGACGACTCACTCCACGCTCACTTCACCCAAGTTTTCGCGGCGAGATGGTCACAGAATCGCACGGCAGATGTCGAGCTTGCAATCACCCAATAACAGCTACAAAGCAAGATGCTACTTGGCAGACAGATTGGCGATCGTATTTTGTTTATTATTTAAATAATAAACAAAATACGATCAGAAAGATTTTAATTTATTTTTATTATTTATATATTTAGATACTATGTCGACCCCTGGTCACAGATTACTAAATAGTTACCACCCCTGGTGCCCAACTTTTTGATGAAAACTCTCAGTTACTTTTTACGACGTTTACCCACAACTCACTTATTTGCAATTTTATTAGGTACAGTTTACAAGTGAGGTTTATTCTTACTAGGAAGCCTCACGGAAGAATCATAACAGAACCATATAAAAATATAGGCATTGCTTAAGGCATCCGCTATTACCAAACATGAATATTATTACTGTCTGTAATTTTGATTATTAAGACAAACCTAGTGCTTCAATATTGAGTTTTGTTTTGCAGACAGAAACAATGATCCTAGAATTGAAAAGACTTCTATAAAACTAGTGTTAGTCACAAGCATTAAAAGCTTGTAAATATTGTGTTATTTAATGCAGATTTTTTTGTTAATTAATTAATGTCACTGTCCTGAGATGGTTTGTCACGCCGTCTTTGTAGTTACTGAAAAAGTCATTAAAATTAACAATCACAGATAGTTTCCTGCTGTTTATTTACATAATTGGTATCAATTAAAGAAACCTAATTAGCAATCTGTATACATATCTGGACGTCCTGTGTTTATAACATTAGTTTCATCCCGTGGCCGGTGCTATAAAAGCATAACCAGTTGAGCTAGACACCTGTGCTAGTTCCCTTTGCTAAGTAAAGGAGGTCTAAGTATGCTGGGGACTTTAACTTGCGCTGAATACATACGGCCATTTTGTTTGGATAGTCGAGCAAAAGTTCATGCTGTAAGTATATTATGTAAGGCAATGGTAGTTTAATGATTAATTATTCAAGATTATTTAATTAGGCCCATACCTCGATTAGTCAATTACCATCAGTATACATGTCGAACAGCCGGTCGATTCTGTAAAAATCTCACCGTGAAAACTTGCGTGGAGTGTGCTGTCAGTGTCATCCCATCTGATACTAGGGATTGACCAAGCATATATTTACAATCATAATCGAGATTTTAATAATATTGTTTAATAATAGTATTGCTCATTCTATTGATCATCACTACATAGTATAAAACAAAGTCGCTTCCCTTCTGTCTGTCCCTATATATGCTTAGATCTTTAAAACTCCGCAACGGATTTTGATGCGTTTTTTTTAATAGATAGAGTGATTCACGAGGAAGGTTTATATGTATAATACATGCATAATATAGTAGAGAAACACTGATAATTTTAGAGGTTTCTAATGTGATGTCGTAAATAAACACATTTTTTTGCGCTTACATTGTAAACGCTGGCTGAACTATTCGAGATGGATCAAAATAATGTACTACAGTATTGTACACCTTAAAAAGGTCTACAAAAAAGTCCGCGATGGTATATGTCTATCTCTTAGGGATAACCCACAATAACCATTTTTATCCTATACTTTTTACGAAAAAAATTATCAGTGTTTCTCCATTGCACCCGTGTGAAGCCGGGGCGTGTCGCTAGTTTTATATAATTTCAAAGCTAGTAGGTATTTTAGTTATCAAAACCCACGTTTAATCCCACGCAGTTCGTGTGGCATGATCACTTCACCCGATTGATTGATGGACCTTTACAATAGACATTGAACTCGATCCTTGGCTTTCCGCCACTTATGCAGCTGCTACCACACACGAACATCGTAGCTCCACTTAACCTGGTGTTCAGCAAGTTTTTACATATGATTGGCTAATCCTATCACCACGATGGCAATCCAAAATACACTTACAAAACCGGCTCTGCCTCGATTAATATCGAAGGTTTCTCACAACAAGACAAATCTGAAATTCTTTCTGATGTCTACCGCAAAACTCATTGCATTCTATGCGTTCAAGAGATCCATCGAGATGAAACACCAAGCCGACCACTCATTGACTCATCCCTGGACTTACGATTATTGCCGAAATCTGTCACCCGAAGCACCTAGCCTGGTAGCTTCTTTACTCAGTAAAGCTTAATCATAAGTTTCAAAAAGCTGTCCAATGTACCCAGCAGTATGTCCCTCCAAGAAAGCTAGTATAAAACGAGTACGGGTGGATGTTTCGCGTATACTCGCTCCCCGCAAGGTCAAGTGCGACCGTCCGAGTCATTGCTCTTCGCGTGAGCATCGCATAGTTGCGCAGGCGCAGCTATTAGTGCCCGGTGTTCCACGGAGCGAGGTGAGTCCAGAGCGGCTAAGCTTAAAGTTTATTTATAGATTTTAGATGGGAATTGTTTTGTTTTGAGAAAATTTCGATTTAAATATTAAGACGGTTTTGTGTAATCAGGTGGTGCGATCAAAATATTAAGTTGAGTGAGATTTTTAAAATTAAGCTCGTTGTAAATATTTATTTTATGTTATAATCATTAATTATAATTATAATTATTAAAAATACTCAAGGAATATTGCAAAAAAAAATCATTAATAAAAATTAAAGTAGAATTTAATTAAATAAATAATAAAACTTAGAAATCACAATGTCCCACAATTAATAACAAAACAAAAATATCGTGAACAATATGGTTCAAGATTCTCGATGTTTTTGTTTTTGTTATTGATTGGCTTTTAACAATTTGTAACTAACATACCTACGAATTTTTATTTTTAACTTCACATAACTACAAACATTATGTATTTTACGACACATAGTTTGAAACCTTATCTAGAAAAACATTCCATAATTTTTATTTATTTACTAGAAGCAATTTTCAGACTTGCACCTACCTCAACTAGTCATGTATCTATTCTGTATCGTCATCAGTCATGTGTCAAGTCTGTACATTTTGTAGAACCTTTCTTTCGACTTTAAATATAGCTACGTCGATCTTTAACCGTCCAACGTATCGAAAAACAAAAATATGGGCACCTCTATTTTTAACCCTCCAACGCTACAGTAGCATTTTGCATTCAGCCTGCAAACATTAAAACAGACTAAACCCTTCAGTGATCCCTGTGGTTTATTGGTCCTTTATTTAGATTTTATTGTACCGCGCGGCACTACTAAGATTTATTAGGGTTGACGAACAATAAAACAGCTGGACTTAAGTCAATAATATAAGAGGTAAACTATTACTTGTTTGAGTTACTTGTGATTTACAGGTTTCAGTAGCTCTTGAGATCTGATTTACAGGTTTAAAAATTTTAAAGGTACAGTCGGCGACAAAAGTCGATTCATTGTTTTTGTATAGGAAATAGGTATATCAAGCTGCCATATTTATTCATCGCATAAAAGTTATCTGAGGGGTAATTCTCGTAATTTCAACGTTCACAGTCTCTTCGACTGTGAACGTTATTTCGTCAGTCTCAATCTGTCAAAAATACGTCTAATTTGGCTGAGATAAGATTGCGACTTGAATTTAAACGTTTTTAACTACGAGAATTGGAATTCTGACTAAATATCAGCCCGCAATATATGTAATAATAGACTTTTGCAAATCCCTGTTTAATCCGTCATATCTATATAAAATATATATAAATATAAACAGACGGTAGGCTTTTATTTAACGACTTAAAACGTTTCGGTATAAACCTAAGTTTTGTTAAATCATATTTTTATAAGTCAAGACTTTTCCTATGTTTGGTTCTAGTTTAATAAGATTGAATAAATATTTTTCTCAATAAATTTCAACTTTTTCATAGTCAGTAGGTAGCTGTCGTTATTTAATTATTCTAAGTACGTACAGACGCCAGCATATCAAGCTACTACAATCTGTCAAATTTCTTGAATAGATTTTCAACTTTATCGCTAAAGCATAAGGTTCAAGGCTAATTGAGAAAATTTGACAGTGTCGGGTAGCTTGATGTGCTGGCGTCTGTACGTAAAGTAAAGCAGTAACTTCTATCTAATTCTCAAAATTTTACGTGTAAAAAACATATTTCTCCTATTATTTTATTTGCGTTGCTTACGACTTTGTCTGCGTTTATTTTGTATTTTTTTCATTTTTTATACAAAAATTTAGGATTGAAAGGCACCTATGTCCGTCTTCAGGACCCAGGCCACCTATCTTTCAAATTTTATAGCGATCGGTTCTGTGGTTTAGTCGTGACAAGGTACAGACGTCAGCACATCAAGCTTCCCGAAACTGTAAAAATATCCCAATCAACTTTGAACCTAATGCGATAAAGCAATAAAGTTAGCGATAAAGTTGGAAATCTATTACTTAAAGAAATGTGACAGATTGTAGTAGCTGGATGTGCTGGCGTCTGTACTAGACAGACAGAGCTACTTTCGCATTTATAACATTAGTAACTGTTGCCTGCAACTTCCTCTGCGATCCAGAATTAAAAGTAGCCTATGTCCTTACCTAGGTCATGGTCTATCTGCATGCCAAATTTCATCAAAATCCGTTTAGCTGTTATAGCGTGAAAGCGGAACAAACAAACAAACCAACTCACTTTCGCATTTTTATAATATTAGTTAGGATAGTATATCCGACTGACTTTTTTACCGTCTGGACAAAAACAGGGGATAAAAAAGTGAACGGAGTAAGAAGCCTATGGCATAAATAAATAACTTTTTTTTTTTCACAAAAATAAAATAAAAATCAAATCAAAGGACTGAATGTCGTTACGAATTCATTGATAATTTCCGCGCGTAGAGAAGGATGGCTTTAAGTTGAATTTTTATATTATTTGTCGATTTATTCTTTTTTTTTGTGAGAAGAAATGAGATTTCTGTGCCATAGGCTTCTACTCTGTTCACCTTTTGTCCAGACAGTAAAAAAGATCATCGATATAGTATAAGTAGATAATAGTTTTATAGTATGGATTTCTATAAAAATAACGATAAGCACTTAAGCCTTATCCTACGCATCGCAGCTGTAACCCGTGATCACAAAACATTATTTTATTGTATTTCTTAACCGCACTGAAGCCATGCAATTAAATCCTTCGATTAAAATATAGAAGCGCGAACCTCCATCTTTTATTTCTTAATTAAAGAGGTTTGAAACTATGTTTATTAAATAAAGTTAGTAGCCCCGTGTAATTAAGGGTCTAGCGATTTTTACCACTCCTGGGAGAATAAACAATGATTAAGTACTATAAATCGTTTTGATGGGATATTTTGCGAATCATCGTAAAAACTTTTATTATTATTACATGTTTAGTATTTATAAACAAGAATTAAATAATAATTATTTTCTTTTTTTTCTGGACGACTCGCAGCTTGTTTCTCGGCCTTGTAAAATACGTGCGTTGATTGGCTACTGGCCGATTCTCAACTAACAAACAACTCTGATTTTTAATTTGCTAGACTAAAATGACAGCTGCAATTGATCTTTTTTTTTTTTTTTTTTCAACGTGGCATTATTTGGTGTTATGGTAATTTTGGTCTAGCAAATTAAAAAATAATTCTTGTTTATGTGAAAGTGAATCTATGTTAGTAACTTTTCTGAATTATTAATGAACAAGGTATTTTTGTAATATTATAAATGCTTACAATTTCTTGGTGGCCTATTGTATAAATTTAATTAATTATCAACACAACGTCGATGCTTTTCACTGAATTTAAAACATAGTTGGCAAAACGTTGTTATTTCCTATAAAATATAAAAACTAGCATATAATTATCCTGCAGTGCGATTCTATAATCATCTCAAAGTGAAAACTTAGGTGAAGTGAGCGTGGAGTGAGCTGTCAGTGTCATCCCACCTGATACTAGGATTGACCAAGCATCCATTTACAGTCATAATCGAGATTTCAATAATATTTTTATGCTAATTCTATGGATCATTTTATATAATTTCGACGCTAGTATTTTAGTCGTCATCAGTGGGACGACTCTGACAGCTCACTCCACGAAAGTTTTCACGGTGAGATTTTTACAGAATCGACCGGCTGTTCGCTGACTTCTCAACTCCGCCAGCTTCGATATTTTATTAGTGTTTGAAATATGCCCGTCACTTTTATAATAAGTTACTATTCAGTTCACGCTCATTTGAATTTGAGCAGACATCAAAATTACCTTACAGTTAACTGGTAAAATGAGAGTAAACTAACGATATAATTTACCGCACTATCCAATCTACTGTTATGATAAATGTGTTAGTTCCCTACTCCGGCGAAGCTTTGAAAGTTCATTCAGAGTCTTCCATGTGAATTAATTTAAGGCCGATTTTTCAATTATCAGCACGCTAATTGCGTAACACACTATCGACCACAATATGAATCATTTTGAAGGATATTGCTAATCCATTGCTTCATATGCTCGAAAAATTTGTCTACTCAACAACGTAAATAGCGCAATGAATGTAATTGAACTGTCAAAATGAAAGCCATTGCTACTGTTAGTATGTTACGCAACTACCCCGCAGATAACCTTTCATTTATCAGATTCCTTCTAGTTTATTTTTTTTAACATGACCCGCCGTGCGATTCTGTAACCATCTCACCGTGAAAACTTGGGTGAAGTGAGCGTGGAGTGAGTCGTCAATAGTGTCAATCCCTAGCATCAGCATGACTCACAGCTCACTCTAAGCTCACTTCACCTTAGTTATCACGGTGAGATTTTTCCAGAATCGTCCGGCTGTAAACGTGATTCCGATATCGTACAGAATAAATAATTTCATTAAGTATTTCCTTTATCTGATGAATTAATCTAACGGTTTGACAGCTTATACGTTGTATTTTTTATTCTTCAGAAGTTGTCTGACCATTGAAAATACAGCCCAATAGTATCGCCGAGAGTTGAAAATCTTCTACTTTTCGATTCGATGGAAAATAAATGTACCTATTACGTTAAATGAGTTGGACCCAGTAGGTGGTCACGCTAATCGTGGCGTCAGTGGCGTTTTTAAGTCCTCAAAAGTGCATGGACACTTTGGACATGCTGTAAGTAAGGGCTAATTTTAGACTATCAAATACTTAAGTACGTTTCACCGAAGCATTAGAAAGACTACATTTAGGATTCACCTACATAAATTTAACAAGTTAAAATAATTAGTAAAAATTACCAATTAGTTGCAAGCGTGCATAGTTCAACACAATAGTTTTTTTTTTTTTTTGTCAGCATACATTGTGTCCCACAGCTAGGCTAACGCCTCCACTTGTTTCTTCCAAACCTCCCTGTCTTGTGCGATCTCTGGCCATGTTGACCCTGCAAATGTTACAACATCGTCACACAACCTTCGCCGTGGTCTAACAATAATTAACAATATTTTTTTTTTTAAACATCATTTTAATTGTGAAGAACACATAAAAAGAGCTTTTCCCTCAGCTATTACGACGATAAAATAAGGTACACGGGACAAAAAGCTCGTGAATGATAAAATATAAGGTTTTTCTGAATTTCCCTTCCCAGTCTAGTTAGAAACATGAATATCTGACTAATTGTTTACGCTTAGCTACCTTCGCGGGAACTAGTTTATTAACTAACAGGAAAATCAAGCCGTAGACTCATGTTAACATTTCAGTACCTAGGTTCATTAAATTAAGTTAGGAGATACGGACTACCTACTGAGGTAATTTGTTCTTGGGAAGTTTCTTAATTATAAAGTTTATCGACACATTGACAGATAGGTAACATTATTAGGTATGGTCCACAATAAATGTCGATTTATACTACAGCATTTTAATCTTAATGATTGAGCAAAATATTCCTAAAAATATGTAAGTACTGATATTAAACTTTAAAGGCTGAGTTTTCAATCATCTGATAACTTTATTCGAGGAGTAATTTTGAAATTTTGACAGTTATTTCAAACAAAAACTGTCAAACGTCAATTTTGTTCCTCGAATAGTATCTGGTGAAGGCAAAATCTGTCCTTAGACTATCAACTCTTAGCTATCACATGGAATACTGGAAAACAATGTAGCGAATCATTTTCATCAGACAGGCCTGTTAGTCTAGTGGTCAGTGGCCCTGACTGCTATACGCAAGGTCGTGGGTTCGATTCCCACTCAGGACAAATGTTTGTGTGATGAGCACGATCATTTGTTCTGTGTCTGGGTGTAATTTATCTATAATATGTATGTATTTAGAAATATATATGTATGTTTATCAGTTATCTAGTACTCATAGCACAAGCTCTGCTTAGTTTGGGACTAGATGGCGTTGTGTGAAAGTTGTGGAATATTATTATTATTTTAGATTAGATATACCTAACGGTTACAGTATTAATCGATTGTTGTGGCTGACTGTAGGTACAGACGCCAGCACATCAAGCTACTACAATCTGTCAAATTTCTTTATTAGATTGTCAACTTTATCGCTAAAGACACACACTACGAATTTCTCCTGTATTGTGGGTGCGTTTACAAACATTTAAACTCACATACACAAACAGCCAGATCCGGAACAACTACTTGTAGGTCATACGAATATTTGTTCCGTGCGGGAATCGAACCCCCGAGACGCAGCACAGCAGTCAATAGCGCCAACCGTGCCGTCAAAGGTTCAAAGTTGATTGAGAAAATTTGACAGTTTCGGGTAGCTTGATGTGCTGGCGTCTGTAGGTACTATTAACATGAAACTAACCTAGTAACTAGTCATTTTTAACCAGAGGAGTAAAACTACAGTTCCTGTTGTCAGCCTTTTAGCTGTGTTTACAGAAAAATAATAACCTTACAACAATATCTTTAAACCACATCGCAATATAATAATCTCTCAAGTTCACATCAAATGAGAGTTCTTCGCTCTTTCGTTCACTCATTCTTAGCTCTTTCGTACACTCGTTCGTTCGTTCGCGTTGTAAAGATACGTTTACACCGGCCGGAAGCCACCGCGGGTAATTACGTAATTTTTTATCCGCCATCTTCAATTAAATGGATCCTAATCTTAGTACGGAATACCGTTTGTTACAGTTGCTAAAAAAACACCAACACACCTCGTTGGGTAACGACTTTATAACATGACTGGCTCAAAGACATCACTTTTAGAGGTTGTTATTTTTGTACGCGTAGATGTAAAAAAGGAGCGTAGAGTGCTTTTGAAAGTGAATTAATTTATCATGTTGATTTAAGATTCTACGCTTGACTACTTAATTAGAGGAAATAACAAAAAAAATACTGATAAAATCTATTGATTTGAGTTTTAATAAATATAACGTAACATCACGCCTGTAATCCTCAAAGGGCGAGGCAGGGGTGTACTTATAGCACATTTCACCAGTTATTGTAATAGGGGGCGAGCCTTACTGCCATCAACCGAGCACAAATCCAGACTCCTGGATGCTACTGAGAAATTCCGGATGGAAAACCCCAATAACACTGCAGGACCTGGGAATCGAACTTAGAGCCTCATGCATGATTTTTTTTAAATATATACACCGTGTAATTGACAGGTTGGCAAAAACGAAAAGTATGAATTCAGACTGGTATTGTTAACATTTTGATAGTGAAATATTTTCCCGGAAATGATAGGTGAACGTTTTTCAATTTTCAATTTTATTTCGGCTACGCAATGTATAACGAACATTGCGATACGCGCGCGACCCTATATTGCGCGCGTATTGCAATGTCCGCGCGTTGTTCATTCATACTAATAGGTACTTCGGGACGTTTGGAATAAATACATAATACAATACACACACAAACACACCTATCAAAAAATTTAAACACAAATTCAATACCTATCAAAAATTAAAATATTAGTCACTTACCTAAATTAAAGTCTCTCGGGTCGTATAAGGCATGGCTCGAAGTGGTTGCCTCCGAGCTGCACGCACAGTTGTGCTCGACGCAGGGTTTCGGCATGGAGACGAGGCATCATTGTCACATCCTCATTGATTTTTTGGTTTAACGATGCGAAAGCGTCTCTTATGCGCTGCTCCATTTCGGCCGCGGTATCACACTCCGTCACATACACCCGTTCTTTGATATAACCCCACAGGAAAAAGTCCAATGGGGTTAGGTCAGGCGAGCGAGGTGGCCATGCATGTGGCCCGAATCTCCCAATCCATCGGTTTGGAAAAGTACGGTCCAGGTGCTGTCGGACTGGGAGTACCACATGCGGCGGAGCGCCGTCGTGCTGAAACCAGATGGTAGGTAGTTGAGCTAAGGGTTCGTTCTCCATACGATCCCGCTCTTGATCTAGCTCAGCCCGCAGAGTGTCCATCATGGCTTCAAAATCCTGCTGTAGAAATTCGCAATAACGCCGGCCGTCCATTCTAGTTGGCAAAAACACGGGACCCAAAATACGGTTATGATACACGCCAGCCCACACATTCAGTGACCACCGCGTCTGATGACCCGTCTGCTGCATTGCGTACGGGTTGTGGCGTGCCCAAATGTGAGCATTCCGCCGGTTCCACATACCGTTTCGTGTAAACGTCGATTCATCGGTCCAAATCACCCGTGAAACGAATTGGCGATTTAGCTGCTGCCGACTTATCAGCCATCTGCAGTACGCTAGTCTGCGGGTTGAGTCGCCAGGTACCAGAGCCTGCACTTTATGGATCCGATATGGACGTTGCTTGTCCTTTCGAAGGACTTTGTGCACAGCCCAATGTGAAACCCGGGGTCCGTTATTACGCCTTACAAGTTTTGCAGCAGTACGGGTTCCCAAACGCGGATTTCGACGGACAACATCTAAAATCGCCTGCTCAGAACGAGCACTGATTGTCCTTCCAGCACCTTCCTGCCGCGGCACAATAGGTAAATTTTCTAAAACACGTTGATATGCCCGTGTGATAGTACGACTATTAGCTGGATGTCGTTCATTTGGGTGACTTTGAACATAGAGCCTTAATGCCAACGACGCGTTTCCTCTAGCTTCACCCAAGCACATTAACATCTGGCCATATTCGCGAGCACTAAACGTTTCATTACGCCGATTCATGATGATACCACACAACACAAAAACACAAAAACACACAACTCAACTCAACGCACAACACAGTCCCGAACTCCCGACAGTTGAAAGAAAACGAAATAGACGTCCAGAACGCACCAGCAATCGCGGCAAACTGAACTAACGGCTGAGTGAGTGCTGACGGTTTCGTTTGTCGGCAAACCTTTGAGAGTGTTTGTGACACGTGTAGCATAGGGCTGCCCACATGATATGAAATGAAACATTTTATTTCGGTAATATTACTAGATACGTTAGTCGAGGAGCCCATGGCACAGTAGTTACCGTGTTCGGCCTGCCATTGAGATAAAGATGTAGAACTAGGTATTGAAAAAGAATCGTATCGTAATCGTATGATAAAGATTGTTATTAACCGCTATCTCTTGTTACTTCTACTCATGGTTCTGCTTCTAAGTTTAAACCTAGTACCTGTCAATCCCCAAGCGGCACGCGCGCGATTTTGCGCCATTTTCTAAACACTAAGCAAACGCCGGCATTCGCATAGATTATAAAATAAGCGTTTTTTTTTATAGGGTCTTTGTTCAAGAACGTAAACAAGAAGTTTTTCTTATAAATAGTCTGTAAATAACGAAAATAAGCAAACCTTTTTGAACGCCAGCTTTCGCTCCGGGATTGACAGGGTAAGGAATGTGAATCTGGCAATATTGACGCGATGTTTTTATGTTTTGTGTCCCACTTATCTAAACCAATTTACATTACTGTAATGCAACGCGTGTGTACAGTTCGGGTGGCTTCGTAATTGATACTGTAGATCAAACTGTTAAGCACCGCGAGGACGCCGGCGTCCTCACACCTGTTGTCTTTCTATTGTGTCTCTTATTACGATACTCGAAAGGTTAACGATTTAAAATAAGGTTTTCGGAATTAAGAAAGAATAAATAAGTAATCATACTCCTGAGTATTTAATTATTAATAAAGCAAATTTTACATAAATAAAAATAAAATGACAAGTATTAAATTCCATACGTGGTACAACCCTAGCAGTGTCGGCGCGTAAGCAAAGGCGCCGGCGCGCACCACACAAAGGGAGCGAGCGAGCGAGCGGTATGCTTTCTCTGTCTGTCGTAGGTACTGTCGGAGGCCAGTAAACTTTTAGAGCTAACAGCTGATTCCGCGCGGTATGTATGAATTTTCTTTTTAAATCATTATTATTTACATTGCCGAGTTTAAGTTTTTTGCTTTTTTTCACTAAAATTATGTTTTTAGGGCTGGATTTTGTTGTAACAAATGAATAGAACACAAATCTAGTTGAAAAACGGTCGGAAAATTCGACAATTTTCCTGAAGAAAATTCCAACGTTTTTCAGTCATAAATCATGGTCTGAAGCTACTGTTTCAGTTTTTGCCAACCTGTCAATTACACCGTGTATATGTATAATTGACTTTGAAGTTTTTGAACAGAAACTTCTTAGGAGGTGATTTGATAATTGGTCGAGAATTGACAGTGAAATTTCAAGGATGCGTCACGCTTAGAAACATTTTGTTACATGAGAGAGAAAAAAGATACGACTCTGTCTCTCACAATTCTATCACGTGTCATATGATGCCGCGGATTTTTTTTGTTTTTTTTTTGTTAATTATTTTAAGACAAGATTTTCTCTGAAAGATGGGTATCTATTTAATATTTTATAATCCTCCCTGAAAGAATTGTATTTTAAATTGTGTATTGTGATCCTTTGAAAAGGTAAAGAGCCAGAAGATCAACCCAGAGATTTAATGATAACTAACATGGCTTGCTGCATTTTTGTGCCAACCATTGTTCGAAGCAGATGATAAATGATAAATGATTTATTTTCTGTAAGTAGGTTTGTACAAACACTTTTACATGTCAATCATATTTTTTAAACTAGATGAGGTCGGCGTTTCCTATCTGACTACTCTGAGAAGAAAGGCCGAAACAAACTCAGAGGTCACAGTCTCTTTTAAAGTCCAGACATAATCTTGGTCAGATCATGTGAAGACCATGTAGATTGGTGTCTGAAATGGTCTTTTGAGTAAAGAACCACACAGATTGAGCGGGCCTGTCCAGTCAGTGCACGCATTTGTCAAAAATCGTGCAGCTCAACTCAGAACTTGAGGAGCCTTACGATTCGACGAACAATACCAATGAAAGGACATTTGGGTAGGCCGCATAAATGACTCAAACTGCCAGATCATGATTAAAACTAACTAAGAAGGAAAATAAGGATGAGCAGTGGCACACACATAAATTCTATTTTTTGTGAAAATTTCATTTGACTTCAACCTGCTTCAGCATTCATTTTGACTTCACATCTTCAATACATCATCTGCCTAGCTTTTACCCAACTATATTGAGGTCAGCTTCCAGTCTAACCGAACGCAACTGAATACCAGTATTTTACATGGAGCGACTGCCTATACGACCACAATCCAGTTACCGTGTAATACGATACCCCTTGGTAAGACTGGTTGTCAGACTTTCGGGCTTCTGACGACCCGTAACGACTGTCAAAGATACACGAATAACAGTCACGACACGGAGAAGTCTCGGTATGTAAAGATGGTCAACCATCCATGGACCCACCACGGCAAGTGTAGCTTAACCTGATTGTTCGACCCGTGCAGCTGAGCTTACTTAACTTAGACTTGAGCCCCCAATCCCCATTTATCTTCAAAAAACCTAATAAAACGAAAAACTATTCTGCAATAATTAATCCTAACAATGCAAGCAATTTAACAAATTAACTAGGTACTCAATTTATTTACCATTTACTGCTAAATAACATCTTATTGAGTATTTTGCCATTCGATTTGAATTGCATTTAATTCTTTATAGATTCGATTAATAAAACGTTGAGATAACAACAAAACTTCGAAACAGTTAACTTTTATAGCAGAAAAAAACGTAAGTCCAATATACTCTATGCTTTTTTTTACATGGTCCAAATTTTTGCAGGGTTGTTATACTCATGAATATGAACCACTTTCACTATGGGACCAACTCTGAAATCACGAAAACAAATCAGCTATTTAATACAAAAGTTCAATACCTTCTTGACCAAAATGTATGAAACAGCTGTTTTTTTTTTTCGTAATCTCACAGTAGGTCCCATAGTGAAAGTTGTTCATATTGCTGAGTAGAACACCCTGTGAAAATTTGGAGCCTGTAAAATAGCATCCAGTATAGGTAATCAGTAAATAGTTCAAAGGCAGTCTTCTTCTCGGTCCTTTCTTTATTACTTCTTGCTCATGTAAGTGCCTCGTTGGTCTCGTGGTCGCAATTGTGACTATTGAGCGTGGGGTCCCGGGTTCGATTCCCGGGTCGGGCAAAGTGTTAATGGGATTTTCATTGGGAACTTCATAATAACAATCACCCCGCCAACTTCCAAACTCCGGGCGGAGTTTAGAGCCCCGTACGTCCGTCGCCCCCCACACATCAGGACCCGAGGCGGCGGCGCGTAGTGTTCCACGCGCGCCCCTCTTAGACGTCGCGGGGGGAGTTTAACACCTCACTCCCCCCCCCCTGACACGAGGAGGCCCGCAGGAGCGGGGCAGCACCAGCCGGGGGTTGCGGAAGTATCGTTCGTTCCCGCGACCCCCGGCGTAGGTGAGAGAGGGAACACCGTGGTGGTTTTTAGTCAGTAAGAGTCTGACAGACTCGGACATCCATGAGGATTTTCCACCCCGAAACAAAAAAAAAAAAGGGTGATACCCCGTGGCTCGGAAAGCACGTTAAGATGTTGGCGGCCTGATCTCTCTCCGGAGTGAGAATGTCGGAGTCGTCCCATCGGACAATGTGAGTGAGGGATGAGAGAGTACACCTGTGTCTGCGCACACATTTGTACACCATACTAATATCTCCCGCACCGGAGGCTTGTATCCACTGGGACTTTATTTATTTATTTTAGTACATGGAGGACTTACAGCTAGTAACAAACACAAAAAACCATAGTCACCCGAAAGCCAATTACAAATCCTCACGTATAGACTTATAATAATAATTTATGGTTTGAGCACAAAAACAAAAAACACACATAGCCTAAATTAATGTAAGGAGCAATATAAATACTTACTTAGTTTGCAATTATATGATTAAAATAATAGAGAAAAAAAAAATAACAAAAACAAATAATATAACCTACCGCTACTTGAAAAATTTGAGGCTTAAGCACCTTCTGGGCGAATTCACACTAATTGTGAATGGATAAAAATCATATTCCTTACATATCGAAATTTCTGCTTGCGCGCCCAATGTAACTGTTCTGCCTATAATTTGAAGAAGTATGAGGTACACGCAGGGCTTTATTTCTCGTACTTCTTGCCCATGTAGCATTTATTCATGACTACAAAAAACAAGAAACTGCGATCATCAAAGTCATCATTTCAGACGAATGACGTCCATTATTGGACATGCCAAAGCATCGCAACTTCGACCGGCTGTGTTTCTTGCATTGAGCGGATTTCCGCGCTCTTCACAAGGTCATCGGTCCAACTTGTGGGAGGTCTTCAGTCGCTACATCCAGAACCTTTCGGCCCCATCGGGTATATATGTGCTGCGAGCAATTTACCCTGCCCACTGTCAACTGTCAACTCTTCGTGCTATGTCGGTTTATCGGTGACCTTGGTTCTCGTGCAGAGCTCTCCATTCCTGACTCGATCACGTAGGAAATTATTAGTATTTCTCCTTTATTTTTTACCATTTTATTTAAATTTGATTGCTCTTTACACTAACATTGGCTGCTAATTGGGAGGCTTCCCATACTCGGTACATCACGCATTACTTTAACATGCAAATGTAATGAGGATTTTAAATCGACGATCTATTTCAGGGAGCTATAAACTACAGGATAAATCTCTAAAACCGTAAAATAATTCACAATTCTAGTTAACTAGTGTGCAGTCTACCTTAGTCTACCGTTCACTGAATGTCAATATCGTCTCTAATGGTTGGCTATTTATTTTGCTTATTTCCGTCGTTCATTAATTAAATGCAAGTGATCAATAAACCTTTTCAATGAACCGTATGCACAGTAAACGCGAAATAAATATAATAAATATTCAGATTTAATGAAATATTTAGTGTGGCGAGACGATCTACTTAGACGCGTACCGCAAGGGTTGGATAGGATTAGGTGGCTATAGAAAAGGATGCCTAAAAAGATTTGGGGAAGACCTTTACTCAGCTGTAGGACAGAGTGGGATACCTTAAAAAAAAATAGCGCTAAAAGGATTCTATGGAAAGTACTGCCCCCTAATTGCGTAACACACTATTACTCTCAGTTTGAATCATTTTGAAGCATTTTGCTAATCCATTGCTCCATATGTTCGACAAAAGTCTCTGCTCAACAACGTAAATAACGCAAAGAATGTTGTTGAACTGTCAAATTGAAACCCATTGCTACTGATAGTGTGTTACGCAATTACCCTGCTGTTTGTGGTGACGACGATATTTTTTTACTTAGTCATCTTATTCAAATGACATATTGATTCCTATAATCTTTAGGTACCTCATGGTTTTGATAACTACCTAATGAAAATCTTTTTAAGGCGAAAGCGTCAGAGTACATCGTGAAATTCAAATTTTCTTACGTTTTTTGTAATTTTCAGTTCAGTGTAGCAGGTTGTAGGTGGAGGTCAGATAGGCAGTCACTTCATGTAATATACTGATATTCAGCTGCATCCAATTAGACTGGAAGCCGACCCCAACATACTTAGTTGGAAAAAGGCTAGACAGGTCATTATGTTGATGAATTAGCTTCATGGTTGAATTTAGACAAGTCCTAACGCGCGTAATTAAAATAAAAAACGAATGTAAAAAATTAAAGATTTTGCGTAACAAAGTAACGGGTGCTGACTTTGAAGTAGTTAAGTTTTAAACAACGGTTAAAATAATTTGACTCGGGCCTACCGTTTCTCGCGTGAGAATAAGTAAACATTATACAGTACTTTACATAAAGTCGGGTCAAACTGAATTATTACTGTAAATATTTTATAATATTTTATACATACGTTTTGAAATGGAAAAACGATACTCACGCAAAGCGTCTCTATAATATTATATATTATATTCCACAACTTTCACACAACACCATCTAGTCCCAAACTAAGCAGAGCTTGTGCTATGAGTACTA
Source organism: Eremobia ochroleuca (assembly GCA_949629135.1). Taxonomy (NCBI): domain Eukaryota; kingdom Metazoa; phylum Arthropoda; class Insecta; order Lepidoptera; family Noctuidae; genus Eremobia; species Eremobia ochroleuca. The sequence continues at coordinate 6,538,508 of OX451387.1, forward strand.
GACAACTGATAAACATACATATATATTTCTAAATACATACATATTATAGATAAATTACACCCAGACGAACAAATGATCGTGCTCATCCTACCATCTCATCATTTACCTTGCGTATAGTAGGCAGGGCCACTGACCACTAGACCAACAGGCCTGCCTATGAAATCTATAACACAACAACAACAACACCTCCTAAGTCACGGCGGTGACCACTATGCCACTACTGCTCTTACTTCTAACTAGGTCCTAGCGTTGAAAAAAGCAGGGAAAATTCCCGTTTCTTTCCAATTCCGTTGTTTTTTTCAATGTTGCATTCGAAAGTTTCAAGAAAATTTGCCAGTCATTTCATGCTTTTTTTTTCAATTAAATCGAAAAATATGAAAGAAACGTATTCTAGCTGTCAGTTGTATAAATAGTTTTATCAATTTACGTGCTAATTCCGAATGAAACATTAAAAAAAAAACAACGGAATTGGAAAGAAACGGGAATTTCGTCTGCTTTTTTCAACGCTACTAGGTCCTGCGAAATCTGGCCCAAACCAACCCAAAATTAAATTAACTTAACAGTATTTGCGACTTTAATTACTCGAATCGAATCCCACGATCGATAAAATAAATGAATGGGTACAGTTATGTTCAGATCTCGTACAAATATTACGAGACCATTCACTCGATAATGGTAACACATCACTCACTGCGCCCGATTCGTTATGGGCTATAATTCTTTGATGACCTTTGATTATTGAGGATCTTTCCTGTAGTCTTGTATGATTATGGCTCGTTATTGTAACTGTAGTAATTTGATTAAGGACTTTGGCCATACTTTCCTTTATCCGTGGTACTTATTTTCGGATTTTTATGAAATCTAAAACCTCGTTGTGTAGAATGTGTTAAAAACAAATATTCAATTAAATTTTAGCCAAGGACCCAATCACACGACATATGGTTTACTTATCATAGCTTCAGTGTCCACTAATCTAAGTAATTCCAAATATACATATATACCTAAATACTTGATTTTTAACCCCCGACAAAAACAGAGGGGTGTTATAAATTTAACGTGTGTCTCTGTTTGTCTGTCTGCGTCGTCGTAGCTCCCAAACGGCTGAACCAATTTTGATTTTTATATTATTTTGTGTCATTTATTTTCATCACCATTGCTCTCAAAACGGTGAAGGAACACATTGTTAGGAAACTGGCATGTCCGAATACCAAAAATTCGAAGACAAGTGACATCCCCAACCCGCACTAGGCATACATGATTTTACGACACACAAAAAAACCTGGAATATGCATCCCATTATCAGCTTTGCCAAAATCGGCAAAAAAGCCAACACTTCTTTACTTAACAGTACTGCCGGTCGATTCTGTAAAAATCTCACCGTGAAATCATAGGTGAAGTGAGCTTGAAGTGAGTCAACAGTGTTAATCCCTAGCATTAGTCTACTGAATCTCACTTCACGCTCACTTCACCTAATTTCTCACTTTGAGATTTTTATAGAATAGCACTACAGTCGGTCGATTCTGTAAAAATCTCAGCGTGAAATCATGAGTAAAGTGAGCACTTAATAGTGTTAATCCCTAGCGAATGACAGCTCACTTCCCGCTCACTTAACCTAAGTTCTCACGGTGAGATTTTTATAGAATTGGAGATTAAACGAACTTACCTGAAGTGAAGTTCTATCCAAATTATACGAGTTGCTTCGTCCGAAGAGATTAAGATAACAATGTAGTAATACGTCTAGGGTATCGCCTTTCATCCACTAAGTTTGAATATTTTTTTTTTTTTTTTTTTGTCGGTACTTTGTCTTCCTGATAGTTATGCCTGTACCGCCACTCATTTAGTTGAAAGCCTGGAACCTTTTTTAATATTTCACTTTAGGTATGGGGTTCATAGGGTTGGGAGGGAACTAATCTCTTCGGACGAAGCAACTCGTATAATTTGGATAGAACTTCACTTCAGGTAAGTTCGTTTAATCTCCAATTATACTTCGTTGCTTCGTCCTTCGAGATTAAGATAACAATGTAGATTTTGAAAGATGGTGAAATATTAAAACACTGAATTTTTATACTTAGGTACATGTATATTAATCAAACCTTACAAGTAATAAAGTAATTAAATTGTAGTTTTTCTTTAATTAGGGGTAGATAAATTTAAGTTATTAATTTTAAGTACTTAAATCTAACATCGATCAGAGGTTAGGATTGATAAGGCAAATTGATCAGTTTGTTCACATTGAATGTCTCTATGATAATATCTAGCGAAAACATTGGAGCTACCACTCCACCCAGCTGCTTTTCGTATCGTGTCAATATTGACACCAGCTCTATGAGCAGCTGAGGTGGCTGCGTGTCTGGTGGAGTGGGCAGAAAATACTGAAGTGTCAATTCCGCTAATTGATAATATATCTTTTATCCACCGACTGATGGTATTTGTGGTTACTGATTTATGTGGTTTTTTAATACTTATAAAAAGGCTATTGGCATTGTTTCTCAAATGTTTTGTCCTATCAATATATTCTATAAGAGCCTCAGCGGGACATATTTCCGGTCGATCTTTGTAAAATGGAATATTTAAACAAGGTTGAGATAAACCAGGTCGAGATGTTTTTAACAAATCGTTTATCTTGATCAATATAAGATTATCAGTGACGTTCATATTTTCTAATTTGATTTTGCTAATGGTTTGCACCCTGTGTGCAGTTACAAGTATGAGCAAAGTTACGGCCTTTTTGGTTAAATGTTCGAAACTTAAATTATTATTTGGGTACCATTTTGATAAGAATTCTAAAACTATTGACGGGTCCCAAGTGATATTATATTTTGGGGCTGGAGGACGAAGTCTGTAAAAACCTTTGAATAGCCTAGCAACGCGATCATCAGACCCTACTCTCGATCCTAAGATCAAAGACAGAGCGGAGCGATGACTGTTTAAAGATCCGTATTGTAAGCCGGAATGAAATAACTCAGTGAGAAAATACATAATCATCGGAATTGACGCCTCATGTATTTTGATATTGTGAGTCTTACAAAAGTTTACCCAACGTCGAATGGCAACGTCATATTGTTTTATTGACCTTTCAGATAAAGAAGCTATCATAATATCTAAAGATGATGGTGGTACTCCTCTGTTTCGTAACGCCGTCCTGATAACTTCCCTGCAATCAACGTGAGCTTGGGGACACTGTTGGAAATAGACAATAACACTTTATCAGAGGGTCTAAACTGAACTAATTCTGAACAGAGAAGTTTTTGATAAAGTGGAAACCAGGGTTGCGTGGGCCAAAATGGAACCACAACAATACCCTCCGCCTGGTCGTATATAAGTTTTCTTAATACTTTTAATATAACCGCAAAAGGAGGAAATGCGTAGAAACAAAGATTTGACCAATTTAAAGTAAAAGCATTCACAGCGCATGCTCCTGGGTCTCTATTCCATGAGACGTACTTAACACATTTGTTATTCAACCTTGATGCGAAAAGATCAATTTTTGGTTGCCCAAAGGCTCTCACAATCTTTTCAAAAGCATGATCTTTAATCTCCCATTCGGTATCGGGGTGAGATTTTCTAGACTCAGCATCTGCTATTTCGTTATCTTCCGAGCTTATGTATGAAGCGAATACAAATATACCACGAGCTTCACACCACTGCCACAAAGATTTTGTGATTTCAGTTAAATGTGGAAATCTTACTCCACCCATACGGTTGATATACGAAATAGCAGTTGTGTTGTCAACGCGTAGTAACACCTGACAATTTTTTAATCCTTTTGCGAATGTTTGTAAGCCCAAGAAAGCAGCCAGGAGTTCTAGACAGTTAATATGTTTGTTAGACTCTGTGTTACTCCACTGGCCACTGGCGGTCTCCGCACCGCATGCTGCCCCCCACCCTTTTTTGCTAGCGTCTGAAAATATTTCTAGACAGTAGCTGTCCCGTCTAATAGGATTCACTGCGGTATCAATAGATTTTAACCACCAGGAAAAATCGTCCTGCAAATACTGTGGTAAAGACATGTGGCTATCATAATTACTCGTTTTACACAATGCAAGGTATTTGCATCTTTCCATCTGCTTGGTGTAAAGCCAACCGTACTGAATCGCGGGGCAGGACGAAGTGAGGAGGCCTACCAAGCGAGCAAACTGTCTTATTTTACAACGAGATTTCAATTGAAACGATTGTAACTCTTGTTTAATTAGATTTCGTTTTTCCTTAGGAAGGCTAACATGAAATTCTTTTGTATCTATCACAAAACAAGGTATTTGCAAATATTACTCGGAATCATACAACTTTTTTTAATGTTAATTATGAATCCTAAGGACTCTAAAATATGTTTTGTCTGTAAAATATTATCTAAGCAATCTTGATAATTATTAGAAATGATACAAATGTCATCTAAGTAGATAGATGACAGATAACCTAATGATCTCAGTAAACAAATTACCGGTTTTAATAGCTTTGTGAACACAAATGGAGCTGTGTTTAAACCAAACGGCAAAACATTGAATTGGTAAATTTGACCCTCGTACCTAAATCGTAGGTACTTTCTATACGTCGGGTGTATAGGTACTAGAAAATACGCATCCTTTAAATCAAAGGTGGCCATGAAACTGTTTCTTGATACTAATTTTAATGTTGTTCTTAGATCTTCAATTTTGAAATGTTCTGTTACGATGTACTTGTTTAGAGACTTTAAGTTTAAAATAAATCTGTTTTTGCCATTGGGTTTTTTAATCAGGAAATAACTAGAAAGAAACTGTCCTTCACATGGTTCACAATGTGAAATAGCACCACTGTTTAGAAGGTCAGTGATGGCCACCTTGTATTTAAAGGACTCACATGAAGTTAATGCAGGTAAACTTGGTTCGTGTAACTGATAGACAGGTTTAGTAAACGGTATCTTGTAACCTCTTATCCACGATAATACAACGAGGTCATTAGTTATCAATTGCCATTGATCATAAAAGTAGGATAACCGACCTGCAAAACGTACCAGGTCTAGCGCCGCGGGGCTTGGCGCTGCTGCAAGCGCGGCTGCTGTCGCGGCTGCTGCTGCACCGGTCGCGGGCGCGGCGCCGGCGCTGTTCTCCTCGCTGTTCCCGCTTGCCGCGCTGTCGGGAACGGAGGCGTCTGGTTTAAAGTCTGGACAGGGGCCTGTCTCGGTCTCTGCGCTGGTGCAGGTCTTCGAACCTGTGTGTTTATTTTAATCTCAGCGCCTGATTTTGATATAGCTTTTGCAGCTTTTAGAGTATCGGTCAGATGTTCGCCAAATAGAAACTTATCGATTTCTGTATTGAACAGTTGATCTTTTATATCTTTCTTGATTGTAGAACATATAAAACTGCGCCGTGTCATGGACTCGCTGTGTTGTGAGTCACACATCAGTCGACCGGCTTCGATCAGTAATTTTATTACCGACTGATCTTTATAACCTGCAGAAAAGAGTATGCTTAGGGCTTCACTTATACAAGATATACTTGCTGCGACCTGCACCTGCTTATTCTCTAAAGCTTTGTCTTTTTTTATTAGCATCTCCGATAAGGCGGCCTTTATCTCTGGATTTAACTTGGGTGCATCAATCTTTGTGCAGTTTTTTGGAACCAGATGCTTATCAAGCAGCTCCTTTCTGGCATCCTTGGTCAAGCCTGTTGTTGCGATGTGTTCCCAGCGAGCAGATAACTCGCATCTAATGTCTGGTCCATATTTTTTATCCTTTGATGGAGTTTCGCCCAAGAGATTCAGAATCTCTTCGTCCAGCTCAGGAAGCGTTACTTCAACAGGTAGTTCCGATTCCCCTGCCTGTACTGCTTCTGTAGCAGGAACATCATGTATCGTCGAGGTGGACGTACCCGGTTGTGGCTCATCTGAGTCAATAATCGGAGATGACGCGACATCACCTTGAACTTCCATTTCAGTTGGAATAGAAAATGTACCAAATGTAGGTATCGGATAGAAAATAGCGCGGTGATAGTCCTCAAAACTATCCACAACACCAAGTTTATAATCCATACCGATATTCAGAATTACGAAATCGAGTGATAACATTTTGTTATGTAGGTACGTGGATATGATCACAACTACCAATGTTCCTAGTATACAACTAGTGGTTTTAGAGCGGTGATAGTCCTTAAAACTACCCACAACACTATGTTTTAGTCCGTACGGATATAAAATGCAATTATTATTAAGTAGGTCATTAACTAAAGTGAAGGCAACATTCCTTTCAAATGTACACAATCACTAGTAGTATATACCCAATGAATTGGGAATCCAAAATTATGTGAAGGTAACATCCCCATAAGATGTACACAACACTATTTAAGATAATATGACATCATGTCAGATTATGATACGGATATAGTCCGAAAAACTATTCACAATATCTTCCGTTTGTAAAAATAACACTTCAGCTTACCTTCATGGTCCGATAGTACCGGCGACATAATAATATTCGTCGACGAGCTACTACTCTCGGAACAACTTCGAACACGCGACCTTCTGTCGCGTTTATTAAGTTTCCTTTCGAGTTTTCGAATCTTCTTTCTTAAATAATCACTGTCGTCGTTTTTGTGACTACGTTTTGGCATCTTTTTGCACAATTCAAATGAAACGAAGAAAATAACGTGGTGATCGGCGACGCACTAAAACGCGAATGAGTGGCGGTACAGGCATAACTATCAGGAAGACAAAGTACCGACAAAAAAAAAAAAAAAAAAAAAAAATATTCAAACTTAGTGGATGAAAGGCGATACCCTAGACGTATTACTACATTGTTATCTTAATCTCGAAGGACGAAGCAACGAAGTATAATAGCACTACAGCTCTCATCGCATGTCGCGCCACCGACCTACAGAACCTATAAACAAACACCATCCACTTGCGTGTTACACTGTATGTACTTCTCGCTATAAGGTGGGGCATAAAAAGCTGCGCCATCGAAACAGCGGCGGAACAGTTATGGTATGTAGCAACTCATTGTTGGTTCCGCGTTACACGGTCGCTCGTACCGTTAAGTTTATGAACAGCTGATGTAAGAATTACGAACACTTTTGTTGTTATAATTTATACAGTTTTATTCCATGATCCTAAGCTACCACTTAATACAAGGTCCCATTAAAATATATGGGAAATTTTAACACAGCGCTCAGTACGCTAGGCGTACAATTTCTTTGAAAGATATCCAATTTCAAAGATATCCAAGCAAAAAAAACACTGATTAAAGTGATTTTATTTTGACCTAAAATAATAAATTTCCGGCACATTAGTGTAATTTCGTTAGCTGCAGGGTAATTGCGCAACACACTATCAGTAGCAATGGGTTTCATTTTGACAGTTCAACAACATTCATTGCGTTATTTACTTTGTTGAGCAGATACATTTTTCGAACATATGAAGCAATAGATTAGCAATATGCTTCAAAATTATTCAAATTGAGGGTAATAGTGTGTTACGCAATTAGGGTGCTGGTTATTTTTCTTGTAAGTATCTAATGCGTTTTTCTTATACAACATGTAACGTTAAATGCGCAAAACCTCAGACACCCCAACTGACTTTGAATTCAATTAACCTATTTCAGAGAGAAAATAAGTCATTAAAAGAATTGTGAAGGTTTTATGTGTTGTTTTTTATTTTTACTGGCCATTCTGATCGTTTCTTGCGTCTGCGACGACGCTTTACCGAGCGAGGAGTCGTCATCGGGCCGCTGCGCCGCGCTGACATTGGTTTGCTTGACCTATTAATAAATAGACACGGCGACGTTTTTAATGAAGATTTTTTTGAAAAATGTGACCTATATTAAAAAGTGGTTCAATTAGTTCTGTTCGTTATTCTGATCAAACTATTTTCAGGTTTTGCGCATTTAACGTTACACGTTGTATATTATTTTTACCATTGTCCTTATTTTGGTGGTCTGAATGATTTCTAAAAGTTTGTCCATCTATTTTAATGGGACCTTATTTATCCAAACTGAATTGAAGTTGTAGGTAGGATTTACATGCCGAGACATCGACGTGCAACTTGTTACCATGAATTCATCACATGATTCTAAAAAAATCATATCGTTTATCAAAAAATATCTGCTGTTTCATAGAACAGATAGCGCGAGGAGCAACGAAAAAGTGTACTGTATAAATAGGCAATGGTTGAATGCCGTCCGATCTACAAATGTAAACTTTCCCGGACGAACAATTAATAATTGAATGACAGGCCTGTTGGTCTAGTGGTCAGTGGCCCTGACTGCTATGCTCAAGGTCGTGGGTTCGATTCCCACCTAGGACAAATGTTTGTGTGATTAGCACGATCATTTGTTCTTTGTCTGGGTGTAATTTATCTATAATATGTAAGTATGTATTTAGAAATAGATATGTATGTTTATCAGTTGTCTAGTACTCATAGCACAAGCTCTGCTTAGTTTGGGACTAGATGGCGTTGTGTGAAAGTTGTCGAATATTATTATTATTATTATAATTTACCTACGCGGTCAAAATGTATGGAACAGCTTTTTTGTAATGAAATGTTTCAACGCATGGGGTTCCAGAATCACGTACTAAATCCTTGGTGAAAGGTTCCGCGTCGATGTTCCTGCCACCTTGTATATGCTGTTTTGGTATAACTCCGGTCTCAAATAAACATAGTTATGGGAATTACCCAAATGGTCATATTTTCATACAAAGATTGGCAAAAGCTCAATATCAATCTGCCTTTTCCCAACTCTGTTGGGGTTGGTTTCTAATATAACCGGATGCAGCTGAATGACCAGTATTTTACATGGAACTATTGCCTATCTGAGCTCCGCAAACCAGTTACTTGGTAATAAGTTACCCCTTGGTAAGACTGGTTGACAGAATTTTGAGCTTTTGACTTTTGCTACTTTTTCTTTGCAATTTTGGTAGATCTTACTTAAGATTAAAAGGGGGATTTTAAGGGGTCATCCAAGTCTTGTCTTTTCTTACGTAGTCAGAAAGTGGTTAAAATTGTCTTATGTAATAAACGAACAGCCTCTAATGGCGAAAGCTCCATTGTCGAATTACGCAATGTGACTTCTGTTAAGAAAAACTGCTGCTTCTTTGTCTTTACCTTAACATGAATAAAATATCAACTCAGCCTATCCCAGTCCACTGCTGGACATAGGCCTCTCCCAGGCTGCGCCATGAATATTGTTGAACTGTGAAAATGAAATCCATTGCTACTGTTAGGGTGCTACGCAACTGCCCCGCTGGTACTGCTGCTTTGCTGTTGCATCCACACAAACTGCTATTATTCCAAGGGCTCATTTTTCCAACGCCAGATAACTTTCATCCGAGGAATAATTTTCAATTTTTGACAGTTCTACCATACAAAAACTGTCAGACGTCAATTTTATTCCACGAATTAAAAAAAACTGTTGATTGAAAAGCCAGCCCTTGGTTAAAACTGGCTGATAGTTAATAAAGTAATTGGCATTCTATTATGAAAACTATTGATAACACCGATACACTAGTAACTCGAAAATTCCACTTCATCACACCGTTTCTAACCTAGGAATCGAGGCTAGGAAGACTCGGTCAAAAGCTGCGCTTACGCCCACCATTGGATTAAAGGGGCGTAATTATAACCGTTCTTATCAATATATCATAGTTAATAGCTAGGTATTATAAATAATAACAGTTATTTCAAAATATCTCAATACAATATTAAATTTATCGGCAATAACATTTTTTTTTATGTTCGTAATTATTAATTATTATTATTTCAATCGCCAATCGGTTACTCTGTAATTTTCTATGGTATTTATCGTTTTAGTCGCCAATTTTCGAAATGATGCGCAAAACGGCAATGCGCACGCGATTCGTCATTAAATTCGTTGCAGGTATTAAGAAGAGATAAAACTGTCTTCACTTGCAACACCTCACTTGTTGGGATGCATGAAGAAGCCTCCTCGTGTAGCGCAGTTTGTTCCGCCAGATACTCAACTGAACCGAGCGCTCGGCGCGTCCTGGACAATCACACTCAACACCTTATTTGCCTGACCAATTCTTCCCTGGCGGTGGTAGAGCTAACGCCCGCCTGATTTGTGACCACCCTCCCACCGGAGTCCGGCGTCAAGCAGCCTTCTGTGTTTCGTCGATGCGTGGGAGTTCCAGTGCCTAAGGCATTTTCTGGGCACGCTCGTTCCATCATAGACTAAATCGCTTTCCATCAGGCGTGACCGAGGTCAAGAGCGGGCCCATTCCGCAATAAAAAAAAGTTATGTAGGAAATCGATTTAAATTCGTGTGTAAATAAATAGCTATACAATCATAACAAGTAATATGTAGTTACCGTACATAGTAGTAGTCCCAACATACTAATAGATTTTTTGCGTTCTCATTCATTCGTTCATTTTCATTCATTTTTACAAGCTTTCATTTATTTTGGATTTCGTTTTTTTTTTTAATCGCGCAATTCCCTCTTTATAATAATTCAGTCAGGGACGAATTGTCCTCCACAGAAGATAATTCTATTTCAATTCCTGGTTCTTGTTCTGGACAGTATAAACTCACCTTTACAAAGCAACCCTAGGTACGCACGACGACATATCAAGCTATACATTTCCAGTATAATCTGACTTGTCATTGTATTAAAAGACTATACAATGTGAGCGCAGCTAAAACTGGAAATTTAGGTATAGCTTGATGGCACGACGTGACGTGTGTACCATCTAGTCATAACAATATTTCTTACGATAACACGTGGCCACATCTACACTCCCATAGATTATGTTATCAGGATCACTATTTACACCTAAACAGTTCAAGAATATCAGAGATCGCCTAAGGTCCTGGAGGTCAGACAGCAGATATTGAAAATGTAATAGATACTGAAAGCTGACCGTATTTTAAAATGAATCACTTTACAAGTTTACTCATTTTAAGGCAAAATAGGATAATTTATACTTTATCTAGCCGACCTAGCGACCTAGCCGTGTTACTTCTACCTATCTTTATCTATACTATAATAAAACTGAAGAGTTTGGTCGTTTGTTTGATTTTTTTGAACGCGCTAATCTCTGGAAGTAACGGTCGGATTTGAAAAATTATTTTTGCATTTGATTGCCCAATTTTTAATTTGATTGCCCAATTTTTAATTTGATTGCCCAATTTTTAATTTGATTGCCCAATTTTTAATTTGATTGCCCAATGTTTTAAGGAAGGTTATAAACATCACGCTGTGGCCCTTAGGAGTCAAGCAAAAATAAATAAAGTGAGAAAAAACGCTAAGGGAAAACAATGTAATAGCGCGGGCGCAGGCGATGCGATACGACGGGATTTTGCAGAAGATACGGCGGATTCATTCATTAATTCGTCGATTAATTATTTCGTCGCTGGTGTACTTTCTATCATGATAAAACTAGGTACAGAACGGGTTCACCAAATAATAATAAATTGTTATTTTGTTCGTATTAGAATATAGCCAGAATTCACGTGTTCTCTAAATCTCGGGAGATCCTTAAAAATAGCCGGGAATCGTGAAACTCTATGTCCAATAGGCTTTGCGATCTTTGCCATAAAACATTTTATCAGTGACAACTTATACGAGTACAAAACAAAAAGTTAACAAGTTGTCAGTGGCACGGATAAAATCTCCTTAAAACCATTAAATTAATTAACTACTTCATTAAGTTTATGGAGCATATCGTTAAACTAATTAACAACTACAAATAAAGCTCAATCATATGCGATTTAATTACATGCAATAAACCGATTTAAAAAAGTTAAAATATAATATCGTCCCGTTCATATTTTATAAATGAAATGAAACAGACGAGAGCGTATCTTAATTGGAATCACTCTCATCTAAGAAATTAATAAAAAATACTAACAAATCAAGATTCAGAATAGTAAAACTAGATGCAAAGGAAGCTGAGATAATTATAGGTACTTTCGTCGCTATCGCATCATTGATTTGATAACCATCTTGATTGAATCGAATGGCTTCGTTCATCAGATTACATAAATTACATGCTATGTAAAATGGTAAATCACTTTAATAACAGCCGTGCGATTCTGTAACCATCTCACCGTGAAAGCTTTAGTGAAGTGAGCGTCGAGTGAGCTGTCATTCGCTAAGGATTAACACTATTAAGTGCTCACTTCATTATGATTTCACGGTGAGATTTTTACAGAATCGACCGGCAGATAAGATTTTTTTTTTAATATTCATCTTACGCAGACTATTACCTAGTCTAGCTCTTATAGATTGTTTACGTATACGTAAACAGCCTATAAGTCCCGAGACACAGGCCTCCTCTCGGTAAGAGGGAGTGGGCAGTTATAAATCTAACGTTGTACAGACGCCAGCACATCAAGCTACTACAATCTGTCAAATTTCTTTAATAGATTTTCAACTTTATTGCCAAAGCATAAGGTTCAAAGTTGATTGGGAAAATCTGACAGTTTCGGGTAGCTTGATGTGCTGGCGTCTGTACAACATCAAACCCAGTGAGGCACTTTATATATTTAACTTCATCACCACTGCTCTCACAACGGTGAGTGAATACATCGTGAGGAAAACGACTGGCATGTCCTAGAACCAGAAATTCTAAGATATGGTGACATCTACCAACACGCACTGGGCCAGCGTGGTGGATTATGGCCCACTACCTCTCACAGAGTGTAGTGGCTTGCGTCCCAGCAGTGGGAACATTAGGGGCCGTCCATTAATCACGTGATGTTTTTGGCATTGTAAACCCCCCCCCCCCCCCCCACCTACAAACAATCTACAATAAAATACACGTAACGCCGCTTTTCGGTTCAGTATCGCGCGTTTGCCGATAAAATAAATACACGTTATATATTACTACACTCCCCCTCCCCCCTTGTGATATTTCGTGATTCTTTATGGATGCCTCCCCCCCCCCCTTTCGAGACTCACGTGATTAATGGACAGCCCCTTACAGACTGATTACGCTAACGAAACAAATGAACAAAATAAATCCTAATAAAACAACGTACAAATAAACCACAACTACCTACTTACTTCTCATACATCCGCTCAGTTATTACAATAGCCCATATCATAACCTCGATCCTATCGATGGCCTGATTCCAAGGCGTGGTTCTATAATGACCATAAATAGCGCCGGATCAGACCACTTATCTTTCTTTTATCTCTTTCTTTTTATCTTTATCTCTTTCTATATTTTTTAATATTTTTTTTTTTTATATTTTTATCTCTTTCTTTATCTCTTTCTTTTTTGTTCCACTGGTGGAACAAAAAACGAATCTGTGCTACTAAGAATTGATACATGAGATGAAGTTGCTATTTGAACCTAGTGAGCTAACAACAAAAACAAAAACCAATATTTTCTTAATATTCCAGCTCCAGAACCGTACAATCATCTCTCAGCACATAAAAGATGTAGGTAAAAAAAAAGACGGGAAGGGAAAAAAATAATAAAAAAATAAGGTAATACGGGCTGGTGTCCGCAACTTCACGTTAAACTGCGTATTTTGCGTACAGATGCGAAGGTCGATTACTCGATCCACTCCAGCTCCTCAATTTATGTAAGATTAAAATGTCAAGTAACGAGCTTTTCTTTTCTAGAAACATGGCTTACACTCCTCCATGACATAATTAAATAGTATTTCAGTTCACTGGTAGAAATAGTAGTATCTTCCGCAGGCCTCCCCCCTCCAGAATTGCGTCTCTTTTATAATTTCAATCCTTTGTATATCTTTTTCATTGATATAATGAGAAGGCAAAAAAAAAAATATGTTAGTGGTTGGCGTTGATTAGCATAAAATTCTTATCTGCTTGCTTCGAGTTACTTTAAGACCATCAATAGTACCAGAGATGGTTCAGAATCAGCCTCCAGATAGCCTGACGTCATGCACTTTCTTTGTGGTCATTGTCAACAAATATTTAGCTAGTTCCCCCCCTGTCGCGAAGTTAAGCAAGATATTTAATGAATGTAGCGATCTAATCGATTTGCACTTTGACTCACTCATCATCTGCCTAGCCTTTTCCCAACTATGTTGGGGTCGGCTTCCAGTCTAACCGGATGCAGCTGAATACCAGTATTTTACATGGAACGGCTGCCTAGCTGACCTCCACAACCCAGTTACTGGCTAATACGATACCCCTAGGTAAGACTGGTGGTCAGATTTTTGGGCTTCTGACACCCGTAACGACTGTCAAAGATCTACGAATGACAGCCGGGACCAACGGCTTAACTTAAAAGCGAAGACTTTGAAAAACCTAGATTAGGATTAATTTACCTTTTTTTCCTTCTTTGTTCTCTTTTCAGGATCTAAATTACATGTAACAATTTACATACTAGTTAATATAAATGAAGGTAGCTTTTTTTTCTTTTTTGTACGTACAACTTTAGTTTTGCATGCGGAGTTTACCTATAAGTGATTGTACACTATTATTTATCTGTTTTTGCTACTTTTTTATACCCATAACTAGTGTAAGCAATCGTTGGTAAACCAATAAATAAATATTCAAACTCACCCAGTTTAAAACCAAAACACCTTGCCTACCTAGTTTACAGATCACGTAGTATCCCATATTCTGAATCAGTGAACTGTGAAGCTTCGATGGCTTTTTTGCGGTGTTTCGAAATTGTGGTCAGACCATCAAATTCGAGTGAGATTGTATGGTGCCGCCAACGGCAGTAGGTACTTGGCTAGTGTAAATTATATGGTTGGCCCTCCGTGATCTCGTTAAATGGAAATTTGCGAGTTTTTTCCATGTTCGTGATCGGTGCGTAAGAGATGATTATAGTGATCCGTATGAGATCTAAGTTGCAATCAAGGACTTGAAAGTTTCATACGACATGATTTTTACGATGTGCGTGACAATGTTTTTTTGATAGATCCGAAATTTATCAAAAACTTTGTCACTTTAGTCAACCCTCAGTTTAAACCAGATTACTTTGTAAATATTTAGGTAGGTATTTAACTTACCCAACTCGAAAATTTACAGGTCCAGTTTGGACTCATGTGAGAAATCTGGCAAAAAATACTTGCCACAATTTCAAATAACTTTTTACAGTTAACCATGAAAGAAACTACATCATCAATAACAATTTATTATTCACGACACCAAAACTAAATACATAATAATAATAGATAAAAATTCAAATTATCTCGTCACAAAACAGGCATAAGTACAAAAAATCGATGATTGCCCATCATATTTTTTAAATTACATACTTATACTGGTTGTGCGAGGTCGTTGCCCCCGCGGCCTTGCTGTAAGGTATGCGCAGACGCAGCCATCTGCCACTGTACTTGCGTAATGAGCATTTCTACTAGAGGTAAGATTGACGATCGGAATCTCATCTAGGTGCTCGATTAGCCGCCGTAAATGGGGTTAGATTAGTAGTATACGCGTGTTCGTGAGGTGCTCACGAGTTTTTGTGGTGTAGTTTAGCTTACAATGAACTCATGCGCTTTCTTGCAAATCGTCACGAGGTATTTCCACTTAGAGCACTGGGGTTCTACTCTCTAAGTCCGTCAACGAAGATACCGATCCGTTTGAAATTAGTTGATCTGTTAAAACAAGTGCCGAATTATTTTTTTTCGGACAGGAAGAAAAACATCGCCAGTTGGGACAGTTGTCAAATCGTGTTGTCATTCTTATGTCAGTAATTGATATGGAGTAGGAAACAGCCCAATAACTTCGGCCAAAAATACGGACTTCGTGCTTAGGGAGTAGAGCACCTGATTTCAACAGCACTTGACCGATCGGCACACAAGCTGTTCCACTAACCGCACTGAGACAAAATTGTTATTAGTGCGGTTTGGTGGAACAGTTTCTAGATCATACTTTGTTTTTGAGAGAGTATCATTTCAGTCTGGTTAAACGTTAAACAGCGACCCTCAAAAATTGACCTTCGTTTAGCGAAAAAAGACAATCAGAATCAACTTATTAAAACGTAATGATTTGTTTGAGTGAGCTTTGTGTACTATCTCTTCCCATGTCTTCTAATTTAAGCACAAACAAACCGCAACAACGACTTACCGCAACAACCATCAAAAAGTCAATAATCATCATCATCATTCCGCTGCCTCCAGTTTATTTGAGGTCGCCGCAACATATCTTTTTCTTCCAAATTGTCTATCAATCGTCATCTAATAAGAGTAAGTGGATAATGTTGCCAGTAGTATGATAAGTATTTTGTTTAATTAGTAAGATAGTATGTACATATGTGCGTACGTGCGTGTGTGTGTGTGTGTGTGTGTATGTGTGTGTGTGTGTGTGTGTGTGTGTGTGTGTGTGTGTGTGTGTGTGTGTACATGTGTGCGTGTGTGTGTGTGTATGTGCGTATGTGTGTGTGTACGTGTGTTGTGTGTATGTGTGTGTGTGTGTACATTTAATTGTACTCCTGCAGTGCTATTCTGTAAAAATCTCACCGTGAGAACTTAGGTGAAGTGAGCGGGAAGTGAGCTGTCATTAGAGATTAACACTATTGACACTGCTCACTTCAAGCTCACTTCACTTATGATTTCACGGTCAGATTTTTACAGAATCGACCAGCTGTTTTTTTATCCCGAAATAAAATAAAATAAAATAAAATCTCGGCAGTCATTCCCTTTCTAGCCATATCATCTTTCACACAGTCCATCCACCGCTTCTTTGGTCTTCCCCTACTCTCATAACCCTACATTCATACTCAAAACTTTCCTCACGACATTTTCATGGAATCAATAATGTTCAAGATTTTTTTTAATCTATGGGATTGTGCCATAACAGCTTTGGTAGGCCCTACGTCCTAATAGCACAATCCTCTAACTGGCCCTAGGCACATAATTTGACACTTCAAACCAGTCGTTTCTTAAGGAGAAAATTATGCCTTAGCTACTTCGATCAGCGTTAATATCATAGATACGATGTGGTCTTAAATGTGATCGAGCAGACAAGGTCCGAGTAACTGTTCTTGCATAATATTTGCCTCGTAATAGAGTGTAGGAAAATGTATAGCCTGCTCTTAGAATAGTCATGCAAAATGGCTTCGGCGAACAGTTTGAATGCACCTTGTAAAGCCACGATTCATCAATACTCATTTTGTGATACTTGCCCGATAGACCAAGGCTTGATTTATTATATCAGTGAAAAACTGTCACTTACCGACTGATGTTTTGACACAACTCTTTACTTCCTACTTTAACTAAACTCGTCCCTTGTGAACGAGGTTATAGTGGTGCCGATTCTGTAAAGATTTGTTCATTAAGAAAAGGACAGAAGTTAAATATTAGTTTAGTCCTGTCAAATTAAGATACTCCATAAACAAGTTCAGACGTGATTAAAATTGTGGCTACTAAAAATACGTCAGGCGCTGACTAATTTGACAGGACTAAACTAATATTTATCTTCTGTCCATTTCTTAATGAAATAAGACTAGAAAGAACAAAATGCACTGAGCTTTAATTTAGTTACTATTTACTTACTTTTTATAATTATATAATTTAAAAAATGCAAAAACGTTTAAATGGTACTTTTTAAATCCAACACTTATTTAACTTTTTAATTCAATTTTCAACTTTTATTTGGTTTTGTAATTATCTTCTTTCTTAATTCACATAATAATATACTCTTTTGAATAATATCAGCTTACCAACTCTCAATTTACACAAGGTCAATAGTGTCCAAGTGGCAGTAGAACACTGACTCCTAAGTCACAGGTATTCCTAGTTTAGGAGTCAGGGTTTCAGTTTTTGTGCGCCTTAATATTGTAAACTTTGCTAGATATAATATGCATACTGTAAGGATTTGAATCAATAAAGTATTATTATTATTATTAAGTATTATTATTAGTTTAGTTTTTGAACAAGAGAATTGGCGCAATTGTCTTTTAGTCTGTGCTAAATAAATGTATGAAATTTTCTTTCTTTCTTTCTTGTCCTTATTTTGGCCACAGTTCCACAGTGCTTTCTTAGTTGCCAATGTTGTCAAAAATCCTTTAAGTGTTCTATGTGCTTGTGACTACTATGTTTCCGGGATTTGAACGTGATCTACACTAATATAAAGAGGAAATATTTAACTGTTTGTTTGTATTGAATAGGCTCCGAAACTACTGGACCGATTTCAAAAATTGTTTTAGCATTAGAAGCCGACTTTATCCCTGATGAACATAGGCTCCTTTTTACCGCGGGAAAATGCTTCATTCCTACGGGAAAACGGGTAATAGGATTTAAACGGCGGGAATTCCGAATTCTACGCAAACCAAGTTGCGGGCGGGTGCTACTTGCTAATAAATCGAATGTCTTCGGTAAGAGCTAAATGACAATTTTTGGAGGGCAAACTCCATCTCTTCTGTGTACCTAATCGAAATAGTCTTAAACACTTTTTGCACAACTTGAAAATCAACTTGTTGTTCATAAACGAGCCACAGCTACATAAGAAAACCCACAGATGCCAGCAGATCGATAAGATGATATCTCGCGATAAGTGGGCATGTAATTTATCAACGAGGTGCGACTAACTGTATGGACGCCAATGCGGCCTCATAAGCTTTGCACATTGATCGTTGACCTGATAAGATGTTATGCATTTATTGAATTTTTCTTATAACTAGCCGTACCACGCGGCCTGGCTTGTATGTGCCTTTGTGAGTAAGGTTTATTATTTTCCATAAACAAGATGGATGTTCTTGATGATCTCGAATCTCTTTGCCAAACGCCATCATATTCTCGGGCTAAGCGTTTGTAGTGACTGTTGAAACTGCAGTTGCTTTATATAAAAATAGCGTATTTTCTTCAAGAAATCTGTGCCTACTTTATCATCGATCATATTTCTAAAGACCCATTTTAAGACCATATTTGTTTCTAAGCGAAAATGTAACCTACTTTTCTAATCCTCCTCTAGTTTTTCTATTTCCATACCGTTCGAGTCATCGCTATTTCAGTCACCAATAACTTCGACTCCACAGTGCACTTTACCGTAATCGTCGCGAACATTATTAGGAATACGGTTTAACGGTACAATTCTATTAGTCTCTATAGAAAATTGCCATTAGGAATTCCCATACAAGTCTGCAGAACTTTTTATGGTAAGAACGTCGAACCTCGTCCACCAGGATGTTGGGACCTAACTGTCAGATGTAATGACTTAGAGATTCTACAGCCGGTAATTTTATGTATAGTCCCGTCAATAAATATGAAGAAATGACAAGGAAGCGCGCCCATTGGCTAATGGTGTGTCAGATAAGAAAGATAGAATATGTGCATTGTGCTGGTGAGCTGGTTTGTGGGATCGTGTAGGCTGTGGTAGTTATAGTAAATCTTTAGTAGTGTGATCGAATGGCACAGAGCAGTGCGATTCTGTAACCATCTCACCGCGAAAGCTTGCGTGGAGTGAGCTGTCAGTGCCATCCCACTCATGCTAGGGATGGACTAAGCAAACATTAAAATTTACAATCATAATCGAGATTTTAATATAATTTTGTACGCTAATTCTATTGATCACTTTATATAATTTCAAAACTAGTTGTTATTTTGTGCGGGTTTAAAATAAAATAGTAAAACAGAAACTTAGATTATCATTTTTTTTTTCTGAGACTAGTTCTTATGTAAGGACTAAGTAGTCTTTTTCCTAGATTAAAACCTCACAAAATAGTAAATTTTTGGCAATTAAAGTACTAGCTTTGAAATTATACAAAATTATCAATAGCAGAATTATGATTGTAAATGTATGCTTGGTCAATCCCTAGTATCAGGTGGGATGACACTGACAGCTCACTCCACGCTCACTTCACCTAAGTTTTCAAGGTGAGATCGTTACAGAAACGCACTGCTGTAAGTCCTACGCTGAAACTGAAGCGCATACTATGTACTCAACTTTTTTTTTTTTTAGTAAGAGCTTTGGTTTACCATAATATTTTAATTTTCAAATCGGAACCAGAACTCATTATTAAGTGTATACATATCAAAAGCTAGCGAATAATTATCTAAATCTGTGATACGGTTGTTTGCATATTATATTAATATTGTTGTTAGGGTGTAGCCAATTAGTGCAGCCATCAGTAAGTACCTACTTCAGTACGAACCATGGAATTAGTAAGTACCTAATAGTATTCAGTGTACTGCCGGTCGATTCTGGAAAAATCTCACCGTGATAACTAAGGTGAAGTGAGCTTAGAGTGAGCTGTGAGTCATGCTGATGCTAGGGATTGACACTATTGACGACTCAGTCCACGCTCACTTCACCCAAGTTTTCACGGTGAGATGGTTACAGAATCGCACGGCAGAAATAAAAATGTAGCCAGCCTGTACAATGTATGGTGGTGCCTATAAAAAGTTTGAATACCGCATCTCTCAAGTGTTTATATGCTTATAACGTGCTAAGTTTATATTATAGGCTTCATATTTACAGCTAGCCGTTTAACACATAACTAACTGTAAGTTGTTTGTTTTTGCTCGTAGACTCGAGATTCTGCAGGCATGAGGTTGTTTCAATTTTCTCTCATGGTGTAGCACTTAGGTACCTAATTTTCTATTAAGTGTTTGGTTCTGTTGTGTTAATATATTTTCTGTAATGCTATTCTCTAGAAATCTCACCGTGAAAACTTAGGTGAAGTGAGGTGTCATTCCTTCTTATCCTTTGGGATAAAAGTGGAAGCGAGAGTGGAAGTTTTCACGGAGAGATTTTCACAGAACAATACTGCTGTACTTATAAGAATGAACTGGACACCGCAAATCTATTGTTTTGTGTGCAAAGTTGGATAACCGCACAGATTAATTGCAGTGCGCAATTACTGCAGACTTTCATTCATTCTGTTACTGGTTTCAACATTGTTTGATTATTTTTACCTGAGAGTGCGATTATGGATATCATAGAACCCGGCAGTCTTTCGTCTAGAATACCATGTGATAAGAGTGGATATAGTTCCCAACCTTCATCAGCAGAAGTGAGGCTGAAAAGGGAAGCCTATTATTGTCTCCTCAAGGATGTGGCGTTGCCCAGGGCGAGCTCTTCTGAGGACCCAAACCCTCTATGTGCTGATGGTTTAAGTAAGATGATCTGTGTGCTTAAGTTAGGTTAGAATCCACATTCCGGGTCTCTTCCCCAAAAGACCCTTTGAAGGTTCCCCTGAAGGAATAATTATCAATCTTCCCAGCTTTTTCCTAAAGTGTGATGCTTCGGTATCCAGTCTTCCTAGCTAGTAGCGACGTCTTAACACTAAACAATTTATTTTGAAAAACGTAAATATCAACAAAACTGAATTGCCATTAAAACAAGCCTACTTCACATTATTTTCTACAAGCAAGTTAACGGTTAACTTGTAAGTTATGTTCACAGTTAAGCGATGGATTTATTAACTTAACGCCCACTTGCGTTCTATGGTTAAGTTGGAAGTAAGTAAGTGGGGCTCGTTGACTTTGGATTATGGAAAGACTTGAGAGCTAAATGTCTTGCTTGTTTCAATGTAGCTTTTGGCGAAGGGGTAACGGCTGATCTTTGTGAGCGGGTGCTGCTTGTGGTAACTGGTCGTCTTGCTAACCATGGTTTTGTTATTGTTATTAGGAATTAACTGTTTATTTATTTTACTTCAATGGTCCTAGTTTATCATTTGTGACTTCGAGTGACATTTGTGTGAACATATCCCAGCATTGTCCTTTATGCCTGGAGGCTTTTATTTAGGTGTTAAATATTGTTTTCGTTAATATTTCTAGTTATTTTTTTTTTTTTTTGTTTACATTCTATTTATTGGTATACCTATTGGCGTGGCTAGCTGACATAAATGTCAAATAGTTTAATTTAATGTTTTGTGTCTCGTATAAATATCAATTACTTTGCATACCTACTAAATGTATACAAGCAATGTTTTTTTTTTAACTGAACAGACAGCTGTGCTTCTGGGGAGTTTGTTGCGCCACTTCTTCCCAGCGAAAGCACTAGGAAGTGGTGAAGGGCGGGCGTTTTGGGGGACTGTCTTTTGTCATTTTGTCGTTATAAAACTGCTGATTCTCAGCCTAATTTGAATAAATGACTTTTGATTTTGATATTATGTCTTCGAATTTTTAGTTCTAGGACATGCCGGTTTCCTCACGATGTTTTCCTTCACCGTTATGAGAGAAGTGGTGATGAAATAATTAAAACAAAGTAAAGTCACAGGAACCTATGAGCTACAACTCGTAAGTCACAGGAACCTATGAGCTACAACTCGTAAGTCACAGGAACCTATGAGCTACAACTCGTAAGTCACAGGAACCTATGAGCTTCAACTCGTAAGTCACAGGAACCTATGAGCTACAACTCGTAAGTCACAGGAACCTATGAGCTACAACTCGTAAGTCACAGGAACCTATGAGCTACAACTCGTAAGTCGGGGCCCGGTGTGCTACCACTGCTCTTAATTGAACTTTGCACTTTCTCACTGCACTTTGAATTCATTAGGCGTCATTTTAACCCGGTGTCATTGAGGTTGGGTCAAAATTACCCGGCTGTTTTAAAATTTTTAATATTTTTGAAAGTACGCGCGCGACGTTGCCGTTCTGTGCAGTAGCTGGAGCCAATATTTTATCTGATCAAACTATTTTCAGGTTTTGCGCATTTAACATTACACGTTGTATAAAAAAATCATATTTTCATGAAAAACGAAAATTATACTTACCTATCCTTATATTTCTTTTGGGATGGATGTTTTGTTTTTCGTTAAATTCTGTTTGTTGGTCAGTTGGTCCCATATAAAGTGCACCTGCTTAAAGTGGGAATGCATTTCTTATAGGAGCCAGAAAGTATTGTTCCCTTATTTTCTAGACCCTGGTACAGTATTTCGCAACTACCATCACAGCCTCTTTAGCTCAGTGGTAGAGCACTGGTCTCGTAAACCAGGGGTCGTGAGTTCAATCCTCACAGGAGGCATTCATAAGCAAATTATTCTTGTTTTATCTTTTAAATTATACTTACAAGTAGAACGAAGTAATTAAGATAAGTATATAGGAGAAGATAGGCAAAAGACGTAATTTTAAATGATAAATGATAAATGATAAATGATAAATGATTTTATTTTCTGTAAGTAGGTTTGTACAAACACTTTTACATGTCAATCATATTTTTTAAACTAGATGAGGTCGGCGTTTCCTATCTGACTACTCTGAGAAGAAAGGCCGAAACAAACTCAGAGGTCACAGTCTCTTTTAAAGTCCAGACATAATCTTGGTGATGTGAAGACCATGCAGATTGGTGTCTGAAATGGTCTTTTGAGTAAAGAACCACACAGATTGAGCGGACCTGTCCAGACAGTGCACGCATTTGTCAAAAATTGTGTAGCTCAACTCAGAACTTGAGGAGCCTTACGATTCGACGAACAATACCAATGAAAGGACATTTGGGTAGGCCGCATAAATTACTCAAACTGCCAGACCATGATTAAAACTAACTAAGAAGGAAAAAAGAAAAAAGAAATGACCCACATAGTCTTCACACTCACAATAATAATAATAAAAAATAAGATACTATACAAAGTAAATATCCATGTCATTGTTTATATAAAATTCATCAATGTCAATGTGTATATAAAAATCCGGACATCATCTTTGATCTTTGAGGACCATGTAGATTGGTGTCTGAAGTGGTATTTTGAGGGAAGAACCACACAGATTGAGTGGACCTGTGCAGTCAGTGCACGCATTCGTCAGTAACCGTGCAGCTCAACTCAGAACTTAAGGAGCTCAACGATTCGACGAGCAATACCAAGGACAGAACATTTGTGTAGACCGCATAAACCACTCAAACTGCCAGACCATGATTAAAACGGAAACAATGACCCACATAGTCCTCACATTCACAATAATTAAAATAATATAAGACTTTAAACAGTAAATGTTCATGTCATGTCATAAATAGATATTTAGAAAGAAAAAAAATAACAAAAGTGTAAATCAGCAAAATAAAAAATAAACAACATTCACTGTCTAGACCTATTGGAGCAGCTCAATCCCAAGCGTTTTTGTCCTCAATATAGTCTTTTACAGTATAATAGGCTTTCTGGCATAGTTTTAGCTTTATAAAAGATTTGAATTTATTAATGCTTAGTTCTTGAATGTGGCTAGGAAGTTTATTATAAAAACGTATACATTGGCATCTAAACGAGCCACCTATTTTCTTGAGCCTTGTTGTAGGAACAACAAATTTATGTTTGTTCCTAGTATTTATGTTATGGATATCACTATATTTCTTAAACAGATTAATATTTTTATGTGCATACAAAAGATTATCATAAATGTACTGAGAAGGCACAGTCATTATATTAATCTCTTTAAATTTGTCTCTGAGGGAGTGTCTGGGACTTAATTTATAAATGGAACGAATTGCCCTTTTTTGTAAAATAAAAATTATCTGAATTTCGGCGGCATTTCCCCACAACAGAATACCGTATGACATCACACTATGAAAATAACTAAAGTAAACTAAACGGGCTGTCTCTAAATCAGTTAAGTCACGAATTTTCCTAACGGCGTATGCTGCAGAGCTAAGCTTTTTTGACAATTTATCTATATGGGGGCCCCATTGAAGCTTGGCATCCAAAGTTATGCCTAAGAATACTGTGGTATTTTCGGGTTTTAACTCTTCACCCTTTATGAGAACACTAGTTTCTACTTGTCTAACATTTGGTATCGTAAACTTAATACATTTGGTTTTTTTTTCGTTAAGAAGTAAATTATTAACATTAAACCAGTTAACTACTTTTGCGAGGGCACTATTTATACTGTCAGTAACCAGCTGTTGACGTTTGAGTTTAAATAAAAGTGAAGTGTCATCTGCAAACAAAACTATATCATGTTCATCCTTTATGAGGTAAGGCAAGTCATTGATATAAACAATAAATAAAAATGGTCCAAGTATTGAGCCCTGTGGGACCCCCATTCTTACTACAGATCCGGGTGACCTTTTCCCGCTAACATCAACTCTCTGAATCCTATCACTTAAGTAAGAAGTGAGAAGATCCAGAGAGGCGTTCCGGATTCCGTAGTGGTGAAGTTTCCTGATTAAGGTTTCATGAAGAACACAATCGAATGCCTTGGACAAATCACAAAAGATGCCCAAAGCATCGCATTTGTCCTCCCATGCATTATAAATATGTCCTAAAAGTTCAACTCCGGCATCGGTAGTTGAACGACCCCTTGTAAAACCGAACTGTTTATTGTTCAGTAATTTATTGTTATTGAAAAATCTTTGCAATTGATTTAAAATAAGTTTTTCATAAATTTTACTAAAGGTGGGTAGTACGGAAATAGGTCTATAATTAGTAGGGTCTGATGTACTACCTGATTTAAACAACGGTATTATTTTACTGTGTTTCATAAGATCAGGAAACTCACCACATTGAATACAATTATTAAATATAACAGCTAAAGTAGGTGCTACAATGTTTATAATTGTCTTAGCAACATCCACAGAATTACCCCATAGATCTGCAGTCTTTTTTACATTTAACATGTGAAAAGTTTTAATTATATCTGTACAAGTGACAAATTCGAAGTGAAATTCCGAATCACAAACTGGAACGTTTTCCTTAAGTAAAGACTCTGCAGCAGTGGGTGAGGAGCTTAGAGATTTAGTGGTTGACACAGGAATCTCTGCAAAGAAATTTTCAAAGGCCGCGGCAACCTGGGAATCTGATCTAATTACATTGTCATCAATAGCAAGGCTGTAGTCACTACTTCGGTTGCATGACCTTCCTGTTTCGCTATTAATGACATTCCAAGTCATTTTAATAATGTTATTACTATTTTTAATTTTTGAACTCAAATAACGTGACTTGGCCATACTACAGACTGTTTTAAATATTTTAGAATAATTTTTAACATATAAATTAAATTCAGCAGTGTTTATACAAATTCGTTCATCATATAATTCATAAAGTCTTTTTCTACTTTTATGTATACCAATGGTGGCCCAGTCACTGAAGGAAGCGTTACTATTGACTGATAATGTCTTTGGAATGAATGTTTTATCAAATTGTGTGCAATACATATTAAAAAAATCATTATATTGTTTGTTAGGGTCATCATTAGTCAACAGAAGTGGTAATTTACTTAAGAGTTTAGTTTTAAATGTTTCTAAGCGTTTAGTTGTTTTTGGGTTAACAGTGATATCTTTTTTAATAACTTTTTTGTTTTGATTTGTAATAGTGATCAGCTGTCCGCAATGATCTGAGTCTATTAAATTAATCATTTCTTTGTGGTTTGGTATAATATCTGTATAAATGTTATCTAGGCATGTGGCACTAGTAGGAGTTATTCTAGAGGGCTCCAAAAATAGGTTAACAAGATTGTATGACTGAAACAAACTTATGATTTTAGTACTTAACCCAGAATTTTCTAACAAATTAACATTGAAATCACCGCAAGTGATGATGGACTTGTTTGTATTACAGATTTTGTGCAACACTTCATCCATAACCTTTTCAAAACAATCATACAATCCTGAAGGAGGTCTGTATACACTTAATATAATGAACTGCTCCAATTCTATACAGGCTATTTCAATTGTCCGCTCAACAGAGAGGCTCACAATGTCCTTTCGGTCCTTAAATTTTAGCTGGTTATGTACTAAAATTAATGAGCCACCATGCATAGCATTTACTCTGCTGAATGAACTACCAACCTGGTGATTACTAAAATTGAACATGAACTGGTGGCTTTTAAGCCAATGTTCTGTCATACAAAGAATATCTACATTATAACAATTCAGGAATAATTCTACTTCTAAGTCTTTGTTTAAAAAACCTTGAATGTTCTGATGCACCAGATTGATACTGTTTAATTTTTTTACACTTTCATTTGAGTTATTAATTGCCTTAGTTCCATTTTTGCTAGAGGTTGCCTCTATTGTCCTAATTTCTAATTTTTAAAAAGTTTTAGACAGTATACGGAAGTATTCATACACAATGTGTGTGAATCGTTTTCTGTCATTTTTAATATACTTAGGTAATTAATTTTTTTTATACCAAAAATAATTAAAACTACGAAAATTACAATCACACTTCCGCTGTGCAGACAAAACAAACCAAAATGAACCCTAGTACGTGTGCGACTGTGTGCGTGCGTAGATTTGTAATGTGATTACAATTTTCTCCCACAATCAGATCCTATAACTAATTTAATAAATAAACAATGTTAAATAGATAATAGTAAAAATTCAGTATAACTACCGTCAAACAAGCCAACTTTGCCCGTTTTTTTAAGAAAATTGAATATATTACAAGTTTTTTCTATAGGACTTAAGAATATTTTTTCATTTACTACAACTATATGACCATATGCACGCATTTGCTATGTAAAATATTTAAAAAATTAAAATTTAAACCAAGATTTGTTCGATTTTGATGGTGGGCAAAATAATCCGGACTTTTAGCCAACATTGCCCACTTCGATTTTTGACGCAAATCAAGCTCTTATAAATACGTAGAAAGCACCACGACTACAATTTAAGGCAATCTTAACCTAGGTTTTAAAATACTGTTTGTAGTTTAAATATTTTCGTGATAAAAACAGTGGGCAATGTTACCTAGCGGTTAGTGCCCTTTTCCATACAAGGCCCAACAAACGGTTTAAGATTTTAAGGGTTGTCACATTCCAGTAAAATGATTAAATAAATGTTATTTTCACTTTTTTACTCTAGAGAATTTTTTCTTAAATATTCATGCACCAATAACTTTAGATCGAGTTTAGTTAGGGGGGATCTAAAATCACTAGAAGCTTGCGAGACTCTCACAATTTTATTTTCTTCTTCACTTGTAACTTGGGTGAAATTTTAATCACTGTTTTCCTTTTACGGGGTCATTGCACTCATCATTATGTACAACATTTACTATGGAGCCAAACCTGAAATCGTGAAAAATAAATCAGCTGTTCCCTACATTTATGTTCGCATAACTCGTGAAAATGTAGGGAACAGCTGATTTTTTGTGATGAGTTAATGATGAGTACAATGACCCCTTAAGAGGAAAATGGTGATTAAAATTTCACCCTGTATAAATTATACATCAATTGCACTAGGTACAGACGCCAGCACCTCAAGCTACCCGAAACTGTCAGATTTTCCCAATCAACTTTGAACCTTATGTGTTAGCGCTAAAGTTGAAAATCTATTAAAGAAATCTGACAGATTGTAGTAGCTTGATGTGCTGGTGTCTGTACTAATATATTTTATAACATAAGAAATTAAGTACCTTATTTTAAAGCCGTTAGTTAAGAAATATGTAATTGAGGTGTTTGATGTTTTGTTTCTGTGGTTTTGCGTTAATTCAACCTGTTACAAAATAACTAAAAGTGACAACCCTGAGTGCTTTTTGATAACGGGCAATGTTGGCATGGAAGGGTCTGAATAGTTTAGGGTAACTTTGCCCATCATTAAAAGTTTTGATTAATAAAGTCCTGAATAATGAAACTATATTTAAAATACTCAACAACTGATATTCTATAACATACAGTAAATACACTTACCTGTGTTTTCGCCATGAGGTAAAATCCACAAACACTTTCCTTAGGAAATTTGCCCGCAAAAACATACCCCGCACTCGACAAGTTCTAACAAGTTACTAAATGAACTTTGGAACGAATGCGTTAGATAGTTTTGCCACAAATATAATCAACTTTCCACCCAAATAATAAATGTTGCCATAAAACTAAAATTGTTTCTTATATTAGCGGATTTGCTTAAAAAATGCTTTTAGGGCAAAGATACCTTGATTGGCAAAGTTGGCTTGTTTGACGGTATTATGATTGTAACATAATATTCTAATTTAGGTGTTTGGTAACGTGCGTTAACTCCGGGACATGCTTTAGGTTAGATAGTTACAAGTTTTGATAAACGAAGGTGTGCTCTGAAACCTACAACTTTCATCAGAGACAACTAATAGCTACCTACGTACAGTGTTGTACGTAGGTAGCTCTAGGTACATTTAAATTAATTATATTACCTACCACTAGCTTCGCCCCGCTGTTTCACCCGCATAATCACGATCCCGGGGGAATATCGGCATAAAAATCATATTATTATATCATGTGCCCTAATCCAGGCTATGGTATATACATGTGCCAAAATTCATCCAAATCCGTTCAACCGTATTAGCGTGAACGCGTAACAAAGAAACATATAAAAAATGTATTTTTATTGTTAAGACAACTGAATTTCTTCGTTGTAAATCAGCACCCTAATTGCGTAGGTAACATACTATTACTCTCAATTTTAATCATTTTGAAGCACATTGCTAAACCATTGCTCCGTAAGTTCGAAAAATGTGTCTGCTCAACAACGTAAATAACGCAATGAATGTTGTTGAACTGTCAAAATGAAACCCATTGCTACTGATAGTAAGTTACGCAATCACCCTGCTGAACAATTCCTGATAGGATTTGCCCATCATAAGAGGAAAAAAGGACAGTATACCAAGTCTTGATAATTAAATTGCAAGTACCTACCTACCTATATGGTATATCTAAGCGTATTTTCTCATGTATGCAAGGAGGAAAGAATTACTTACCGTGTAGCGGAAAATGATTGGTATAAAAACGTGTAACAGGAACACATCTCTCAAAAGTTCAGCGGAGCGAGTCCGTACAACTTTTCTAGTGTAATTATTAACCCTTTACTGCATGATATAAATAAGTGACAATTTCTTTTTTTAAGTTAATGTCTTTATTAAAGCTTCAGAATTAATTTTTTTTTAAGTCCACGTGGTATGTGATGATAGACAAAATAGTTGTGTTTTATTATTACTAATCACTACATAGTATAAAACAAAGTCGCTTCCCTGTCTGTCTGTCCCTATATATGCTTAGATCTTTAAAAATCCGCAATGGATTTTGATGGGGTTTTTTTCAATAGATAGAGTCATTCAAGAGGAAGGTTTATATCTATAATACATGCATAATATAGTAGAGCAACACTGATAATTTTAGAGGTTTCTAATGTGATGTCGTAAATAAACACATTTTTTTGCGCTTATATTGTAAACGCTGGCTGAACCCGTCGAGATAGATCAAAATAATCAAAATAATGTACTACAGTATTGTACACCTTAAAAAGGTCTACAAAAAAGTCCGCGATGGTATATGTCTATCTCTTAGGGATAACCCACAATAACCATTTTTTATCCTATACTTTTTACGAGAAATAATGGCTCTAAAATTATCAGTGTTTCTCCATTGCACCCGTGTGAAGCCGGGGCGGGTCGCTAGTGATATGACAAACAAACCCCATTAGGATTTATACGCTAGTTTTTTTATGTTTTTAGAGTAAATAAACTGTAAACATGTCGAACCATAATCATTCAACATAGCATTACTGAGTTTTAAAATTGACAAAAACGTAAATATTTAATTTGACGGGAATCGGGATACCTTACTTTTCCAATAGAATAAAAGGTACCCAAAATAATGATTTACGTACATTTATTATTTTTATATTTTATTTCATTCACAGGTACAAAATGCGGACTCAACTATTTTTAGGTTTCCTCATCTGGGCGTCTGCCCAGGCCTTGGACAGCGGAGATAACAAATTCATGAAGGATTATGCCATGTTAAAGGTAAAATATAATAAATAAAAAGAAGACTCTTCATTATGTACACCATGAAAATAAGAGTAATTACGAAAGAAAAATAAACAGATAAAAATATTTAAAAAAAAAGTAAATAAATATTCACAAAAAGATCCGCAGCCGGTAGGATTCGAACCTACGCTCCCAGAGGGAATCTGATTTCTAGTCAGACGCCTTAACCGCTCGGCCACGGCTGCTTGTCGTTACAAAACCAAATTTACGTTCATACACAACTACACAATATTCTATTAGAAACAAAAAATGATTCTTTTGTTTTTATTACCACTACTTTTCTATTTTGTTTTAGAACATTTTCAACTTGTGTTAACTCGTGATACATGACCGAAACGTTTGACATTCAAGATAAAATAAGCCTATAAAATAACAAAAAAAAATAATCTCACTTTATGATGAAAAAAATACGTGTTAATATTAATATATTTTTTACAGATCTACGAAAGCTGCTTCGGCACGCAGCTTTTGAAACAAATAACCAAAGAGCTTAAAGATGCATACGCAAAATGTTCGACAGCGCCACCTATGAAGGAACCGTTGAACTCACATATACCGCCACTGTTCCTCAGCAAACTGCCGCCTGGTTTCTCCATGGACCCGAATTCACAAACTATAACAAAACCACTAGATGGCGCTGTTCACAATAAAGACGATGAAGGAAATATTCAAGATCAAGGACAACAACCACAAAAACAAACAATGGGTGGTGTTTTAGCATTTAGGCCACACGGAATAAGTGTAAGTAATTAAAAAAAAATTAATAACGTTGAAAATAGAAAAAGATAACTGATGCCTCCTGTGAGGATTGAACTCACGACCCCTGGTTTACGAGACCAGTGCTCTACCACTGAGCTAAAGAGGCTATGATGAAGGTCGCGAAATATTGCGCCATAAGTCGTAATGTTGGATGAAAACAAGTTTTTTTAATAAATATGAGTCATCATTATGATTCAGCTTGATTTGAAACGATATCAAATTATAAGTGCGTTAAGTTTTTTAACTATGGTTTGCTATTAACATCCGCTTATGGAATTGATTTCATGAGTTAGTGACTCCTTTTATTTCTTTGATTTATTAAATAACGTTTAATTATATTTATTGAACGTAAAATAATTGATTTACGCCATAAATAAGATCAAGTTTTTATGAGTAATAACTACCCACACATATTTTAGTATCTTATCTCTTACAGGCAATGATAACGAAGCTATATGTATAAAATATAATAAATGTCATTAAAATACTGTAGTTCATTGTAACTTTGTTAAAACAGAATTGACTACAGTATTGTTAGGTATTCACCACACCAAAAGTAAGTACCTAGGTAGATAAATGTTGATTTGTCAATATCCAAAGTTTCAGAAGAGAAGATAATATTATAATATACTAGCGACCCGCCCCGGCTTCGCACGGGTGCAATGCTGATCACTACATAGTATAAAACAAAGTCGCTTCCCGCTGTCTGTCTGTCTCTATGTATGCTTAGATCTTGAAAACTACGCTACGGATTTTGATGCGGTTTTTTTTATAGATAGAATGATTCAAGAGGAAGGTTTATATGTATAATACATGCATAATATAGTAGAGAAACACTGATAATTTTAGAGCCATTATTTCTCGTAAAAAGTATAGTGTGGGTTATAAACCTTCCTCTTGATTCACTATCTATTAAAAAAAAAAACCATCAAAATCCATTGGGTAGTTTCAAGTGATCCTCGGCCGGTAACGCCCGCATTTTAAATTTGTAATATCTTCGAAAATATTCATTTAAATTACATGCTGTAAAGGGCCATAATGATCTATATGAAATGCAAAATGTTTTTAAGGTACTTAATTGGATAAAGATTAATGCTCTATTGCCTAAAATTGCTTCTTAAATAAGCCATTATTTCTCGTAAACAGTTAAGGATAAAAAATGGTTATTGTGGGTTATCCCTAAGAGATAGACATATACCATCGCGGACTTTTTTGTAGAACTTTTTAAGGTGTACAATACTGTAGTACATTATTTTGATCTATCTCGAATGGTTCAGCCAGCGTTTACAATGTAAGCGCAAAAAAATGTGTTTATTTACGACATCACATTAGAAACCTCTAAAATTATCATTGTTTCTTTACTATATTATGCATAAATATTATACATATAAACCTTCCTCTTGAATTACTCTATCTATTAAAAAAAACCGCATCAAAATCCGTTACGTAGTTTTATAGATCTAAGCATATATAGGGACAGACAGACAGGGAAGCGACTTTGTTTTATACTATGTAGTGACTCACGTACTTTAATTATAGTTAATGATTCATCATATGAATGTAAGTACTTATTTATTATTATTACTTGTTTGTTAGTAAGACATTATTAACCCTTAGTAGGTATCGTGGGTCAAATTTGACCCAGAAGCGAACATAGCGAACATTAAAGTTTTTCTTACATTTCTATTTGTTTTTTAATGTTAAGTTCACAATAACCAAAAAGTGTCAAAAAATTAGGTTAGTTACAACTGCGTGTAAAACATGATATTTTTTTTATATTCTAAAATTAAATTAAGATAATTTTGTAAAAAAATGTTTTTTTATTTCATAACTAACCATATTTTATACAAATAATAAAAAAAAACTACGTTCTACAACAGATTTTTTGGTATGGGTAAAATATGACCCACGATACCGGTAGTGTTGCCAAAAAAGGCGATACCAGCTAAGGGTTAAAGAATAGGGGGTTTATTTATCAACGATAATTAAAGATAAGTGACATCTAAACGTCATAGGTGTATGGCTGTATGGTTAAATTACCAATCACTACTTAATATTGATCAACGTTTATGAATAAAGGAGTAAACTTTGATTACACTTAATTAAAACATTAATATACATAGCTTTGTAATATTAGGCAATTTATTGAATCATTATTCCGAAATGAATAAAACCAGCGACCTTTGTCTCTTGACTGTACTACTTTAAACACAATACAGTCACTGACAAAAGTCTTTGACGACTGCTACCAACATCATTTACCGATACCAACACAGTACATACGAGTAGTCAGTGACAAAAATCTTTGACGATTCCTATCAATATCATTGATACCGACTCAGTACAGTTAGTGACAAAAGAGTCTAACTGTTCTATATCGAAATCCTATTTACTTACTTTCCATTATAGTTTGTATGAGGCCAAAGTGGGGCCTGGTGACCTGTAACACGAGTTTTTCCTAAACCTTCATCAGGCAGCAGCTCTCACTATGTGAATTTATACAACGTGTAACGTTAAATGCGCAAAACCTGAAAATAGTTTGATCAGAATTAATTGAACTACTTTTTAATATAGGTCACATTTTTCAAAAAATCTTCATTAAAAACGTTGCCGTGTCTATTTATTAATAGGTCAAGCAAGCCAATGTCAGCGCGGCGCAGCGGACCGGTGACGACTCCGCCCTCGGTAAAGCGTCGTCACAGACGCAAGAAACGATCAGAATGGCCAGTAAAACTAAAACAGCACATAAAACCTTTACAATTTTTTTAATAACTTATTTTCTCTCTGAAATAGATCAATTGAATTAAAAATCAGCTGGGGTGTCTGAGGTTTTGCGCATTTATCGTTACAGGTTGTATAGTTCAAAACTGTTAAATGCTGCAAAACCATTGTGAGAGAAAATAAATAAACATAATATTATAATTATTTCTAATCAATGTAAACTCTACAGGGTCCATTCCCGCAGCCGCAGTCAGCGATCCCTCCGTACGTGATCCCCGCACAGTTCCGTCCCTACAGCGCCAACCCTTACTACCAGATGCCCTACAGCGCGCCTGTGTTCTACCCTCCGAATGTGCCCTACAACCCTTACTTCACCCAGCAACAGTACCAGCAACCCTTCTATCAGCAACAGCAACAGCAACCGTTCTTTGGGAATAGTCGGATGTCGGTGAGTTCGTGTAATGTGTTGTTATTTTTGTATCTACGTACAGACGCCAGCACATCAAGCTACCCGAAACTGTCAGAATTTCCCAATCAACTTTGAACCTTATGCTTTAGCGATAAAGTTGAAAATCTATTAAAGAAATCTGACAGATTGTAGTAGCTTGATGTGCTGGCGTCTGTACCTCACATTCTGCCAGGTTTTTGGAAACTTTTCCTGTTGACAGCGATACGGAGGTATATAGGTACGTATTTATTAATGCCTTATGATTCCTTCGCCTCCTTTTTTATGGAGGGTGGCAGGGACAGCGACGGCAGACGCGCAATCTTTTACTTATTCAGTACATAATTCTGAACTTAGATCTGTTTATTCAAAAAAGTAATTTTATGCACATTTTTGGTGACTGTCTAGTCTCGACGTCGGATTTATTATTATTCTGTTCATAAAGCCAGTTATGTAAGTACGCTCTGTATGGACTGTTTTGTAGGAAATTATATCCAGTGTTAGGTATAACTAATTTTATTTTTAAACAAGTTTACATAATTTATAAGCAAACAGTTTTGGTAATCGAAGAAAAATTTCAACGTGGGGGGCTGAAATTTTTCTTCGGTTATCGGTAACTATTTCATAGAAAAGTGCAATACCTATGCGGCTACGCGGTCAAAATATATGGAACAGCATTTTTTTTTTTTTTTTATTATAATCGAAAAGTCCCTGCACCCTGTATATCTACATGTACAATTGTACATATATATTATAAATATTTAATAACTGTTTGCTTATAATGATGTAAATATATTGTTTAATAATAAAATTAGTTATAACTAACACTAGATATAATGTCCTACACAGTCCATATTGAGCGACAATTACCTACTAAACTGGCTTTCACCAAAAATGTGCATAAAATTAACTTTTGAATAAACGACTTAAGTACAAATAATAAGTATACAATATACTAAATATTGTATACTTATAATTTGTACCGACGACGATAGCCCCATTTTATGGGAGATCGGAGAAATCGATAAGGCCACTAATTGTAGGTATATTTTGTTATTTTATCTATGTATTTTTGTGGTGTAGTACAGAGAAATATGTATATACAAGGTGTAACATAAATAACGCACAACCTCTTAAGGGGTCATTGTACTCATCATTATGAACAACTTTTACTATGAGACCAAACCTGAAATCGCAAAAAAAAAAATCTGCTGTTCCCTACATTTTGACGAGTTATGCGAACATAAATGTAGGGAACAGCTGATTTTTTTTTCGCGATTTCAGGTTTGGTCCCATAGTAAAAGTTGTTCATAATGATGAGTACAATGACCCCTTAAGAGGTTGTGCGTTATTTAAGTTACACCTTGTATAAATTCATATATTCTGACGACCGCGTCCCAATTGCCGTTCATTTTCACAAAATTATCTGCACAATCTAACCCCTATTTCTCCTCAGCGCCACCTCGGCCTCCGCGCTCGCCTCGGCATCAACGCCCGCGCACAAGCCGGCCAGAACGTGACTTGCGTCATGCAGGAGCTGGGCTACATCGACAGTAACATGGAGCCTAACTACGAGCAGATCACGCAGAGGATCAACAACTTGCCGGTGTCGAGCGAGCTGAAGACCGACATACAAGAGGGGCTGCACTTCTGTCAGAAGTTCTCGGTGAGTTTGGAAAACTAAAAGAGACAACAGAAAGAGAGATATAGAGGAAAACATTGAAGTAGATAATGTAAAGATTTTATAAAACTACTTACGATTTTGCTGAGACATTACTCGTGGTTTTTTGTCACTTTTGATATATCAATCACATTATTTGAACGCAAACCGTTAAAAAAAAAAACAATTTCTCATTATCCTTCATCACAGTAACAGAAGATAGTTCGATAGAATTCTGTTCTATTAAAACTGATGACAGGTAAAAACTCGTCACCAATACCGCCAAGACAAGGAATTTGGTTTCAATATCACAAACTCTGACTTGAACAGTGGATCGAAATTTCGGTTTGGTAATAGAACTTCCAAAACCTTTTATGATTGGCAAACCTTTATAAGTTTCTTCAAGACAGTTCTTTTGTTTTCGAGTAATTAATCAAGGTATATAGGAATGCAGTAAGTGAGTGCAAAGATTGGCAAATTGATGGAACGGTTGGAACAGTTTTTCTTTGTTATTATTATTATTATACAATAACACTGTCTTAATAAACTCCTTTGTTGTAGCAATGTGTGCCCGAAGACAAGCGTGACATCGTGCCGCGTCCTCAGGAACAGATCAGAGCCATCTTCTTCTTCCGCTGCTACAAGGTACACCTTCAGCTTTCACTTTTAGTACTTCCTGCATTCTTACCATTTGTCTTGTATGGAGGATTGATGGGAACTCATTCATTTCTTTTCAGCACAAGAAACTGGAGGCCTGTATCATGAAGGACATCAATGAGCACTTCAACAAGGAGTACATGTTCGACTCCGACACCGATTTCGCGTAAGTACGAGTACCTACACAATGGCCCCGATTCCCGTGTTCACAAACTAAACTAAATTTAAGCTCAGTGCATCTTTTTCTTTCTATTTAATTAAGAAAAGGACAGGAGATAAATATTAGTTTAGTCCTGTCAAATTAGTCAGCGCCTGACGTATTTTTAGTAGCCAATTTTTTAATCACATCTAAACTTGTCTATGGACTGTCCGGGTTGCGCTGAGCGCTCAGTTCAGTGAATAACTGGCAGAACAAACTGGGCTACACGAGGAGACTTCTTCATGCATCCCAAACACATGTCTTAATTTATCAAACAAAATTAATAGCGTAAACATTGGCACGAACTAAACCTCCCTTGGCAACAGGGCAGTAGACACGCGCGGGGCGATGGTATCAACAATCACAAATTAAATTTAATGTTGTTAAATACTCAAACGAAAAAAGGTCTCACGGCTAGATTGTTAATTGTTACTAATTATTTCAATTGTGTATGTTTCAAATACGTAATCGCCACACTGTATTGGTTTTAACTATTTTGTACTAAAATAATAGCTAGCCAGTGGAGTAATCAGTGATTTATGCAAGCATATTGTCATAGAATTAACTTATTGCTATTGGCAAATTGTAAAATTGGAAATAAAGTTATTATTGTTATTATATTTTTGACGGATCGACAGTATTATTGGCACCATCGTCCGACGTCATGCGGGCGTTTATCTAGGGTAATCGAGCCAGAGAAACAACGAATAAACTATAATCACATTTTAATATCAAATAACAAAAACTCATTGAGATGGGATATAACAGGAGATGCCCTGTTATTCTATACACGGTTGTAGGTAGGTGCCAGAGCAGCCATCTTTGTCGCCAAGTTTCGTGGTAGTTCAGCTGTCAAATGGTTGTTTATTTTTTGTATTCTTGAGATTTGCGAGAAAATTACGAGGACTTTACCTTTAAAACTGCATGTAAATGTTGAAAAACAGCAATTCAACATGCCTGTGTGTTGTATTGTGAAGTGTGGTGCAAGGAAGAATGAAAATCAACCTCAACTTTCTTTGCACAGGTTAGTAGCCGGTTTTCATGCAATAACACATACAATAATAGACATTCGATGATATAATTGTAACGCGATCATGAATTTATGGCTAAAGTATTGATATTTGGGTGAATTTCCGTATAACAGACCTTTTTATTATTTTGTTAATTCATTCGTTTGTTTACAATAATATGTCATAATAGAATAGTGTTGTACCGTTGCCTAATAGTTTCCGGAACTAGTTCCTCCGCTGGAACGATATCGGTATATTCTGCTATGTTAACATAAATAGTCCTGCGTTTCGTATCTGACTACTCTGAGAAGAAAGGCTGAAACAAACTCAGAGGTCAAAGTCTCTTTTAAAGTCCAGACATAATCTTGGTCAGATCATGTGAATACCATGTAGATTGGTGTCTGAAATGGTCTTTTGAGTAAAGAACCACATAGATTGAGCGGACCTGTCCAGTCAGTGCACGCATTTGTCAAAAATCGTGCAGCTCAACTCAGAACTTGAGGAGACGAACGATTCGACGAACAATACCAATGAAAGGACATTTGGGTAGGCCGCATAAATGACTCAAACTGCCAGATCATGATTAAAACTAACTAAGAAGGAAAACCGAAAAAAAGAAATGACCCACATAGTCTTCACACTCACAGTAATAATAATAAAATAAGTTACTTTACAAAGTATTATTTATCCATGTCATTGTTTATATAAAATTCATCAATTTTATTGTGTACATAAAAATCCGGATATAATCTTTGATCTTTGAGGACCATGTAGATTGGTGTCTGAAGTGGTCTTTTGAGGAAAGAACCACACAGATTGAGTGGACCTGTGCAGTCAGTGTACGCATTCGTCAGTAACCGTGCAGCTCAACTCAAAACTTAAGGAGCTCAACGATTCAACGAGCAATACCAAGGACTGGACATTTGTGTAGACCACATAAACCACTGAAACTGCCAGACCATGATTAAAACGGAAACAATGACCCACATAGTCCTCACATTCACAATAATTAGAACAATATAAGACTTTAAACAGTAAATGTTCATGTCATTCTGTATATACATAGATATTTAGAAAGAAAAAAAAAATAACAAAAGTGTAAATCAGCAAAATAAAAAATAAACAACATTCACTGTCACAGACCTATTGGAGCTGCTCAATCCCAAGGTTTTTTGTCCTCAATATAGTCTTTTACAGTATAATAGGCTTTCTGGCATAGTTTTACCTTTATAAAAGATTTGAATGTATTAATGCTTAGTTCTTGAATGTGGCTAGGAAGTTTATTATAAAAATGTATACTTTGGCATCTAAACGAGCCACCTATTTTCTTGAGCCTTGTTGTAGGAACAACAAATTTGTGTTCCCTCAAATATGGCGAGGGGGGTAATGGCTGACCTTTGCGTTATGCTCGTGAACGGGTGCTGCTTGTGGTGACTGGTCGTCTTGCTGACCATGGTTTTATCATTGTTATCATTATTAATAACTTGTTTATTTAGTTTCCTTATGGTCCTAGTTTATCATTTGTGACTTCAAGCGACAGCTATGTAAACTGAACCCAGCATTGCATAAATATGTTAGCGGTCACGCCCTTTATACCTGGAGGCTTTTATTTAATTTCCATTTATTAATTTTTGCTTGAGTACGTATAGTTTTTTATTGTATTTCTTGGTATATTGGCGTTGCTAGCTGACATATGGCAAATAATTTAATTTAGCGTTCTGTGTCTTGTAATGTTAATTTCTTTGCATACCTTGTATTGTATTCAGTCAAGTATATTTTCTAACTGAACAGACAGCTGTGCTGCTGGGGAGTTTGTTGCGCCACTTCTTCTTCCCAGCGAAAGCACTAGGAAGTGGTGAAGGGCGGGCGTTTTGGGGGACTGTCTTTTGTAATTTTGACGTTCGAAAAGTGCTGATTCTCAGCCTAGTTTGAATAAATGACTTTTGATTTTGATTGCGATAATTTGACAGTTTCGGGTAGCTTGATGTGCTGGCGTCTGTACCTATCGATAAATAGTTCATATGAGTCTTTTACGCATAACAAAAGATTAGAAATAAAGTATTTTCGCATACTGTATTTTTATGCAAAATTATAAAGTATGTTTATCGAAAATAAACTAGGATACGTTACTATAAAGTAGGCAACCTTAGTTAGAACGGACTATAAGTTAGTATACTATATTATGATCCAAACGTGATAACTAGTACGACTCGTATTTAGTATCGATACTCGTTATAGTAATACCAATGTTCCTTGATTGATACAACCCTAGCAATGGCAGCCATTTTTTGAGACAATATGAGTTGTAGGTAGGCACCCTTTTTTCGTAGGTATTTCCAGTCCATATATTATATATGTCTATGCAAAAACTAAAACGAAACGAATGACAGTTCCTAGGGTGAAGGTACCGATCTCCTTGAAGGCAGAATGGTAAGTGTTTACTCGTCGCGGCCTCCTCCACCAGCCAGGCTCTGTCGTAGCACGAAGTTAGCCGACCATGTAGGTACGTCATCGCGACGGTGCCGCCATCTCTCGGAACTCGTGCTGCGCTTCGTTTAATGTCTAAACTATTGACCATCTCCGACATATTATTATTATTAACTAAAATGATTTTTTCTGCAGCCTCTCCCGGTCAGCCCGCTCCATCCGCGACGTGCCTCTCCGTGACCCCAGCATCGAAGCCCTGGAGGAGATGGAGGTCTACCTCTACGATTACCTCAGCGGAGGAGGCGGCTTTGACTTCGACTTATACATTTAAGACTGAGCCTTAGTATGTAGTCTAGTTCAGTCATTTTTAGTTCGTATGTAGGGTAACTACTCGTAGATACGTCTTTGTTATGTTTAAGATGTTAGGTCATATAGCGATAATTTCTCGAATAGTTTGTATTTTTTAAGTGAACACTTCTTTAGGCGCACTTTGCGCCCTTTCTAAACTGAACGAAAACTGAACAGTCACGCTCGGGTCGGCAAGGCTGAATCGGGTATTCTCGGCTCCAGTCAGTCGGTGACGCTGAATCGCGTATACTCGGCACGGCACTGAATCGCGAATACCCGGCTCTATTTGTTAGTTTTCAGTTGAACTATCGGGGCGACATAAGCATACAACAATTTGTATTGACCACTAGTACAGCCGGTCGATTCTGGAAAAATCTCACCGTGATAACTAAGGTGAGGTGAGCTTAGAGTGAGTCATGCTGATGCTAGGGATTGACACTATTGGCGACTCACTCCACGCTCACTTCACCTAAGTTTTCACGGTGAGATGGTTACAGAATCGCACGGCAGGGCTGAGTGAGCTGGTTTTCAGTCTTGAAGTTTCTTAGGGTACGTAATCAAAAGAAAATAACATAATTTTATCTCTAACACGAAAAAATTCGTATTTACATACTTATGTCATTTATATACCCACCTTATATTTGGTGGATTTTATACATATAGGGACTTACCTACCTAACAATTGACCATCGCTGTGATTATATGGCCCTTGTGACTTAATTTTGTATTTACTATTGCGATATATATCTCGCTATTGCTAAAAAAATCA
The DNA here is from genome assembly GCA_949629135.1 of Eremobia ochroleuca. Classification (NCBI taxonomy): domain Eukaryota; kingdom Metazoa; phylum Arthropoda; class Insecta; order Lepidoptera; family Noctuidae; genus Eremobia; species Eremobia ochroleuca. The sequence goes on from OX451387.1 coordinate 6,580,028, forward strand.
TTACATATTCATAAGTAGTTCATTGATTTAATACGACTAGGTACGACTGTATCTCTAACCTTCCTTACGTATTTTTAATTTGTATTTGACGTCAAAAGAACTACCACAGTAGAATCAAATTCAAATTAATGTAGGAATATGATTATTTTGATTGAGGTACAATTAATCAAAATACAATTGGTTTTAATTATAATTGCAAATGAAATGGTGCTCAAAAATGCTCATATTTATTTATTTTCTTTATTTACACATAAGTTATTCATTTAAGTTTGAAAAAATGCTCAAAGTATGGTTGCCCTTATATACGTATCTACGCTATTATTTATAAAACACGTACACTTTTGGTACTTTTCAAACGACATTTAAAAAAGTGACATTAAAAAAAATTACATTTAAAAAATAAAGTGATTTTAGCCCGGATTATATTTTCGGTATTATTTCATATGGATTAAGTTAAATATTCGCCATCGAATGCATTTAATATTTAATGATATAATAAGTTTCTACTAGTTTTAAGATTTTCTTATCGAATATCTATGGCGTAGGGGAAGACCGGGGTGTTTGCTGCTGACATAATAAAAGAATAGCCAAACGACAACAGCAATTAATTACCATAGACTATAAAGAAAAGTTGCTATTGTATTGAAATTCCTGGTCTTGATTTAAAATATATTTTTAGTAGATTTTTTGCTACAAAAATGTTTCATTCTTTAGTACCTGTGAAAACGTGAGGAAACCTGGACTTATAGCTAGTATAAGTCTGAAATCGCCAACCCGTGCTTTCTCAAGCCTTCTCTGAATGAGAAGAGGCATTTGCCCTACAGTGGGACAAAAATAGGCTGGTATCATGCCAGCCTATTGTTACTACACCGGTTGATTCAATACTCAAGGAAATATTTCTTGTATGTCTGATTGACATGAAACATTTCCTTGAGTATTGACTTATGTCGTGTCTGTGCAATCATCGCAAATATAAAACATGACATAAAGCAGTACTTAATTAAGACAGCATGTATTCGGATTATGAGTATCCTTATGTCACTGAAGTACATTAGCTACCCACTCCCTCTCACAGAGAGGAGGCATGTGTCCCAACAGTGGGAACATTATAGACTGTTTATTGCTTAGGTACTCGTATGCTGTTGTCGTTGTTATCAGTGTTATGTTTGTAGCAAACTTAGGTTCTTGTCAATTAGGCACGCCAGCTCGAGCCTTCTTGATGACGACCTTATTAGGTTAAAGGGTAAATGGCACAGTTGCTGTCCTTTTGTATTTAAATTAATTTAAATTTATTTTTTGATTTGTCGAATGATTTTTCGATGATTGACAATAGAAATACGAGGTCTATTTGCATATGTTAAATTGTGTTTTTTTTATCATTTTATACCTTTTGAGATTTTTTTCTCATATTAATGATGCATTTACTAGTTTTAAAGTTTAGTTTTAAGATAGAATAATTTGAGATTAGAAATTTAAAATCAAAACGATAACTTAATAAAACATAAAATTACAAGGGTTTTTATTTTTCTCTCGTTTTAACTTCCTACTGTCTAACCTCATTAAATATTATGTAAATGAAAAACCTCAGTTTTGAAACTGCCAAATACATTTTACAATTACACTGCTAACTTAAAAAGTAACGTACGCTTCTTTTATACTTTCAAATTTAAAAAAAGACATGCCATTGAAGTCCATTGCAAAAGCATTATCAAGACATCAAATATTAATACGGTGACATTTAATTCGAGCTGTCAACTATTTTTTCCGCATTTTGACTCAGACACGGCCAGTTATGAACTGGCAGACAAAATGCATTATTGTATAAATATTATATGTACAGAAAGGGCACGCGTGCTGGCCAAAGCACAAAGGGCATCTAAAGGTGAGTGTCTATCAAATATCGAACCGACATGCACAATAATTTTCTTGTCAGTAGTGCGTCAAATGTAAAATTAGCCTTTGATTCTTCGATTCGTGTTATAGATTTTTTTTGTTAGGGATAGGAAGCGATTTATTATGTCACTTGTATTATTGTTGTTAAAGTATGAAAATAGATGTTAACGTCTATTTAGCTAGGTACTTGTCTCTCTGAGGTAATTCAGGCCTTCGTATATTAAAGGGAGAATTTGTTTTTTTTTTTAACCATAATTTTTTTTTGCCTTCTATTTTGCTCATAGTGCTCCTAGGCGTATACTCCAACTCCTAAAACTCCGCCCCTAAGACGACCCCCTATGCAATATACCCTAGCTAGATAATGATGACACACCGTTTTCATTCTCTTTGATATCACACAGGTAAATGACACATAACATGCACATTTTGACAGATGTCATACATAAAAATTACATACATGAAAAAGAAAAAAAAACACATCTGTGATATCTAAAACCCTTTTGTGGGAACCATTGGTTTCGGAGAAAGGTCCAAGTATTCAAACGAATATTTTTTGCTAATATCTCTCTGTGTATAAAAAAGTTGCATTATATTTGTCCGTGAACGGATTTTTGTACAAAACTTTCTCCGGGGGTCCATTATAGAAGTGCTCGATTTTTTGTCCATGAAAAAATTTTTACCTGTCGCTTTGAAAGAGGTTGATGGGAATATAGAGCAAGTAGGTTGGTAGTAGATGAAAAAATAATGTTCTCATAGTGAATCACTTATTTTTGCGGGAATTTAAGTTGCTAAAATATTTATTATGTAAATTAAGTTCCATATTAGGTATTTACATATACAAAATTATTTTTAGTATATTCCAAACGTGAATATAGTTTGTTCAGAATAAGTAACTGAAACGATTCCAATAATTTTTACACCATGGTATATTTTGTCCCAAAAATATTTAACAAAGGTAACAAGTTGGACACCGAGCGACACTAAGTACATGTCCGCAATCATATGCACACAATACAGGTCACCGCCGGTCGGCCGGTGGCGCGTGTTAAGTGGTAACCAACTTTTTGTACGGACAATCAGGTAACATAACAAGCTTATAACTTCGTGATTGTTCATGATACAGTTTTGAAATTTTGTACATAGATTCTTTACATAAAAATACTAAACACGTGTTTCGGGTTTGCCATACACTACAAATAATGTTTATATGATGCGTGATAATTGTTGTTTTACAAATAATTTATCATCATAATATAAGTTATATATTACCTACATCACCTACATGGCACTTAACATAATAAAAAATAAATTTATGTTATGTCGTTTTGTGTTGCTGCTATATCCCTTTCAAATTTTAATGTACCTGTATGACACGTTTCTTAACCCTACAGTGCATGATTTTTCTTATCGGCTTAAAAAAAATACATTAGCCTGCAGATATGATGCCATTTCTCGAAAAAATATTTAGAAAAATCATAACTCAATAGAAACGTATGTTTTTGTGCATGGCACATCATCCATTATAATGTTAATATGTGTTACGTAGTATCAATGAAATTACAAGATTACACGTAAAATGACAAATATGAACATGAACTTACCTATACTAATTATTTCGACCCTGAAAATTCTATCATTTTAATTTTATCAATTTTTTGCGATTATTATACGCCGCTCGTTAATCGTATTCAAAGTACTTACCCACCGATTTGAAGAGAACATAAATAAATGTTTATCTACAGATCTATCCAAAATATATGGTACTAAATTCGAAAACCAAATACATAATAGTCAACACTAGATCACGCTACTTGGATCGATTTTTAAAATATAAGACATTTTTCGGTATGTGCCATAATAATTAGGTATGTGGGACACTATGCGCTGTAGGGCTAATATAAATACCTAATACACACAATATGCATGCAAGTTTTCAGAATATGTAAGTATATTTATTTATATGGAGTGATCCCCAAAATACATTATTTTACCCTCGTTACCACAATTAACATCTGAGTAATTTTTATAAGTTCTACTTGGGCGCTTTTGACATTGCATTTAATGTCAATTTTATTACTCCTTCCAACATAATCTTGTTATAGTAGCCGGCGGCAAAACAATAACTAAAACTGATTTATTACTGTATTACCATGCTTACCCTTGACTGTTACTTTCTTCACAAATATCACAAGCTCAGGTTGGCTCGGGCGACTTTTTTCGCGCACTCGAGTTTCAACTCTCTTCTTAGCGCCGAGAGTTTAAAATCAAACTGAGCGTTTTCTTAACGCGCTAGGGTGCTCTCTGCTGGATTATCAATGCTCGGCTCAATACCGAGAGTTGAAAATTCAATGCCCGAAAAAAAAACGTCGCGTAATAAAATCGCCCGTGCGGACTTGGGCTGGTTGTCAAAACATTTGTTTACCGAAAATAGAGCAATATACATATAATAGAAATTCTAGAAAGCTGTTATGATTGTAAAGAATTGGAGATAATATCGTGAAACAATACCTACGTTTGAACAGTTATTTTTCACTGTTTTTATCACCGTTTTGCTTGTTTATGATCAGGGACTATTTGTTCGCAAGTAATTTTTACCTTTGATTACCGCTTTATTGACGGCTGTTAAGATTACTCTGTTTTTTTTTGGATTTTTTTTAAATGATTTGATCCATGGTTAAAATATTCCTGAATGTTGCCAATATTATATAAAATAATATATCCTGAATAGCCTTATTTATTTATTTATATTTATATATACTTTATTGTACACCACTAAAACACACAATATAAAAATACATCAAATACTACAAAATCATAATATAATAATAATATACAATGGGCGGTCTTATCGCTTTCTGCGATCTCTCCCAGGCAACCTTGGAATGGACAGTGATTTTCCTGGACATAAAATGGGGCTGTCGTTGGTGCAAATATTATGTATACAATACACTAAAATAGATACATGTATATACACGTATACATATAAAAATTTTAGGTACATGAATACATACTTACTAAATATATAAGCAATGAAAAGAAAAGAAGACCAGATGATTATAATATATTTTTAGTATCTATTTATACAACGTGTAACGTTAAATGCGCAAAACCTGAAAATAGTTTGATCAGAATAACAAGCAGAATTAATTGAACCACTTTTTAATATAGGTCACATTTTTCAAAAAATCTTCATTAAAAACGTTGCCGTGTCTATTTATTAATAGGTCAAGCAAGCCAATGCCAGCGCGGCGCAGCGGCCCGGTGACGACTCCTCCCTCGATAAAGCGTCGTCGCAGACGCAAGAAACGATCAGAATGGCCAGTAAAACTAAAACAGCACATAAAACCTTTACAATTTTTTTAATGACTTATTTTCTCTCTGAAATATGTCAATTGAATTAAAAACCAGTTGGGGTGTCTGAGGTTTTGCGCATCTAACGTTTCATATATACTTATTTATTATTGATTATTGATTAAGTATATATCCTCTCATTAACTAACCGAGCAATAGGTGCCAAGTTAAGGCTAAACTATTTCCTAGTTATTTCATGCACTATATTGTTTTAACTAAGTTTAACTAGCTTTTTTTTATTGGGTATACCTGTATATTGTGTGTTCTAACCTAGGTCAAATATTAGGTCATCCCACTTCCAGTGTCATATTTTTTATTTCCAATATTTATGTATTGCGCAATGGTATGCAATAGTTAATACATGTGTTGTCTTGTACAATCATGTTAGTTTAATTTGGTGTGTTGTATTGTCAAGACGTGCATTGATTTAAAATGGAAGATTTAAAAAAATCTATTAATGTAGTGGAGCAACGTATAGGTATTTCTAAAGTTTTGTGCTTTACTCAAGTACTCTGGAGGAGTTGCGCACGACTTACTAGTAAAGTGTGTTGGTCGTAACGCCTTAAATAAAAGAACCGTACAGCGATGGCTTGAAATGTACAAACAAGGAAGAACCACAGCTGAAGATGAGCCGCGAGCACCTCGATCATTATCATCGACTAGATTAGAAGCAAGGGACAAAATCAAGGAAGCACTTCGTCAGCCACGTAGGGTCAGTGTCAGTGATCTCTCCACTCAACTTAACATTCCTCATTCCACTATACATAGAGTACTCACGGAGGATTTATGTCTGGTCAATAAAAGTGCAGTGTGGGTGCCCCACACTCTGAACACGGATCAGACGGAGTTTCGTTATGAAACTGCGCGTAGCCATTTATCGTGGTATCGCCGTAAGAAAAATATACTTAATAGATTCATATGCCTTGATGAAACTTGGGTCGAATTTTATACTCCTCGTCAAAGACATCAGTCACGATGTTGGGTGGAACCGGGCACTTCAGCTGAACATTTACCACGTGCAGTGCTACATGAACGAAAAGTACTACTAATAGTAGCTATGGATGTCAGAGGCATTGCTTTTTGGAGAACTTATGATGAAAATACAACTATAACTGGAGAGCGATATAAGTCATTTTTAGAAGAAAATATTCCAATTTGGGCAGACGAACATCATATAACGAGTCCTATAATTTTACATGATAACGCCAGACCGCACAAATCAAAAATAGTTCAGAATTTAATTGAAGATAAAGGATGGATTTAAATTATTCAGCGGCCATATTACCCGAATATGAATCCTTGTGATTTCAATTGTTTTGGCCATGTGAAGAGGAAATTGTCGGGTACTCGATACAATAGCAAAAAGGAGTTAGATATTAAACTAAAGAGCATTATTGATGAATTAAATGAAAGTGGTACTTTAAATGGTGTTCAAGATTTGCCAGCAGTCTGGGAGCGAGTGATTAATAGTGGTGGAGATTATTGATTAGTGTCACAAGGTTATATAGTATAGTAGTCAGTTTTTGTTAAATAATAATAATAAAAAAATATGACACTGGAAGTGGGATGACCTAATAAATTCATTTCCTTTCTTTCGCCGCTATGTTCGTTACATATTCTTTAACTAATGTCATTTATTATAATAATTCAAGTTACAATGATTCATAGACCATATTCAATCAAGATTTAGCCTAACTTGGTTAATTCGTTATGCAGCTTAGATTTCTTTCTTTCTTTTCCATCTACCACATGAATCAATACCTAATACCACATTGTCACCTATTTAAAAATATCAACCCTCTCCAAAACCCTCTTTTGTGCAAAACACCCTTTCATATTGTAAAATATTGAGAATTCTATTTCATTTGTCAAAAACATACATAATATGTTCTGGCGCAGATGTGTTCGCAAATAAACACTTATTCTATTAACAAAGCCATTTCGAAAGCACATACACTCAACCCGTCCGTGAAACGCACCTTTACCATTAGGGTAGAAGTACACAATTATCGGGATTTTGTGTTATAAAATGATATGAATAAAAAAAATTAAATTATAAAATAACGCGGTAAACATGCTCTTTTAAAGTTGGTTTTTAAGACACATGGTTCGTCGGAAAATACTTAGGTACTTAACCCTTTATAAGGCCGAGAAAACTAGACATGGTACAGTAATAAATATTTAGTATGTTAATAATGATATTTTTTTTAAGATTTTTAAGTAAGTATTTTTTCAAATGGGAAAATCAATGGGAAATTCGCGGAAACAACCATCAACAAAAAATACAAGCCCGGACAACAATAAGTTTAAATTTAAAAAAATAATAGTTTACATAGTTGGTGGCATGTATAATACTGCTTCTACCTTAAAAAGGGTTAATTGTGAATAATTAATTTAAAAATCGAATCTAAAAAAGATAACTAACACACAGATTAGACAACAACACTTGCATCAGTTCATCAAATCTATATTATACTCAATTTATTAGACCTATTATACTACTTTGGAGAGGTATGTTATTTTTACACTTGGGTATAAATTTTATGAAAAACGTCATTTAAAAATTTAAATTCGCATTACTTCCTGTAACTGGTACAGTCACCCTTCAACAAAGTATAGAACACCTTTCCAGGTAAACAAATAGTGAAAGATTTTTGTCAAATAATCGCCTGCGCAAGTGTTGTGTCAGACTACAATGTGTGAAAGATTCGCAAAAAATGTGAAGATGGCAAGGATTGATGTAAACGGGGTTTTAGGCCAGTGGGCCTTATGGAGATTGCGATGATCAATGCGAGAACTTACATCCGTAGATCCGCAAGGTGCTCACTTTAATCGTGTAAAAAAAAAAAATTCTTAAGATCTTTTTCCCGATATGACATTTGGTATGTGCACCCCATTATACTTACTATACTTTCGTGTTTTGTTCATAAAATGATAATTCCGACCACAGTAAAAAAAAATCACTCACAGCCAGTTTCTGCATAAATTATTCTACAAAACGGGTATTACTTAAACATATTTTTTGTTTCTAATTTGAGTATTTGAACTTGAGTTACTCAAATAGGACAGATACCGTGCTTATCTCATGTCAAATCTCCTCAATTACGTTTCACAACTGACTATTCATTGTCAAATCATCAATGAGTGCGATACAAATGTTTTTTTAATCACTCATAAGATGAATCATATTACTTATGAAGATTAATTAGATTGGCACTTATTACCACCTTTCCCATATGGAAATATCTACCTAAGTGAGTACATATATACACCCATCACCCTATTTGCGTAACACTCTGAATCATTATGAAAGATATTGCGGTAATCTTCATATGTTCGAAAAATTTGTCCGCTCAGTAACTTTAATAACGCAATGAATGTTATTGAACTGTCTAGATAAAAGGCATTGCTACTGATAGCGTGTTACGCAATTACCTCGCAGGTCCAACGAATTTCTAAATAATAAAAAGTTACCGGACAAAATAACAGACTGTTACAAAACTTCTGTAAGAAATACGCGCATTGACGTGGAGTTGCGGACACGAGCCCGTATTACCTATTACCTAAGACAACAGAAGCTTTAACAGTCTGTTATTTTGTTTAATTAATTACACAGATACACCAACAAAACAACTCATTAAGGTGCTTCCTAAGCCCCAACACCGCGGATCGAACGACTCCATTTTAAAGTGCGAACAACATCCTATACGGAACTACAAGAGTGTGAAACAGTGTAGCAAAAAGTTTTCAAGTGTCCACGTGCTACGGGGTCCCACGGGTGCCAACTGCCGATGTTAGGCATTTCCTGAGGACCAGCACTAATTAGGATGGTTCACGACATTTGTATGTCTGTAATGAATGGGAATGATCAATGATCAGCATCTGGGGTTAATGCCAGATGGACTTTAAAGGTGAGGTACTGTAGGGTGGGAAATAGGCGATGGTAAGTTTTGTTTTAATGGCGTTGTTGCAGAGTCCCAATAATTGCAATCATAACCAGAGGTTTTGAAGGAAATGCCTAATACATTGCTTTGTAGGTTTAAACAATTTGTCTGTCAACAACGTAAATAACTCAATGAACGTGGCTGAATTGTCAGAATGAAATACATTGCCATCAATTGTCATTTTATGTGTTACGCAATCACCCCGCTGTTTAGTGGTTATACTTAGAGCGGCCATATTTGTTACATTTCGACGAGCGACCAGCTCGCATAGTCGTAAAGAAAATATGCAATCACATAAAATACACTCATAGAAAAGCATTCGTTGACAAAGAAAATCAATCAGTACTAAACATTTTAGAAAAAATAAGTCCCGATTACACTAGCAAAACTAGGAACTCCACACAAACTTCCGAGCCAAAAAACCAAGACTTTTTTTCTGGACATCCTACCTATATATCACGTCAACTTTTAATATGAGAACTATCGGAAAGTTCCGGAGCCTCTCCCAGGGGTCAAATAAGTCACTATATCTTAGGCCACTTGGCTTATTCCCAAAACAATCGTAATATTATACGCAATAATAAAAACATCAGTTCCGCAGGAATAAGTTGTCATAAATGCTAACTAAATTGATGGCTGACTTATCTACATGGATCTTGTACGATACTGTTTATGGCCTAATCTAGACTTGTGGGCTTATTTTTTATATCCTTGGTTTTTGTTTGTGCTGTTTTTCAGTGTGTTATTTGTGAGTGTTCATTTAATCTTCTTAAATTGTTTACTCGCAGAGCACTAGCTTGTTGATCAATATTCATTCTTCTCTGGAGTGCGAAGACACCCTTTCCTTCATATTGGAGGGTGTAAGTGGAATAGAATATTATCCTATTAAAAATCGCTGCCTATTGCAATCGACACTGTAAACAGGGACATCGATGCGCAACCTTTTACCCTGGATTCAATACATTATCCTGGACCCCCTGCGTTGCAATTTATCATAGGTTATTCAAAAAAAATTTGCTAATCTAACCAAAAAAAAAAACATCACATTTTCTTTTGATAACCGATAAAAAAATTCTACGCTAGGGGGTTTAGAATCATGTGCTGAGTTCATGGTTACCGTTTGCGCGTCGATTTCCCTGCCACCCCGTATAGAAATCTGCCAAGAATGAGTCGTGAGTTAAAGAATTAGTCGTGAGTTCAAGAATGAGTCGTCAGTTCAAAAATGAGTCGTGAGTTCAAGAATGAGTCGTGAGTTCAAGAATGAGTCGTGAGTTAAAGAATTAGTTGTAAGTTCAAGAATGAGTCGTCAGTTCAAAAATGAGTCGTGAGTTCAAGAATGAGTCGTGAGTTAAAGAATTAGTTGTGAGTTCAAGAATGAGTCGTGAGTTCAAGAATTAGTCGTGAGTTCAAGAATGAGTCGTCAGTTCAAAAATGAGTCGTGAGTTCAAGAATGAGTCGTGAGTTCAAGAATGAGTCGTGAGTTAAAGAATTAGTCGTGAGTTCAAGAATGAGTCGTCAGTTCAGAAATGAGTCGTGAGTTCAAGAATGAGTCGTGAGTTCAAGAATGAGTCGTGAGTTAAAGAATTAGTTGTGAGTTCAAGAATGAGTCGTGAGTTCAAGAATTAGTCGTGAGTTCAAGAATGAGTCGTGAGTTCAAGAATTAGTCGTGACTTCAAGCTTTACGTTGAATGAACTCTAAGAATAGGCGAAGACCAAAGAAACGATGGATGGACTTCGTGTAAAATGATATCGCTAACAACGGGGTAATTACTGAGATGATAACTAATAGAGAAGTATGGAAGGAAAATACATGTTGCGCCGAGACCAAATAAATTGGGACGAGGGCAGGAAAATGATCATGGAATAGAATACTCTTTATTATCTTCATTTTGTGCGATAGGCATAAACACAGCTTAAGAAACTATGCGGAAAAAACGATTGCCTGATTATATTGTTCCCTGAAATTCATAAAACAAAATGAAGTGCTCCCACATTGTATCCTTTTCAGCTAATGATAAAACTTTCTTGGACCCAAAAAATAAACGGACATCACAGCTTCAAGATGTCCCTAAACAAACATGTCTTCAAAAAAGTCCCAAAACATTTGAAACCCGACACTCGCCGAACTTAGCCGAGGCCTACAAAAAGGTTCATCGGCAAAGAGGCGCGGCCAAAAACTACATTTTCGATGATTTATGGTGCAAATTAACGAGTACGTATCCTCATTCCAGAGCGTCATTTCCTGGTAGAACGCACTGCTACTCAGCTGAACGCGGGAAAAAATAACAGCAAACATTCTTAGCGAAAGCTTTTTGCTTGTTTGTGAGATTTTTGGGCTTCTAGGTCCTCGTTTATCTTTTTGTGGCACTATTTTTTGTTTTTGTGGTTTTCAGCAGCTTTTGCGGTGTCTGTTTATTGCTTGATCCGATCGTTGGAGCTCTTGTTTCTACGATAATGCAAAATCCTGTTAGCAACAGACCCTTTTGCAATGCAGATTTGATTAAACAAGCCTTAAAGTTATTAAAGTAGTAAAAAAATTTTGTATTTTTGCGATTTGGTCCTGCTCTTGACGTAGATCTTGCCTGGTGGAAAGCGATATATTGTGAAGTCTACGATGGAACGAGCATACCCAGAAGATGCCTGTTCACTCTTGCTTTGAAGGCAAACGGGTTAAATGTGGAAGGGAACATAGGCGCTATAACGAGTATAGAGTATAGAGTATAGAGTTCCACAGTTTGGCCGTACGCATAATAAAAAATGAATAAGTTAAATAGGTATCTATGATAAAGTTAATTCGAAATCACGGAATAGCCTACAGTTTTAAAATTGGGGAAAAATATTTATGAAAATCCTGATAAACAGGAACGTTATTTATTTATTGCCACACACAGCAAAAAAACACGTTTAATATCACATTATATTGTAACTGGTATTCTACCTAACTTATACAGAATATACTTTCCCCGTCCATTCGTTCACAACCTCCTTTTTAAGGTTATCACTAAACCCTATGCCACAATCATTATCATTTTCACGACCTTACCCCAATTTATTTCTTGTCGGCGCTAGATGATTTCTTCTTCCATAGTTCAGTCAGCTTGGAAATGCCGCCGGCACCATCTAGATCTAAAATATTTGCGTATAAAAGTGTCTTAAAAGATCTACAGAAACAAACGTTTTATTTCCTAATTTCAACCTACCCTATGAAACTTACCCCTAATACTCATCTTAATCAATGGTACATCTCTCCGACTCAACTAATTAACAATAACAAGCGGATCGACACGGCGATATCCGCATACCGTTCGGCTCGTGTTACGTTACTTTTTATACTAAAATATAAAAACTTCAGTAAAAAGTCGACTGCATGCGGTCGGCGAACAAGTGCAACCGCCCTGCGGCAGCTACCAAAGACTATGAAGACAGAGATGTAACAATAGGCATTCAATTTGAAACTAATTCAGTCGAAGCTCTCTATAATCAAGCGCTCGGTGCAGGAAGTGACCACTACAAGACCAGTCCCCACTACTCGCATTCATTTTTTCCTCCTCGCCTCATTTATATGTAAGCAGCAGTGTGTGCGTGAATGCGCAACTATCTGCACGTGAGGAGAAGTTGTTTAGATTGTGAGACCTAAACAACTTCTCCTCACGAAGGTATTCATGCATTTCAATATTCTATATTTCAAAAGCGTGCTATGCATGATTTCAATATGGCGCCTGCACGTTTTCCGGTCTTTGTAGAGTGGGGATACCGATACTGGAAATATGAAATAACGTAAGGGAGATTTTGGCGAAAATGAATTATATATTAAAACTATAGATTTTATTGATATTTTGCTATTTTAGCTTAAAAAAATGTTTACATAAAACATAATAGTTAAAAATATATCGTTAGTTTTGTAAGAAAAATACCCTATTTTTGCTCTCCTAAAAACCTTAGTTTTGTCCCTTACGTTATTTCATATTTCCAGCATCGATACGTTACTTGACTATAAAGGACTTTTCGGACTTGATTATAACGGTACTTGACTACAGAGGGCTTGATTATAGAGAGCTTCGACTGTACACAGGCTGCAGTTAGCAACATCTAAAATGTAATTTTATAAAACTTACCACTTTGTTGTTACTTGTACTTAAAATTATACTTTAAAGTTTGTTTGCTTAATTAGTTAACAAGTTTTCAAGAACCTTGTATATTTTTCTAGCTGTTTTATTTTTTCATAACTATACTTTTAGACAAATAAAGCTCAGGATTAACTTATAGTCATACAAGATTCCGTATACTTCAGCGATGTAAGCCTACGTTCGCACAGGCGTGAACATATTGGCGGGATTTTATCGCGCACTGGATTTTATCGCTCACTGGATTTTATCGCGCACTGGATTTTATCGCGCACTGGATTTTATCGCGCACTGGATTTTATCGCGCACTAGATTTTATCGCGCACTGGATTTTATCGCGCACTGGATTTTAACGCTCACTGGATTTTATCGCGCACTGGATTTTATCACGCACTGGATTTTATCGCGCACTGGATTTTATCGCGCACTGGATTTTATCACGCACTGGATTTTATCGCGCACTGGATTTTATCGCGCACTGGATTTTATCGCGCACTGGATTTTCATCTCTCGGCGCTAAGCAGGGCGTTGAAAGTCCAGTCTGCAAAAAATCGCCAGTGCTTACCTGAGCTTATAAATACCGAATATGAAAATGTTACATTTTTATGAATAATGAAGAGGTACTGCACAAACGTAGGCTTGAAAGTTCTACGAAAGTGCTACGAGATTGCTACGCAAGGAGCTGCAATCGCATTTTATGCTACAAAATGATGGAGCTTTAATATGTCTTCCTGGACGAAAATTATACAAAGACAAGCCGTGTGCCCAATGGGATTTACCATCGACAAAAATGACCAATTTCCAAACAAACTGTTATCCTATGAGTTCCTTATAACTATAGCGAATGTGAGCACAGAAGAAGTATTTTTGAAAATTCACCCGCTAAAGGGGTTCAATAGTCTCCAATAGGGCGTGAATTTTCAAAAGTCCTTCTTTACTGCTCACATTCGCTATATAATAATAGTAATAATAATAATCGTTTATTTGGAACAGAAACAGATACAGTCTTAAACAGATACAAACGATGGCAGCTGCAAAAGTTAAAAACTGTGGCGCAGTTGCCAACGCCCTTCTCCTAGCAAGAAGATACGTGTTCCAGATTAAGTGAAGGGTACAAAAAAAGTTTGTAGAAATAATAAGGAACTAATATAAGGAACTCCTTCGTAGAGCTAAATGATTGATAGGCACAAAATAAAGTACGCAGTCCATTCTATTTAAGTGAACTAGTCTATGAGCAAAGTGAAGTGATTCATTAGGCAGGTCGTTCGTCTTCATTGCTTGTGTCGGAGATAGTTTACCGTTTAAATGATTATACTATTTGAGGCGGGAACTTAAAAGTCATACGTTATCTCTCTCAGCTACTGGTTCTATAAGTTGATTTTCAATTTTTGTCTTTAAAAGTTCGCTCTTAGCGATAAGACCGCCCATTGTGTCACCCTTTGTAAAATTTCTATATTAATGTCTGTAATTTATATGGTGTACATAATAAAGAGCATTCTGTTCTATTCTATCATATCACTTGGTTTTAATAGGTTTTAATTTTTTATTTATCCTTTTGATAGATTCTTTTATATTTTGTAAATGTGAGGACTTTGTAGGCCTTGTAGACTTTAGATCTGTTGATATTTTTTTTTATTTTACTTACGCTGTCCTGACATACCTACTGTAATTTGAAAACATTGTAAAAGCCAATTTATTTTTAAAAGAGTAACAGTGTAGTTTCTTGCCGGCTCTTCTCCATAGGAAACGACCAATTGGAACCGTGCACCAAGCTTCTGACGTTTCCTAAGTGCGGAGTGCCGATGTAGATTTATGTGAAATCAAATATTTTGATTTTGACTAAATTAAGGATGTAATATAGGTGTGGCAGGGAGATAAAATAGTTGGTAGTGAAATTGTCAAAACATACAAAGTGGAAATATTCTTTTAAGAAGTTCATTACATAGTTATTTTTAAAACTTGCTCTTCAGAATATTTGGGGCTAGCTGAAGGACATGCCAGTTGCTAACCACTTCTCTCTGATATTTTCAAGTCAGACGTTTTGTCTAAAGGACATTATTCATTTCGGACCCAAAATTAAAAATCCGCCCTGAAAAAGAGAATACTGTTTTCTTATGGAAAATAACATTCTGAGCATTTTTTATTATTACAACGAAATTCTACAATTAACCCCCCTGCTGATATTTAGCATTTTCTATCTCAAATAACTGTCGGGTGGTTAATTATAGACTTTCGTTGTAATAGTAATAAAAAATGCAATAGTAAAAAATGCTCAGGAGGTTATTTCCCATAAGAAAACAGTACTTTTTTTCTGGTCAGAACTTCAATTTTTAGGTATAAAATGTTTGACACTTGAATGAAGTATTTTCGTACCTAATATCTAATGAAGAATCCCGGAATCTCTTGCAAGATACTTTGTTTTTAAGAAGTGTAAGTGGACTAGGTATTCTTTAATTAAACAATTAATACGTAGCTCTGGTAACTCCTGCAGAACCATTCCCACATAACTTGAATAATCCCTTTGATCAAAACCGAATGATACTTTTAAAGCTAAAAATAATCGAAGGACAAGAATCTTTTTCGTACAGCTCTACAATGCACATTCAATCTTCAAAACAAAGTCCGAAGGTTCAAATTCAATTGGCTGTTTTAAGCAACCACATGGCAATGTCAGTTTGGAACGTATGCAAGTGCAGACGTAGTCCGTCAACGTTCAGAGTGGTCTAACCCTCGTCAGACTTCGATGAGGACTCACGTTTACAGCCGCTTGTTTTCACTGAAAAGGAATGTTTTAAGAATCTTGTATGGAATGGCAATTGCCAAGACGTCAGCACTTCTTTAAATGTTTTTTTTTTTCTTGTGAGGTTATCTTTAAAATAAAATAAATAAAAACTTTATTCAGTTCACAAAAGACACGGTACAATATAAAAAAATCACCAAAACCGAAATCAAAGCCATAATTTCATTACCATTAAAAAGAAGCGTTCCTAATTTGAAAAAGCGCCGGTGGTCTAAAAAAAAGCGACGCTCTCTCTTTACTCTATACTCCGAATTGGCATAGTGCGTTCACAATGGTTGATTTTTTATCTCAACACAAACATCTGCAACCGGACACCGAGGTCCAGCAGAGGACGATAACATTCCACTATTTTTCACCACAATGACAACTAACTACATAAATCTTTCCAGTGAATTTACAATTATTTTAGGACCGTTTTTTTTGTTTACTCGATCATTGATCGTCCACCCTCGCATCAGACACCATTGTTGGTTAAAAAGAGTGAATTTTTTCTGGTCATTTTGGGGGCCATTGTAAAAAGATGTCTCTCAAATGTCCCCTTATGTTAAATGGCGCAGCTGAGGCTATTTCTGTTATTTTAAACGTTGGACATCGTAAAGAAAGTGTGGATTACACGGTAAAAATGAGATACTTATCTAGACTTAATGGTGTGTGAAAATTAGGTGATTCAGTCATTTTTGCAAGGAGCTAAGTGCATCAGTTCTTTATTGCGGGTTTGTTAAGTTATTTTTATTCCAGTAACTATGTATAAGTAATGTCAAATTCTGTTAAATACATGTAAATAGTAAGTACTTTAAAGAACAACGTTAACAATTTATTAAAAAAACAAGTAACATCATCTGCCTAGCCTTGTCGGCTTCCAGTCTAACCGGATGCACCTGAATACCAGTATTTTACATGGAGCGACTGCCTATCTGACCTCCACAACCACTGGGTTGTCCACAACCCAGTGGTTGTGGAGGTCAGATAGGCAGATCAGATTTTTAGCGACTGCCTATCTGACCTCCAGGTCAGATAGGCAGTCGCTAAAAATCTGACAACCAGTCTTACCTAGGGGTATCTTATTACCCAGTAACTGAACTGGGTAATAAGATACCCCTAGGTAAGACTGGTTGTCAGATTTTCGGGCTTCTGACACCCGTAACGACTGTCAAAGATCTACGAATGACAGCCGGGACCAACGGCTTAACGTGCTTTCCGAGGCACGGAGGGGTCTCGGTATGTAAAGATGGTCACCCATCCACAGACCAACCGCGGCAAGCGTAGCTTAACCTGATTGATCGACCTGTGCGGCTCTTATTATTTAGCCACGGGTCCCTCCTACAAGTAATATAAAGTTAATTCTCTAAAACCCGGAGCATACTCAAATTTTTTACGCAGAGAACAACACAATAGAAATAATGAAATAATTACGTATGCAGGCTGAAAAGGGCCACTGAGTGTCACTTTCGAAATTCGGGTGGTCCGTCCCTAGTCCACTGACCATCAAAATAAACGTCCCATATACAAAAGTAACACATTTCTTAGCGGTAACGCGTAGATGGCGAGATTCGGGCAAAGATATGACAATTTGCAGCCTACACAGATAACAAATTGCTAAATACTTTGACAGATGGAGATTAATAGTTGCAAAAACAATGCAACTGTTTTACTAAACTTAACTCAAAAAGTTTATGAATTTATCTTTTTCTAAAGAAGTTACTGAACTTCGTTGTGTTCTCCATTTTGTGCCTACTTTGGTTTGGTCTGATACAGTAGCATGAGTTTTGTTAACATGGACTAGGTACAGACGCCAGCACATCAAGCTACCCAAAACTGTCACATTTTCCCAATCAACTTTGAACCTTATGCTTTAGCGATAAAGTTGAAAATCTATTAAACAAATTTGACAGATTGTAGTAGCTTGATGTGCTGGCGTTTGTACTTTGAAAATAACTAAGAGCAGTGGTACCCATTAGTAACGGTCGCGACTTACGAGTTGTACGTCGTGGGTTCAAACCCAGCCAGGCGTTGTGTAAATTATTTCATCACCACAGCTCTCAAAAAGGTGAAAGAAAACGTCGTAAGGAGACAGGAATATCCTAGAACCAAAAATTCGAATAGATGTGACATCTACCAACCCTCACTGGGCCCGCGTGGTAGATTACGGCCCGCTCCCTCTCTCAGAGAAGAGGCCTGTATCCCAGCAGTGGGAACATTATAGACACATCAAGCTACCCGAAACTGTCAGATTTTCCCAATGAACTTTGATACTTATGCTTTAAGGATAAAGTTAAAAATCCATGAAAGACATCTGACAGATTGTAGTAGCTTGATGTGCTGGCGTCTGTACCTATATTATGCTTATTATTGTAACTTCTCTTCGTGCATTAACCGTGATGGTTTTAGCATCGTTTTTAAGACTAGCAAAAGACTACTGATTTGCTTCCTACACGAATAATAAATACCTACATTTCTCTTCCAATACATAAGGGAGAGCAGAGGCGCCCGTGGCTAAATAATAACAACCGCACAGGTCTATCGATCAGGTTAAGCTACACTTGCCGTGGTTGGTCTGCGGATGGGTGACCATCTTTACATATCGACCCCCATCAGTGCCTCGGAAAGCTCGTTAAGCCGTTGGTCTCGGCTATCGTTCGTGGATCTTTGACAGTCTTTAGGTACGAGTTGTCAGAAGCCTGAAAGTCTGACAACCAGTCCTACCAAGGGGTATCGTATTACCCAGTGACTGGGTTGTGGAGGTCAGATAGGCAGTCGCTCCATGTAAAATACTGGTCTTCAGCTGCATGCGGTTAGACTGGAAGCCGACCCCAACGTAGTTGGGAAAAGGATAGGCAGATGATGCCATAAGGGAGAGCAGAAGTTTATCATTAAAATCTATAATTACAGTTACCCCAACAATTTGTTATCAAAAACACAAATCACGCCGCCATCGCCTTTACAAAAACTCGGATCTGTTCACATCAATAGGTACTTAATTTAATTAACATTTGCCCGCATATTTTCTACATGACGTCTGTATCGATGTAAAAACCATTTCTCACTCTCACACATAATAATGTTAAATGTATGGAGTTAATAAGTTATGCATTTAGTTATGTAATAATTACTTAGTTGTTTGCGGTTTTTGTTACATACAAAAACTGCTTACATACCTACTTTGCAAAATCTGATAGGAGGTATGTAAGCAGTTTTTGTTGTTAATGATCGCTTGAAGAGTACAACGCCCTGGCCACGGGACATTCGCTGCAGCGAAAATTCGCGTGGTGCAAACGGCGAAGCGTCTTGCGACTAAAACAGGCAGGTTGACAGGCCTGTTGGTCTAGTGGTCAGTGGCCCTGACTGCTATGCCCAAGGTCGTGGGTTCGATTCCCACTTAGGACAAATGTTTATGTGATGAGCACGATCATTTGTTCTTTGTCTGGTTGTAATTTATCTATAATATGCATGTATTTAGAAATATATATGTATGTTTATTAGTTGTCTAGTACTCATAGCACAAGCTCTGCTTAGTTTGGGACTAGATGGCGTTGTGTGAAAGTTGTGGAATATTATTATTATTATTAAAACAAGAAAATATACTAGCCATGCCACGCGTAGCGGCGACCGGCGAAGTTTGCCGAGCGAATCGCACGAGCGACTGGCGGCGCGGAGGGCGACAGAAACAAATGTATGAATCGTTACGGCCCGTGCCACGGACTCGCGCGGTAGACGTGGTGAATAGTGCAGAAGCCAAACCAGTTTATTTGTATTCGCCGCTAAATAATGAGCACCGAAACTTTTAGCCCGTGGCCGTGCAAACTGCGCCGCGTAGGTTGCCGCGCTGTCAGACGCGCGGCCGGTCGCGACACCATGTCCTGTGGCCAGCGGGTAATAACCGGAATGTTCACGTATGTTTTATAATTTTACTTTGTATGTATAAGGCTGCGTTCTAACCAAATAAGAGCGTGGCGCTATTACGCGAATGCGCTCTTTTATGAAATGGACGCGCGATCAAAAAAGTCGCGTTTGTACGCACGACGACATATCAGCAATACATTTCCAGTATAAACTGACTTCTTATTGTACGAAAAGCCTATACAATGTGAGGTCAGCTAAAACTGGAAATGTGTAGCTTCATATGTCATGGTGTGTACGTCGAAATTCATACAATCGGTCGCGACAACCGCGTACTCACGCGACGGTTGCTTTTGGTTAGGAATGCTCGGTAAATGATTTAAATAACAACCTTAGTTGGGTCTTTCAGTTTCAGTACTTATTTACTTTACTTTACTGAAAACTGCTACTTCAGCTGCAGAAAAAGCGAACTTAATCGAAACTCCAAAAAGAAAAAGATCAAAATCTATCCTACATAAACGACAGGTGTATCAGAAATATACAGAACGCTTTTTCTCTATGCTAGGTTTTTTTTTTTTTCATAAGCCACATGTCACTTCATGCCAATAGTAAAGGCGGTAACAACGTCGTATTCGAAATTCGAACAGCAGCTGAGGATCGAAATAAATAAGGCGGCAGAGACACGCGCGCTCCCTCCCTTTTATAATTATTACATTTTATTTTTAAATTGTTTTTTCTACTCCACAAGGATTCCCCTCCGTGTTCACGGTACCAAAACAATGTCCCCTCGTACCTAATGGCTCCATTCGGCCGTGCGTTGTTTTAAATTGGATACGGGTCCATAATAATAAATTGTCGGTCTCAACCCAGCTTTAGAGCGTGTGAGTAATGATAATTAAATTGATCCCTCTTTTTCTCTCTTTATGTTTTAGATATACGCTCATTGATATTTACTTTCACATTCTTTCAGCCTTAATTTCATTATTTACATTTATTTTAATGGATATAGATAAGACCAGGTTGTTTTACGTTCTTGATGTCATAATTTATACCCGAGAATGTTAATTGGGCGATTTAGTAAAGAGTTTCTAAGGCAATTCAATCGAAAATAGATGTAACGAAAAGGACAGTAGGTATTTCTGAAAAAGTATGGAAATATTAGCACTATCTCTATATGCACTTTACGATAACTAATGATACAATTTTGCTCCAACCATTCATAACCTCAAAAATTCGCCACAAGCCGCACATACTCGACAAAACGGAAGCCAGTAACTTGAACTTATAACAGGTAAACAATATCTAGAAACTCGATACTTACTGCAAGGCGAGGACACGCGACCGACCTAAAATAGCGCCCACAAAACGCCACATTGACAAATCTTACGGCCTCAGTAAACTAACACACGCACGGTGTTATTAAAATCCCCAGTAACTCCGTCAATATATCAACCGCGTTCACTCCCCTAAGTCGGAAGGGAGACCTCTCTATTTTTAAAATACTTCCCCACCGTTCATTTTATATTTTTTCCCTGAGCGCGCTTATTTTTACGCCAAGCAACCATTTCAACTTGATCCCCAATCGAATGCACATTTTACCCGCGTCACCCTTTTTTATATTCTAATGCAAGGGGCGCGAGGGATCACTTTAAAACGGACGAAATTTTAATAATAAGTTGCAGCCGCTACCGAATGTTACATACGGCGCGCGTGCGTTCCTTATTTGAATTTGAATGGTGGAACGCGTGCGCGCGCAGCACGCGTCTTTAGCTTTTTTATTGCGGAACACAGCCAATCAGAGGGGTTTTATTTGTAAAAAAGTTAGGGGACTTTTTTTATTCATGTTTGTACATAGAGTTGTGTTAGTTTTTTAGTGGGAGGCGTGTGTTTTGGGCGGTATTCTATACATATGAGTTGGAGAAATTTAAAGCACCTTAAATGACTTTATTATAATTTGCAACATACTCAGACATATCAGGACAGGGTTACGTTATACGTTATTCTCAATAACACATTCACAGAAATGAGAAGGCAATTCCCGTAGGTAATTAAAAACGTTTTAAATGTAGTTGCAATCTGATGAGATTCTGATGATCCCTACATTTTTGACAGATTGATACAGATCAGACTGTGAACGTTCTTAAAATTACGAGAATTGCCCCTCTGGTACAAAAAAATAAGACATACCTAACAATATTATTTCATGAATTTGATATTCCTGAAACAAGCCTACCAGGCATACAACTTCCTGAAAATACGGATATTACGTTGGCGAACCTATAAATTCTAATTTCCTAAAAACCTTACAAATAGCTTCTTCAAAAGCAAAATTCTCAAGAAATCCGCCAAGCCTCCTCCATTACGAATATATCATAGCAATCAGAAAAATACGACATTATATTATTCCCTTAATCCAGTTATTTTCCGGCCAACAAATACTTCTTATGGATAATTGATTTCCAAATATTAAGTTACTGGCAGTATGTTTGCTTGCCTGTGCGTCTACTTCGTAGAAAGAAAATGATATATTTTTGTGTTTGCCATAGATATGGCCTCTATTTATTTTCGTGTTGGGCAACTCTGCTAGATAAATTAAGTAGTTGTTGTACTAGCAATTATGTTAACAGGTAGAGGTAAATCTTTTGTTATGTTTGGTGACAAAGTAACCGTTGTCTGCCGAGGCTTCTTACCATATTCAGTCTCTTCACTGTTCACTTTAGCTGCTGTACTGTCAATCTTTGCCTTATGTAGCACAACCTCTTAAGGGGGCATTATACTCATCATTATGAACAACTTTTACTATGGGACCAAACAAGAAATTTCGAAAAAAAAAAATCAGCTGTTCCCTACATAACTCGTCAAAATGTAGGGAACAGCTGATTTTTTTTCGCGATTTCTGTTTTGGTCCCATAGTAAAAGTTGTTCCCATAGTAATAGTATTTTAACTAGACTATCGAGTATTATATCTATCTATCTATTCATAAAAATATATAAAATTGAAGTGTCTGTTTGTAACGTCCAAATAGCAAATACTAAATGCGTATGAAAGTGTACCTATACGGTATAATAAAAACAATTTTTGAAAATTTTGTCGGTCTGTTTGTTCTGGCTAATCTTCGAAACGGCTAGACCGATTTTGATTTTGTTATGGGGATACTTTGAACCCTGGGGAAGGACATAGGCTTTTTATCTACATATCATGCGGGGGAAGCCGTGGGTGGGCGGAAGCTAGTACAGACGCCTGCACATCAAGCTACTACAATCTGTCAAATTTATTTATTAGGTTTTCAACTTTATCCCTAAAGCATAAGGTTCAAAGTTGATTGGGAAAATTTGACAGTTACGGGTAGCTTGATATGCTGGCAAATGAAAGAAAAAAATAAATAAATAAAAATAAATACAAATACTTGTTATAAATGTAAGACGCTTTTCGTGTCTATCTATACGACTGCATTGTTCTTCTTAACTGCACAACGGATTTTTGTGTGGTTTTTACCATTATTTACATAATTTATTCCGATAGGTTTATGTGTATAATACAACAATAATAAACTTACATATAATAAAGAATCTCGATGTTTTGTCAAGTCGCAAAAACCGTGCGAAGCAGGGGTGGGTCGCTAGTGCATAGTAATATTATATTAACTGACAAAATTATTATTAGAGCAGTGATGGCCCACTAGTAACGGCCCTGACTTACGAGAGGTCCTAGGTTCGAACCCAGACAGACACTTTGCGTAAATGATGTCATCACCACTGCTCTCAAAACGTTCAAGAAAAACATCGTGAGGAAACCGGCATGTCCTAGAACCAAAAATTCGAAGACAGCCCGTCGATTCTGTAAAAATCTCACCGTGAAATCATAAGTGAAGTGAGCACTTAATAGTGTTAATCCCTAGCGCTCACTCCACGCTCACTTCACCCAAACTTTCACGGTGAGATGGTTACAGAATCGCACGGCTGTGAGTTCTACCAACCCGCACCGGGCCCGCGTCACAGGCACATTCATATTCATTTACTTGCGTTACACAAGGTAAAACAAGATGTTAACAAAAGCCTTAGAGCTCAGGGCACAGCAAAATTATTGTTTCATACATATCATCATCATCTGCGTCGCCTTTTCCCAACTATGTTGGGGTCGGCTTTGAGTCTAACCGGATGCAGCTGAATACCAGTATTTTACATGGAGCGACTGCCTATCTGACCTCCACAACCCAGTTACTGGGTAATACAATACCCCTTGGTAAGACTGGTTGTCAGATAGGTAGTATTTGATAGTAGTTAAAAATCTAAATCTTAGAAACTTAAATTAAAATAAAATTATACATGAAAACTGAACAGTTACATTCGCATTCCATCATCCTATGAGTTCTAGCGTCAAGTATTGAATTTAATTTATCGATTAGTTTCGCATGAAGCAAGAATGGATCTGTCCCTCCCACTCCCTCTCGAAGAGAGCAGGCCTGTGTTCCAGCCGTAGCAACATTATACACTGATTATGAATGCATAACATATTTTTTTTGACACATGTCACATGGTACAAACTGTCAACTGTCAGTAGTTTTCAGTTCCGCCTCTGTCTGCACAACGCATCACTCTCGATCTCTAGATTACCTGGAATATAACTTATAAGTAACAAAATATTTATTTTTTTCATGAACTAAGCAAATAACAACTAATAGGTACTTACCTAATTAATACTAAAAAATATACAAATATTATATACAAGTATATAACAAAAACAAAAATATATATATACCTAAAGAAAAAGGCAGGAGCTCATTGGGCATCAAAAAATTCGTCCGCATCGCTGTCAATGGTAATATCATGACATGCCATAAAATGAGATATTTCTAGAACTACATTATGTTATATTATGATCTTATCAACCAAAATGTTAAATGAATATCGATAAATATAGGTTTAGGTAGATACAATAGAGACTATAGCCTATTTGGTACTAACATGCAACCTCCGCGAGTCAGTTAAAAGTTATGGCCATAAAATACGAGACAAACATGACGTTAGTTTAAGATTAGGAGAGATTAGGTGTCAGATTTGGTTGAAAAGCCAATGAATAAAGATGTAAAATACGTAGAATAGAGATCATTCTACGTATTTTACACTTAGGAATAATTATTGTTGAACATACGTGATAAACCGCGGTTTAATTAATTTCTCCGGTACCCTGAAGAGTTTATCAGCTCTTCACAGTACCTAATACATAACCTAAACTAAAACTTTTTCTATATTTAATAATAAAATTTATTTTTTTACTGTACAAAAATACTTATAGCATTGGTAATCGATATACAGGATACATTTTTAACCAGTGCGCAAACTAAAAAATTGAATTCAGTACATGATTCTGAATCCACCTGCGTTGAAATTTTTATTTATTTATTTATATATACTTCATTGTACACCAGAAAATACATAACAAAAAAAAAATCAATTGTTACTACGGAACATACAATGGGCGGCCTTATCGCTTTCTGGGATCTCTTCCAGGCAACCTTGGAATGGACAGTGATTGCGTGGATATAAAAAATAGGATTGTCATTGGTGCAAAATAATAGGTATACCTACTATAAATAACTTTGTCGTAAGGTTTAAAAAAAATAAAAAATTTGCTCTGACATACATTTTGACCGTGTCGGTATTACACTTTTCTATGAAAAAAAGTTGTATTTTTTTTTTTTGATACCTATCCGACGAAATATTTCTACGCTAGATAATCATGAGCTGAATTCGTGGTTACAGTTTGCGCACTGGTTAAAAATGTATCCTCTATAAAATGCGTATATTTTCCAAAATTTCAATTCATTAATTAAATAGTTTTTTATGTGTAGTTTACAATGACTATGACGCATGTGATTACGTTAATCAGTTAATCTATGACCCGAACCACACAAAGGGCCTTGTAGGTACTTAGGAAGTGACACACTTTTTTTTGCCAAATCATATATTTGCATAAGTATACACTAGCGACCCGCCCCGGCTTCGCACTGGTGCAATTTACATATTGTGAAGACGGTATTCTGTTCACGACACGTTATGCACAAGTTCTGAGCAATAACCCAACAAAAAGTACAAGGCTTGCATGAGTTCAAAATAATGTTTTATTAGTATTATTAAGTACTTCTTTTTGTATATATTTAAATAACATGTGTCCATCTGGAATAATGTACAGACGCCTGCACGTCAAGGTACTACAATCTGTCAAATTTCTTTACTAGATTTTCAACTTTATCACTAAAGCATTAGGTTCAAGGTTGATTGGGAAAATTTGACAGTTTCATTTCTCATTTTCAAATTGTACACCACAAAAATACGCAACATAAAAAAATACATCAGACACTACAAAATACCTATATGGGCGGCCTCATCGCTTTCTGCTATCTCTTCCAGGCAACCTTGGAATGGACAGTGATTTTCCTGGACATGTCGTAGTTACTTTAGATTTAAAAATGTTATGTAAATCTATGGGTACTCATCAATATTCACACGCTTATGTGCGTTGCATTTAGTTTTCATACCTCGATTACATGTAATATCACTACATCGGCGTTGCACAGAATACACAATAGTAAAATTACTGTGACATCCAGACGGACGGACTGACAGACATAACGAAATTATAATATGTATAATGATTCCGTTTTTGCGATTTGGCTACGGAACCCTAAAAAAAAGTTTCAATATTCTAATTGTATGCAAACGACTGTGAAATATGTAGAAATAATAAAACAAAAAAAAAAACAAAATGTGTGGATAAAAGAAAAAACACGGCACTAGCTAGATGATCACAAATACTTCCCCGAACTAACGGGGCAGTTTAAACTTTTTTCCGTCCGCAAGAAAATGTCACACGATTGGTCCTCCTAGCCAACGATTGAGGAGCAATTCTCGTAAGTTTAACATCGTTCACATTCTGATCTCAGTCTCATCATCTCCCTAGCCTTTTCCCAACTATGTTGGGGTCGGCTTCCAGTCTAACCGGATGCAGCTGAATACCAGTATTTTACATGGTGCGACTGCCTATCTGACCTCCACAACCCAGTTACTGGGTAATACGATACCCCTAGGTAAGACTGGTGGTCAGATTTTCGGGCTTCTGACACCCATAACGACTGTCAAAGATCTACGAATGACAGCCGGGACCAACGGCTTAACGTGCTTTCCGAGGCACGGAGGGGTCTCGGTATGTAAAGATGGTCACCCATCCACAGACCAACCGCGGCAAGCGTAGCTTAACCTGATCGATCGACCTGTGCGGCTGTTATTATTTAGCCACGGGCCCCTCTAAGTCTGATCTCAGTCTCAATCTGTCAAAAATTCCTTTAATTTACCTACATTTTTGACAAGTTTTGACATTTGTTTTTCGCCGAAATGAGACTGCGACTACATTTTGAACGTTTTAAATTACGATGTTGTTCCATACTATACGATTAGGTGGGCGAATGTCAATTAACAATATAAAGTCAATAAATTAAGACGGTACATAAACAAATTCCTTAAAATACCCTATTATTGTTTTTCCATTTTTGCGTATCAATGAAAAAGTGGCAAAATCTTGCCCAAGCTCTGCCTCAAATCACACACAGCTAATGGCAGCAGCACTCGGGAACGTGAACGAAGCCATATTTGTACAAAGAAAATAAATCCTTGGATAAAACGAAGAAACCTAAGATTCAAAAGCAAATATAGCTTTCGTTTCCCATAAAAATATTGATGCAGCTTTTAGCAGTGGTCGGGGAGAGGGCGGTCCCGTTGCCATGGAGACGGGCGACCCTCCGAGGGGAAAAAACGGGTAAAAATTGCGGGAGCGAACGAACGCTGATTTTTTATGGCATCGCACATTTTTTCTCGGGAGCGCCGCGACGCCGAGCTCGGCCGTGTGGGCGTAAAGTGACGTACAGCGTGTTTCGAAAATCGAGATGGAATCAGAATAATTTTATCGATTTTAAAAATGCTGCCCGCACTGTTTTTTCAGCCTATAAGTGTCCTTATTTTAAATAATTACTTTCACTTTACCAGATACTCATATATAAGGTTCTGGGGAATGGTGACCGCGTATACCGGAAGACGTAGGAAGGCTTCCCACAAGATGGTATCCGCTGTATCCGAGAAGCACAAAACCAGTCGAAGTGGCGATGCTTGGGGGAGGTTTATGTCTAGCAGTGGACGTCTTTCAGCTG
The DNA here is from genome assembly GCA_949629135.1 of Eremobia ochroleuca. Taxonomy (NCBI): domain Eukaryota; kingdom Metazoa; phylum Arthropoda; class Insecta; order Lepidoptera; family Noctuidae; genus Eremobia; species Eremobia ochroleuca. The sequence continues at coordinate 6,608,178 of OX451387.1, forward strand.
AATTGATGATGATGATATAAAATGGTAAGGTACTTGTTCATTATCTCATCATTCCATTCGATTAATCCATCCAATTAGCTCTTGATGATAAAGCTCTGTCGTTTTAGTGATGATGATGATCAAATACTTTAGTAGGTATGTAGTTTACGGTTAGTTCACAGCTTTTATTCCACTTCTATCTCTATTCTAAGGACACAAATTGATAATTATTTTGATCATATTTGACATATCTGAGATTTTTTTTTGTTTTTTCGTTTCTACGGTGGTCATGTAGAAGAACAAAATGAAAAAAAATATATCATGCTCTTAAATAAAGAAATTGATTTAAAGTTCATAAACCCTTCTTCCTCCAAAACATCATTATAACGAATTCTGCGAAACGTTTGTTTTATTCAAGAACACAGGTGCGTAGTGACGCAAGATTTTTAACGCTTCAATACCTAGGTCCAAGCTACGCGTTTTTTCAAAATACCCGTGTTAACATTAACCATTAGATAATTCATCTCCTACGTGGTCGCGGCAGACCACGTAGAAGATTGCGGGACGAGCTGGATATTTTCCGTCAAAACCGGAAGCAGGACGCGCGGGCTGGCGAAAGATGGAAGGAGTGGAGGGAGGACTTGGCCCAGGAGAGGGACAAGGAAGGCTAGTAAAAAAACCCAGAAGCAATTCAAATACTATAGTTCATCGATTCATTGATTTGCAAATTCAAGCACGTAATTATACCGTGTTATTGTTTAATGGATAATTTAAGCGACACGTGTAACGTTTTTTTCAATAAAATTAATTATTTTCGTCCTTGGCAGCCTTTGAGTATTCCTGTTGTTGTTAGAGTTATTTACATAAAAATCTACTTAATATTAATTTATACCTCCAACTTCACGCATTGACAGGTCTGCGATTAATCGATTTTCTGTTTTCACGATTTTCCCGTCAAAACAGTTTTAAAAACATGGTAATAGCAGACGCACCTGGTTAGGTTAATACAAAATGAGGTTGTGACGAAGATCGTGTTTTATTTTTGACTGCAATCGAAAAACGAACAGCCGGTCGATTCTATATAAATCTCACCGTGAAATCATAAGTGAAGTGAACACTTAATAGTGTTAATCCCTAGCGAATGACAGCTCACTCCACGCTCACTCACTTCACCCAAGCTTTCACGGTGAGATGGTTACAGAATCGCACGGCAGTACTACCAACATACAGGAAAAAAATTATCAGTGCACAGACTGTAACCATGAATTCAGAACATGATTCTAGCCACCATAGAAATGATTCGTCGGTTATCGAAAAAAGAAATCAGGTACTCTTTCATAGAAAAGTGCAATACCTACAAAATGTACGGCAAACCAATTTTTTTTTATAACCATCAAAAATTTCAACTCTTCAGAATCATTTACGGAATTCATGGTTACAGTTTGCGCACTGGTTGCAAAATAAATAATGTATCTATTTCTATACGATTCCGCTAACAATTTCCGATTAAGCACGAAATAGAGAAGACTAGCCGTCATTTACAGCTCCCAGCCGTCTTCGTAAAACTACTGTGTAAGTGTTAGCGAAATAAAAGAAAAAAAAAATCAAACACCCTGTACGCTGTCCGAAACTCTCCATGGAGTGCTAAATCGTGTTTCGTATGTGTGAGTGTTGAGAGTGGAGGCTGCAAATATTATAAGTATGGATTTTATACCTTTCTCGCTCGCACACAAGCTGTCTCCCTCCCGCGCCGAAGGAAAAAATATTCTCGGAGGGAATCTAAAATTATGAGCGCGAAGGAAAGTTTCATGCGTTTACTTATATGAAAAGGGAATGTTGGAGCGGATCGCTTCATAAATCTTGTGATGTAGAAGGAGTCGATCGTTATTTCGCTTCGGTAAAATTGTCGTTAGCAAGCAGTTTTACTTTCGTTGGTGTTGATGAACGAGCGAGGAAAATTATCTTTTTCTGATTTATTGTGTTTTTGTTGACTTGCTACGCCTCTGTTGCGTAGTGCCTACGGGGCTACGGCGTAGCAAGCCGGCAGTTGAGTTGAAATTGCCTATTGAGTGCTGCATAAATTTAATAATTTGCATCGACACATAATAACAGGTTTAGTGAAATCGGCATACTATTTCTTAACCGAAGTACTTTTAAAAGTTATATAGTTAAAATTCTGAAGGATCAGCAGTAGACTCCGTATGCTTTAGCAAATTATTACTATCACTACCCATAGACAAACAAGTTTTTTTTTTTTTGTTATTTACAGTTCTTTTATTCATATAATTAATTTTGCCCTGACTAAAGTTAAGTTTGCCATCAGTTTCTAAATATCTAAGTTGTAATCTGTGGAAAGTGTAGTGGTACTTGTTAAATTTATTATTATTTCTGTTTATTTTAAATAGTAGGTCTTTACCTATGCAATTGCCGTTCTGCAGTACTGGCCATTTCAAATCAAAATAATTTTTGTTTGGCTAAGAATTCTAATTTCAAATTACTTTTATTTTAAAAACATGGAATTTTGTTTCCAAAAGTAGTCATTTGTTTATTGATTAGTGTTACATTTTCATCGCATTTCAATCTTTTTCGTCATCATGGATACGTTAAAAATTCGAGTAATTATGGAATATGAGTACCGTCGTGGCAGCAACGCCGCACAAGCGGCACGCAACATCAACGACGTTTACGGAGCTAACACTACAAACCAACGCACCACCTGTTATTGGTTTGCTCGCTTCCGTTATGGAAATTTCGACCTGAAAAATGAACCTCGCGGTCGTCCGAAGACTTTGGTCGACACTGTCGACAGTGACGAATTAAAGGCGATTGTGGAAGCTGATGATACAGAATCTACGGCTGAATTAGCAGCAGGTTTCGACGTTAGCGTTAAAACAATATTGGTCCATTTGCGTCAAATTGGCAAGGTAAAAAAGCTTGACTAATGGGTGCCCCACGAACTCAATGATCGCCAGCGCGAAGTACACGTCGAGACGTGCCTTGCACTGCTCAACAGACACACAAATGAAGGAATTTTGAACCGCATTGTTACCTGCGATGAAAACTGGATTCTGTTTGATAACCGCAAGCGCTCAGCAAGTTGGTTGGATCCTGGTTCAGCACCTAAACAATGCCCTAAACGAAAACTTACCCCTAGAAAAGTGATGGTCACTGTTTGGTGGTCTAGCGCCGGTGTGATTCATCACAGCTTCTTACCAAACGGGGTGAGCATTACTGCAGATGTGTACTGTGAAGAACTGAACACAATGATGGAGAAGCTGGCACATCTCCAACCAGCATTGGTCAATCGCTCGTCTCCACTGCTCCTGCACGACAACGCGCGACCTCATACCGCACAGCAGACGGTCTCCAAGTTGCAAGAATTGGGGTTGGAAGCTCTCCGTCATCCGCCCTACTCACCAGACCTTGCGCCTACAGACTACTACTTTTTCCAGAATTTGGATAACTTCTTGGCGGGAAAAAAATTCAATACCCGAGAGGCAGTACAAAATGCCTTTGAAGAATTTGTTGAAGGGCATCAATAAACTGCCACTGCGTTGGCAAAGATGCATTGATTGCATGGGTGATTACTTCGATTAATACAAATAAAAAATACATGAAAAGATTCGTTTAAATTTTTTCATACAAAACGGCAATTTCATATGTAAAGACCTATTATAGTACTGCTTGTATTCCCTAATTTATTTATTTTTAATAAGGAAAATGATTTATTAAATATAATAGTAATAGTTTTTTCTTAGATTCCGTTCACTTATTTCGGGTCTGTAGTTTATTTTTTAACAAGTTTCCTGCAACGTAATGTTTTTTAATATTCTATACCAAAAAAAAAAGTGCTTGTATATAACTACTAGGTAAATAATACACGTACACGAAACATCAAATTGCAGTTCACACGATACTTCTGGTGGTGATATACGTCCGTCAATAAAAGGGTGCAATCCCAAATGATAATTCTTTTGTTCGTCACCCCTTTCGCTAAGTCACTTTAGCAAATGAAAAAACTTCCCCCTGTATATAAAATATTATGTGAATGGCCATATACAGTTGTTTCGAGTGGAAAATTAAACCCGAAAAACTGACTGGAACATCGGGGTAATTGCGTAACACACTATCAGTGGCAATGGCTTTCATTGTGACAGTTCAAAAACATTCATTGCGTTATTTACGTTGTTGAGCAGACAAAGGACATCACCCATTCTGGGATATTTTTTTGGCAGCCATCAATAATAATTGCATATTTTTAAAGTACACTTATAACTCATTATTTCTTGCTAAGGCGTCAAAGTCGAGAAAAATTTGTATTCGGAGATATATTATGATATTTGTAGGCGGATCGAAAGATAAGATCGTTGTATATCTTTATTCTCAAATTCATTACAGCGTTGTCACCATACAAATAAATGTTTCTGCTACTCCGACCATTCCAAAAAAATGTAATTCATTCCTGGCAGCCGACTTTTTATTTTTTATCCCAAGTCGCCGAACAAAATGGGTGATCTCCTTTTCGAACACATGAATCAATAATCAGTCTATAACGTCCCCACAGCTGGGACATAGATCACACACTCCTCTTCACATTCACACTCCTCTCTGAGAGAGGGAATGGGCCGTAATCCATCACGCGTGCCCAGTGCGGGTTGGTAGATGTCAAATGTCTTCGAACTTTTGGATCTAAGACATGCCGGTTTCCTAACGATATTTTCTTTCACCGATTTTTGAGAGCATCATCATCATCATCTGCCTAGCCTTTGCCCAACTATGTTGGGGTCGGTTTCCAGTCTAACCGGATGCAGCTGAATACCAGTATTTTACATGGAGCGACTGATTTTTGAGAGCAGTGTTGATGAAATAAATTACACAAAGTACAGCGCTTGCTTGGGTTCGAACCCACGACATACAAGTCGGTAAGTCAGGTCCGTTACAACTGGGCCACCACTGATCTCCAATGGATTAGCAATATCCTTCAAAATGATTCAGATTTAGATTGATAGTGACGCAATAACCCTTAGTACGCAATAACCCTTAGTACGCAATAACCCTTAGTACGCAATACCCTTAGTACGCAATAACCCTTAGTACGCAATAACCCTTAGTACGCAATAACCCTTAGTACGCAATAACACTTAGCACGCAATAACCCTTAGTACGCAATAACCCTTAGTACGCAAAACTCTTAGTACGCAATAACCCTTGGTACGCATTAACCCTTAGTACGCAATAACCCTTAGTACGCAATAACCCTTAGTACGCAATAACCCTTAGTACGCAATAACCCTTAGTACGCAATAACCCTTAGTACGAAATAACCCTTAGTACGCAATAACCCTTAGTACGCAATAACCCTTAGTACGCAATAACCCTTAGTACGCAATAACCCTTAGTACGCAAAAACCCTTAGTACGCAATAACCCTTAGTACGCAATAACCCTTAGTACGCAACAACCCTTAGTACGCAATAACCCTTAGTACGCAATAACCCTTAGTACGCAATAACCCTTAGTACGCAATAACCCTTATTGCGTCATATACTATCAATCTAAATCTGGCCTACACAGGCTACATTCTAGCTTTGTCTCTAGGATGGCAACTTTGTTTGGAAGTCTGTCCCGCCACTTCTTCCCAGCTAAAGTACTAGGAAGTGGTGAAGGGCGGGTGTTTTGGAGGACTGTCTTATGTAAATTTGACGTTCAAAAAGTGCTGATTCACAGAATAATTTGAATAGATGACTTGAATTGGACTGTGACACCGATAAGTAAATATGCGTAGTTTCGTCCATATTCGGTGCCAGCGGTGGACCACTTTAGTTGTATTTTTACGGAGATAAAATTCTGCGGTCTCACTGTGGCCACGGTCTACTATGGTCTGTTGTCTGTTGTGTTATGATCTGATGAAAAGGATTAGCGGTTCGACGGCTGCTTTGCAAACCTATGTTCGATTCCCAATAATTTATATTTTTTTGTGCTTCCTTTTTTTACGTTTTGTTATACTATTATATCATAATAGTTCGTAAAACGTACCTACACAGAAAAACATAAAGTTTATGCCTCTTCTCTTTCTATTTTTGGTTATAATAAAACTAAATATCTATGGTTCACACCATGTTCAGGTTAAAATCTTACGCAATTACTCACTTAATCGATTAACACATTGTGTTTACAACTTTATAACAACCTATCACACCACATTTTTCATTAGATACTCGTATTAAATTGTAATGCATTAAGTACATCTCTGTACATTTATGTGCTTGAAGTATTAAATAAATAATACGAAAGTCGTCGACGAAAAACGGAAAATGAGCTTATAAAATTAACCTCAATTGTCAAATGAAAAATATCTTTAAGGTGATTTAAAATTAAAGTTTCGGGTTTAAATATTAAAATAATCAAATCAATGCTAGTAATTTGTAATTTTTATTTTACGTACCTATTAGTTTTTGAATAGTAACATTTTGTATTTTATTAAATGAAGGATACATAAGGTCACTAAGCAAACAATTTACATACAATTGGCAGATGTTTACTTGTAATACACGACCGGATTATTTGTATAGGAATTAGGAAATTAATTTCATGAGACTTGGTCGTCATGGATAGAAAATCATTCATGGAAATACAGGTAAGTAATTGTACTAGACATAATTTCTGTTCCTGTTGTTTGAAAATTATTTTAATCACTAACACAAAGAGCAGTGGTGGCCCAGCAGAGCAGTGGTGGTCCAGTAGAGCAGTGGTGGTCCAGTAGAGCAGTGGTGGCCCAGTAGAGCAGTGGTGGCCCAGTAGAGCAGTGGTGGTCCAGTAGAGCAGTGGTGGTCCAGTAGAGCAGTGGGTGGTGGTCCAGTAGAGCAGTGGTGGTCCAGTAGAGCAGTGGTGGCCCAGTAGAGCAGTGGTGGCCCAGTAGAGCAGTGGTGGCCCAGTAGAGCAGTGGGGGTCCAGTAGAGCAGTGGTGGCCCAGTAGAGCAGTGGTGGCCCAGTAGAGCAGTGGTGGCCCAGTAGAGCAGTGGGGGTCCAGTAGAGCAGTGGTGGTCCAGTAGAGCAGTGGTGGCCCAGTAGAGCAGCGGTGGCCCAGTAGAGCAGTGGGGGTCCAGTAGAGCAGTGGTGGTCCAATAGAGTAGTGGTGGTCCAGTAGAGCAGTGGTGGTATAGTAGAGCAGTGGTGGTATAGTAGAGCAGTGGTGGTCTAGTAGAGCAGTGGTGGCCCAGTAGAGCAGTGGTGGCCCAGCAGAGCAGTGGTGGTCCAGTAGAGCAGTGGTGGTCCAGTAGAGCAGTGGTGGCCCAGTAGAGCAGTGGTGGCCCAGTAGAGCAGTGGTGGTCCAGTAGAGCAGTGGTGGTCCAGTAGAGCAGTGGGTGGTGGTCCAGTAGAGCAGTGGTGGTCCAGTAGAGCAGTGGTGGCCCAGTAGAGCAGTGGTGGCCCAGTAGAGCAGTGGTGGCCCAGTAGAGCAGTGGGGGTCCAGTAGAGCAGTGGTGGCCCAGTAGAGCAGTGGTGGCCCAGTAGAGCAGTGGGGGTCCAGTAGAGCAGTGGTGGTCCAGTAGAGCAGTGGTGGCCCAGTAGAGCAGCGGTGGCCCAGTAGAGCAGTGGGGGTCCAGTAGAGCAGTGGTGGTCCAATAGAGTAGTGGTGGTCCAGTAGAGCAGTGGTGGTATAGTAGAGCAGTGGTGGTATAGTAGAGCAGTGGTGGTCTAGTAGAGCAGTGGTGGCCCAGTAGAGCAGTGGTGGCCCAGTAGAGCAGTGGTGGCCCAGTAGAGCAGTGGTGGCCCAGTAGAGCAGTGGTGGTCCAGTAGAGCAGTGGTGGTCCAGTAGAGCAGTGGTGGTCCAGTAGAGCAGTGGTGGTATAGTAGAGCAGTGGTGGTCTAGTAGAGCAGTGGTGGCCCAGTAGAGCAGTGGTGGCCCAGTAGAGCAGTGGTGGTCCAGTAGAGCAGTGGTGGCCCAGTAGAGCAGTGGTTAAAACACCTATGTGACATCTACCAACCCGCACTGGGATCACGTGGTGGATTACGGCCATCTCCCTCTCAAAAGAGAGAAAGCCTGTCTCCCAGCAGTGGAAACACTATTTAAATTTTTTGTTACTCAATCAAATACAGCCCTACTTACGACTAACAGGTGCTTAGTACTCGCAACAGACGTGCGTGTATGACCAGCCAATCTATTCTGTAAATATCTCACCGTGAAAACTAAGGTGAAGAGAGCGTGAAGTGAATCGTCAATAGTGTCAATCCCTAGCATCAGCGAGACTCACAGCTCACTCTAAGCTCACTTCACCTTAGTTATCAGGGTGAGATTTTTCCAGAATCGACCGGCAGATGTTATAAACGCAAACGAAGCAAAAGGAATATGTAAAGATCGTAGTATCTTATCGTTCTGTACGTTTTGGCGTGAGTTTATGTACCTATGTCTGTAAGTTTTCTGAGCATCCTACAGTCCACACTGAGGAAACCTTTAGCAAGAACTACAGGCACGTACCTACATACTTACCAACTTTATAAAAATAAAAAATTAAATCCCCTGAAACCAAATAATTCTTCACCACCCAACATTCAATAGTGTACACGAGTTCCTAAACTATTAAATTTACCACCTAAGTACACAAAGCTTTCTAAAATACCACAGACAAAATTTGCAATTCCAATCCTCGCTGGCAGCTACGCCATTCGCCAAAAAAGAAAAAATCGATACCATCCCCGAACCCTACGAGAGAACTGTCGCAAAAAACCGAGGGGGCCTCCACATGGATGGAACACATTTAATAAATCGAGGGAAAGGGTTGTGTCCCTCCACCACCCTGTGAAACTACCATGTTTTATTCATGACGCGTTCAAACCGAATCAGAATTGTATCGGAGATTGGGATCAAATCTTTTTGTTATTTACCCATTGATGGCTATTTACCATGGCTTGATTTCAGAATAGGAAGTATGTAGGCATACATATGTAGGCTTTGAGCTTTGTGTCTGTCTGTATAATAAGATCGAAAAAAATTGTAACCATTTCATTTATAAGTGGTCACCATTACAGTCGTCACTGGTAGTCGGAAGCCCAAAATTCTGACAACCACTCTTTTTTTTTAAATAGAATAGTTTAATTTATTTTTTTAAATATGGGTAGATGACACATCAATAGGTGTTAGTACAGTACAAATATCAGCCATATTTTGCCATTCTGAATTCGGCATGCAAATATTTACATCAAATTTATTATTACGTTATATAAAGAACAAAGGTTTTTGATATTCTAGAAACCAATTTAATGTAGGTCAAATGGACCTACATTTTATTGGTTTCTTTAGTCACTGTTTAAATTACTCACACAATTTATTATCAAAATTGTAACCTGACTGATAGAGAATCCCTAATATATTAAGTCCGCCTTTGCGCATTTTTTGTGTGCGAAAAGTTTAAATAAATAAATTATCAAAAATTAGGTAGGTAGGTAATCAAAACACAATAGTTCGGTTTACAAAATTAAATACAACGACTACCTGTATGGTAGGTAGGTATTGAGTGACCCAATCGCTACTTCTATGCGTTTTAAAAGCCACTTTTCAATGACAACAACAGTTTTCACAAAATACGCAACAATTTTCTGAAAATGCTATGATATGACGGCGCGAGCGTGGGCGTAGCGATAACAGCCGGTCGATTCTGTTAGAATCTCACCGTGAGAATTTAAGTGATGTGAGCTGGCATTGCATCTGATGGTAGGGATTAACACTAATGACTGCTCACTTGAAGCTCACATCACCCAAGTTATCACGGTGGGATTTTGACAGAATAGCACTACACGGCCATCATCATCATATCTTGGTACGGGTTCCATGAGGAAGGTGGGTACTCGGGCAAACCAGTAAAGCGTAGTTTGAAGCACAAATCACAGTCACGTTTATTCGGTAATTTACAACGAGTTTATGAGTAGTAAGAAACAATGGCTCGTACGGTGAACGTGACAGTTTCGATCGTATGCTCTGAACTATGAGGCGTAGTATTTTGATAATTTTGTCGTCTTGAAATTGCTTGCGACGACAGGTAATATATTCGATGCCCACCTGTGATGAAATTCTTCGTAAGTTATTAAATAAATAATTAGCTGTTCCACACATTTTGGCCGCGTAGGTCACAGTTACTCGTATCTATGAAACAGCAGATTCTTTTTTTAACCGCTGAATCTGCTGAATTCATGAGTTTGTGCGTCGATGTCTCTGTAACCCTGTTTATGAGGACAAAAATATATACACTAGATGAACTTTTTATGCTAAATTAACTATTAAAATAAAAATATAGTAACCTAACTAAATCTATAAACTAACTAAAATATGACGTATAATCATAATAATATAACATAGTATAATCCTTAATAATGCACAGACGCCAGCACATCAAGAAATTTGACAGATTGTAGAAGTTTACAATCTGTCAAATTTATTTAATAGATTTTCAACTTTATCGCAAAAAATAAGGTTCAAAGTTGATTGGGAAAATTTAACAGTTTCGGGTAGCTTGATGTGCTGGCGTCTGTACTTATTTACTTCATTAATGTACAGACGCCAGCACATCAAGCTACAGCAATCTGTCAAATTTCTTTAATAGATTTTCAACTTTATCCCTAAATCATAAGGTTCAAAGTTGATTGGGAAAATTTGACAACTTCGGGTAGCTTGATGTGCTGGCGTCGGTACTTAGACTGGAATATACCAATGGGTAAGTAAATATGTAGTCATACATAATATCTCTGCACCTCTAACGGCGCACTTTCATACCTAGAATAATTCATATCCCAAGAATAATAATATTAAATTTTGAAACCACATTAAGCCTTACGGGGGCGTTACGTCGAATTGTGAGATGCTTTCCTCTTAAAGTCCGCCACACTATTTATAATTCATTGGTAAAACCGCACATTGAGTATCTTATAGAACTGTGGGGTGCAGCAGCTAAAACCATCCTAGAAAAGCTACAAAGAGCTCAAAATAGAATTGTAAAAGTTCTATTTCACTACCACTATCTGACCCCCACTCACTAAATTTACAAAGAAACCAAGCTATTTAACATTTTTAATGTATATTTATATTAAAAAAAAAAAAAAAAATATTATTTCCAAAGACTTACACACACAAATCACATTCACAAACAACATACAGGTACAAAAAAGTATTCTGACGCGCACAAGACCTACATATACCTAGTAATAGAACTAATGATGGAAAAAACAATAATATATGAGGGAGCAAAACTTTACAACTCACTACCAAAAATTATAAAAAATACACAATCGTTATTACTATTTAAAAAACTACTAAAGTGCCATATCTTAGAGGGTCAAAAATAAAATAAATAATATAATTAATCAAAACACAAAAACAAAGATAACGAGACACCGCACGTCGACCGCGCCAACGCGCCGCGCGGATTTAGAACAAAAAAAAATTTTTTACAATTTATTAAAAAAAAAAAAAACTTTTTACAATTGCCTTTCTATATTCTTATTGTTAACACTATGTATAAGCTCTCACTACTCCTGGACAACGAAAATGTAACCAAGTAATTTTTGGTATTTATTTCTGAACAAGTGATTTGTAATCTTTAGAAATAAATGAATTCAAACCGCAAATTTTGATTTTTTGACAGTTTCTAGATGTCAATTTCATTCCACGGATAAAAGATATCTGACTTTGGTAAAAATCCGCCCTAAGTAGGTTTTACTATAGTCCATTAGGTACTCGTATAGCAAAACATATCTGTATTTGTTCCGCTATATTACGGTACCCGTACGGTGCTACAGTTAATAATAAAAATCAGAATTGGTAGTATAATCGTTAATAATGAGATTAGTTTCAGTTTTCTAATATTTCTATTTCTGAATTTCGTCGTCTGCTATCCTGCGCCAGTCACATGAAAAATATTCAATACAAAAACTAATGCTTGCAATTATTTAAAATGTTTTTCTACATTCAATTGTTTCTTAAGTGTCTGAAGTTGAATGATATTATAGTTTTTGTATTTCCTGTCATTGTAAAAGCTAGACATTGGTATTTTTTTAAACACTTTTTATTATTAAATGCTGAATATTTTAAAATTTATTTTGATATCCGTAACGTGCATTTACCTAATAATTTTCTGCTGTTTTCTTTTTTACCCACTACTATAGTAAAAATATTACAAAATCACGTCAAAACCAATATAAAGATTGTTTTTAAATAATAGACTTCGACACAGGCAGATTATGCATTCATATTTTATTATACATAGTATAAAACAAAGTCGCCGAAATGTCTGTACGCGCATAACTTCCGAATAACTGCACCAAATTGGATAATTCTTTTTTCGTTGTGTTCCGTATTGCCAGGATAAGGTTTGTATGAAGAAAATTTCAGAAATTCGAAAAAAAGATTGCACCCGTGGGCCGCTAGTTTATTAAATGTGCATTTTTTTATATTTTTTTCTATCATGAAAAAAAAAATGTCACGAGATGAAAGAATAACTTTATAGGTTTTCCTTAAAGACTAGGTCGAACGTCACAATGACATAACGTTTACAATATTTTTAACGTGAGTAGGCTACTGTGATTTTTATAAATAAAAATTATTGACATACATAGAAGGTGTGAAAAAAATGGCTTTACTTCATATTTAAAATAACCTTTTTCCTACAATTGTTGAACAAAGGTTAAACAGCCGTGCGATTCTGTAACCATCTCACCGTGAAAACTTGGGTGAAGTGAGCGTGGAGTGAGTCGTCAATAGTGTCAATCCCTAGCATCAGCATTACTCACAGCTCACTCTAAGCTCACTTCACCTTAGTTATCACGGTGAGATTTTCCAGAATCGACCGGCTGTTCTTTTAATTATGTTTTATGGAAAAATATTGTTCCTGATAATTATCAACATTTTTTTTATAACATTGCTATTTATTTTGTAACCATGCATTCAATACATGATTCTAGACCCGTTGCAATTTGACACGCATTGAAATTTTTCGCAGTTATTAAAAAATAAAAATACATTACTGTTCCATATCCGTACCGTTCATACCGTTCCATACTATACAACTCAATCTGTGTGAGAATCACTGTGTGATTCTTTTCACAAAATACCATCCCAGACCTCGATCTACATGGTCTTCACATGATCTGACCAAGATTATGTCTGGACTTTAAAAGAGACTGTGACCTTTGAGTTTGTTTCGGCCTTTCTACTCAGAGTAGTCAGATAGGAAACGCCGACATCATCTAGTTTTTAGAATATGATTGACATGTATTTGTGCAAACTAAAAACTAATAACTAATAACAGAAATAAAATCATTTAATCATTCATCAAATCATTTTTTTTTAATTTTTTATTTTGGGAGTTTTTTTTTTTTCTCAGCTCTTACGCTGGTTTTAGCTACATTTACGAACCAAAGCCAAGTAAATGCAGCGTGCGGTGTGTATTTAAAATTAGGGTGTGTTTTCATCCTCTAACTGCATGAATTTCCTAACTATTCAGCAGGATTCTTCTAAGTTTCAGGCTACGGAGAAGATGGTTGGGAATAATGCCAGTCGTGGAGAGAACTACAGCGATATTAAAAATGAACAATTCTCTATCGCACGACTTTATTTCCCTCCATCTTAAGAACCTGCACCAAAAATACGACAAATCAATAGTATGGTAACACACAAAAAAATATTATCCGCCATTACTGGGTAATTCTCTAAATTGCAGGTGCTAACTTCGCCCATCGATCAAATGTGGCATTTACCGTCGATTCCTTTGCCAACGATAAAACGATACAAAATGGACATTCCTAATCTCCATGTCCTTTTTAAAAAAATAACAAAAGAGTTTCATGTAAAAAGATTGCTTTTGTGAATTGACAATACCAACTCAAACATCCAAAAATATTTAAAGTTCTACTTCTTACTAAGTACGATTCAATTTCGCTTGGCAATCGATTTGTGAACGTTAGAGCTTTCGTAAGTTCACTTGCCAACTAAAAATGTGCCAAATATAAAAAAGGACATCGATCTTGCGTTTTGTGGCAGTAAAAGATTTCTTACTTATCATTTCTACGTGCTTTGTGCATTACGTGAAATATTGGTAGCTGTATGTATTACACTTCTACGGTAACTTACTTTTTTATAAGAAAAGGGACGGTAAAGGTAGGTAGTCTCCAAATAGGTGATACATTGAAGTTTCAAAACTGTCGCATAGGCGTGCATAATTGCATACTCACATGGGAAATTATATCGTAGATACCCTATACCTACAACGTGTAACGTTAAATCCGCAAAACCTGAAAATAGTTTGATCAGAATAACGAGCAGAATTAATTGAACCACTTTTTCATATAGGCCACATTTTTCAAAAAATCTTCATTAAAAACGTTGCCGTGTCTGTTTATTAATAGGTCAAGCAAGCCAATGTCAGCTGACGACTCCTCCCTCGATAAAGCGTCGTCGCAGACGCAAGAAACGATCAGAATGGCCAGTAAAACTAAAAGAGCACATAAAACCTTTACAATTTTTTTAATGACTTATTTTCTCTCTGAAATGGGTCAATTGAATTAAAAATCAGTTGGGGTGTCTGAGGTTTTGCGCATTTAACGTTACACGTTGAATCTAAACAGATTTCTAAGTGACTGCGCAGAGCAATTAAGTATTATTTTTGAAAAATTTTCAAGTACAGACGCCAGCACATCAAGTTACTACAATCTGTCAGATTTCTTTAATAGATTTTCAACTTTATCGCTAAAGCATAAGGTTCAAAGTTGATTGGGAAAATTGTACGTTTCGGGTAGCTTGTGCTGGCGTCTGTACCTAAATCACGAATGAGCAGGGCACATGTGAGCAGTGGTGGCCCAGTGGCAACGGCCCTGACTGACGAGCTGTAAGTCGTAGGTTCGAACCCAGGCAGGCGCATTACTTTGTGTAAATAATTTCATCACCACTGCTCTCAAAACGGTGAAGGGAAACATCGTGAGGAAACCGGCATGTCCTAGAACCAAACATTCGAAGACATGTGACATCTACCAGCCCGCACTGGGCCCACGTGGTAGATTACAGCCAGTCTACTCCCTCTCGAAGAGAGGAGGTCTGTGTCCCAGCAGTGGAGAACATTATTGGCATATTATGTTATGCAAGTCACGAGGGGCCCGTGGCTAAATAATAACAGCCGCACAGGTCGATCGATCAGGTTAAGCTACGCTTGCCGCGGTTGGTCTGTGGATGGGGGACCATCTTTACATACCGAGACACCTCCGTGCCTCGGAAAGCACGTTAAGCCATTGGTCCCGGCTGTCATTCGTAGATATTTGACAGTCGTTACGGGTAGTCAGAAGCCCGAAAGTCTGACAACCAGTCTTACCTAGGGGTATCGTATTACCCAGTAACTGGGTTGTGGAGGTCAGATAGGCAGTCGCTCCATGTAAAATGCTGGTATTCAGCTGCATCCGGTTAGACTGGAAGCTGACCCCAACATAGTTGGGAAAAGGCGACGCAGATGATGATGTTATGCAAGTCACGAATGTGTACCTAGTACCCTTACATTTCGCTCGGTGTATTTTTTTACTTATAAATGAGCAAAATTATATACTCTGATTTTTTAAGTAGGTGAGGGGGCAAGTGTCGAAAATTCTCATCAAAGTTAAAGTTGCCAATGTCAAAATGAAAAATGAACGTATGGACAATCAATACAACGGTTGTTCAGTTCCGCACATTTCCCGCCCAAAATGGACAAAATGTCGGAAACATATTGTGTATTTGTGTAATAAATCGTGCACGTCAAGGGGTATTTTTGAGCCATTTTTAATTTATCTGCCCCCGGCCATTATTTTACAGCGAGGGGTCAAGCACAATGACATGCCATTTGGGTTTCGTTCCCTGAGTGCGTTTTATTGCCTGTTCTAAATTTCTTGATACATATTTTGTTTATTTATATACACAAGTGTGCACTCATTTCTCCCAACGATATTATTTTTATTAAAAAAAAAAATATTATTTTGTTGTCTATTACAAAACAATCGGTGTCATAAACACTAAAATTATCATAAAGGTCAGTAAATTGCCTATGTTACTTAATTTAAATGCGGTAGACAACTTATTTGCATTAAATTAATAGTTTGACTGTTGAATATTGAAATTTAAGAGTGCTTAGTTAAAACTATATGTTTGTATAAAAAAATGTCCTCTAGACATACGTCCTCAAAGCAGTTTTTGCTTTGTTTAGGTAAGTGTCTTATTTTGTTGTTGTTATTTCAACTAAATGTTTTGCGATTTTAACGTCAAGGCGGACCTGAATAAATTAAATCTAGAAAAAAATCTAATAATGAATATTAAATTATACACAGCTTAGCAACATACAAAAATATATTCGCTTTTAGATACATAGAATTTTGTTTTATGTTTTTGTGTTCAAAATTCTATGTTCAACCACGACAATGACGCCCAATGTTCGTTTATTTGGGTATTGGAAAAAAAATCTAGGATTCCATTATTGTAATGATATAGAATTGTAAATCTTTCGAAATCCTCGCAGGACTGAGTCGATCACGAGTGAATCGGAGCGGTCGCAAATTGGTGCTAAGCCCGCTAGGGTCACGGACAAAGGCACGGTCACACATATTGACACCCCAACAATGCCCAGGGGTCACTTTTATTTGTTGCAGAAACTTAATTTATAATCTTTTCACACACGCCATTAAGAAGATTACCAAAATCTACCCTTTTTCCTTAATAACAATTGTACATTGTTACATTTTGCGAAATAAAATAAAATAAAATAAATGTAACCGTAGGACCATTGTCCGGCGACCGTTGGTGTTCGATTTTTGACACATTTTTGAATTTGGGAACAACTCCTTATGTTCGATCGTTTGATTTATGTTGTAGAGTGAGGATTATTTGAAATTGTATCGTTAAGGCTATGGGAGACTGTTTAGGCCATGGGTCAACGGTGTCAATTGTGTTGAGATATAAATTATGTAACGGTCACAAGGTCGCACACTTCTTAAGATCACAGAGTTTAACGGTTCAAAATTCTGGCTAGTCTCATTTTATTTACTTCTTCGAAACTACATATAAAAAAGAAGAACCTATTTATTTTCTTTCTATGTTTAAATTACGTATTCTCGCTGAATACTGAGGTAATTATCTAGGTAATGTTGGACCGTCGGTACGTATCTGTATTTTTTCTTATTATACAATTTTATTTTACTGCATAACTATTATATTACATTAATTGAAATTACTTAGGTGGTCACATTTTTTTTTACTAGCCTACGTTGTCCCAGTACTGGGCAAAGGCCTCCCGCTATTCCTTCCATCTTTCGCGAGCCCACGCGTCCTCCTTCCAATTTTGACGGAACCTACCCAGCTCGTCCCGCCATCTTCTACGCGGTCAGCCGCGACCCCGCCTCACTGTCTCAAGGCACCAATCCTGTGCTATTTGAGCCCACAGTTTGTCCAGCTTACGGCAGACGTATCCTGCCCAGTCCCATTTTAGTTGGTCAGCCTTTTAAGCCACGTCTGCTATCTTTATTTTGGAGCGCAGTTCTGTGCTTCGAACACAATCCGTTAATTTAACGCCTAGCATACTGCGCTCCATTGCTCGTTGGCAGACCTTGAGTTTGGACTTCTGGATGTTAGTCAAAGACCAAGTTTGTGCACCATAGGTTAAGACGGGAAGAATACACATATCCATGAGCCTGCGTTTCAGTGCCATAGGCAACTCACCCTTAAATAGTTCCTTCAAAGACCAGTAGCTCTTCCAGGCGTTTTCCGTTCGTCTTGTGATTTCTTTACCATGCGGGGGCATGGAAAGAGACTACTTGGCCCAAGTAAAGGTATTCTTGAACATGTTGTACTATCTCCCCGTCTACGTCAGTCTCGCTTCGCCAAGGACAATGCCTCTCCCTCCATTCGGCTAGCAACTTCCTGATGATTTATACAAGGGGACTCAGGGGAACAGCTTAGGAGATAGCGGGTCGCCCTGTTTGCCTCCTTTCTCTATTTAAAATTTTGGACCGGTGGTTTCAAGTTTTATTGCCGGTGTACTAGTTTTTTAAATGTTGCGTAACAGATTGATACAGGTTGGATCAATATTTTGGTTGCTTAAGGCGTCAAAAATGGATGTGTGAAATGCTCCCCTCCACAAACATGATGAAGAAATAGAACAAAAGGTGGCCACATAATTATTTAAAACATTTTGATCCTATCAAACCATAAATTAGAAGATGTCTACCACAGATAAACATAGTTTATATGCTTTAGTCTAGACTTTTTAATAAGAAACTATTATTTTTTTGCACCGATTTTTTATTTTTCCATTGAATTCGTCTTTATTTAAACAAAGTTTGGCTTTTTTAATTGGCATCCATGTCAATTAATTTTCATTAAAACGTGGTTTTTTTTTTACATGCATCCTGGACACAGATTCTATTAAATAATAGCATTGGTAGTTAATACATTCTGCATATTTCATTTCTTACCAATTATTAATTACAAAATTAATGTTATGAGAGAAAAAATGCTGTAATTTTATAAGTGTCCATTAGATACAGCCGGTCGATTCTGTAAAAATCTCATCGTGAAATCATAAGTGAAGTGAGCACTTAATAGTATTAATCCCTAGCGTATAACAGCTCACTCCACGCTCACTTCTCCGAAGCTTTCATGGTGAGATGGTTACAGAATCGCACGGCAGGCCTTTCTTTCGTTAATATAAATTAATAATTTAGAACCCATCGACTATTAATAATTATTTTAATAGTGCTGAGAATAAATCAATGACCCAAATATTAACACAAAGGAGACACATTACTGATGCTTTCACTTTACATTTTGACAACAATGTCAGGGTGTTACATTTCAGCAAAAATCAATAAATAGTTTGACCCTCGACCATTTTGACCCCATGGGCCATGGACAATGGGCGCAGACGTCTTGGGGCGAGTGATCCGTAATAATAACTCCAATTACAATGGTTATTGAGATAACATAAATTATAAATTATACCAAATTTTACAATAGTATTGCACAAAGGTCATAGAAATAAATCGTTCATGACCCAACGGTCAAATTAGTTTGTATCTATGTACATGTTGATGTTTGCATCGTTGTGTTGCCAGGAATATCGTAGGTACCTACTGTATCACGAAAACTTGAAGAAATGCTAAAAATTTAATTGTTTTTTTTTTATTTTGCCCTAACCCTAATTTTGCTCATTAACGTGTGGAATTTATCTATTTTTTTATTAAATTTAAAATGTAGCTATTTTGGAAATAAATAAGTACAATTACCTAAGGTACTTACATCACAATCACATCCACACAGGTCGTAAGTATAACAACATTATTCTCCCCTACACATGTAAAAAATACAATAAAAAATGTTGAATAACGACCTAGTTAATAAAAAGTCGACACGCGTAAACATCCCCTAATCAATTGGTATTAACGTGATACATCAATAAAAACTTTTTAAAAAACGTGAGAGAGATCGGTATCTCAACAAAAACGAACCCTCATATTGCCGAGGTGGGTAAAAAGCACCCCAGCGCTCGCATAACGCAAAACGCTTTAGGGTAAAAAACCTGCCACCATTTTTTTACAAACCTGATCTTACAAGCCACCCTTGTATTTAACGTGAATCGGCTTTTTTCATTCAAGATAGAAGTGGTTTTATCAGCTAATCGCATTTTTTGTGCTTTTTATAAAACGTTTGACTTTAGGGTGCACGGTGTATGACGGTATGTGTTGGGTTTGTGTAAGGTTAACTAGTTGATTTCGTCACCTGATGTATTTTTCATTTATAGGTTGGTTTAAGAATCAAATAGTCCACTTTCTTTAACTTATGACCTTATTTACTAGTAAAATAATTAAATTTGACCTCGAAATTCTAAAAACTCCACCTTCAAAATTTCAATTCGGTTTCATTGTGAATAAATGTCAGTAACAAAAACTTTCCGTTTCTTCCACTTAACAAAAGATATTTAGCATTCACTTTCGCATTGTTTTGTGCAAAGTCCTTCTAGGAACTCCGACAGATCTGCTACCGGGTTTGCGACATAATTCTTTCACAAAAATTTTGTATAATAAGACTTAAGTGAATACACAAGGGTAAAAAATATGTAAAGCTTTAACTTTTGTGTTACGCAAAAAAAACTGTTTTGTTTTTAAAGCTAATGGAGTTTTTACTAAACAGACGATTCTTAATTTGCATATTGTCTGCCATTCTCAAAACGTTTCTTTTTATTGTATTTAATCTTACACTTTTACTTAAACAGTCTGCAAAAATATCGGATTCCGAAAACGTTGATTTCTTCGGTGACAGCTTTTGAGAACCAATACTTTAGCGTGTTTTTTTTTCCACATTCGGAAGAGGAAGCACGGCAGCTGCGTCTCGTGCCGGCTAGGACCTGCGCCTACGCCAGTTTTTGCACGCTCAACTAACATGACGATTTTTTCCTTTTTTTTTGTTTTTCGAACGTTACTGGTACCTATTTTTTTAAACTCCGAAAGAAGACGTTACAACTCAGATGTTTATTGAGAAAATATCCGACATCAACTTCTGTTCTGTAACATGTGTTATCGATATCGAATGTTCTATCTTGTATTTGATAAGTCCAAATAATAGCTTTTTAAGTGGGAGAGATTTCTCTGTATATAATACAACACGCTTTTGCGTAAACTAAGTCATTACGGTGTCCAAAACGAAGCTCTCAACGTAATAAATTGTTATTTACATAATAGGTTCCAATGTGTAGATGTTAATGGTGTGAAATCTTCCGCGCTACCAGTTCAGTTAGGTGTACCGCAAGGCTCAATACTGGGTCCATTCTTGTTCTTAGTGTATATTAATGATTTACCATTCCATTTAAAGGGAATCTGTGACGTTGTACTGTTTGCTGATGATACATCTCTTATTTTTAAAGTAGATAGGAATAGACAAGATTTTGACGACGTAAACAGTGCACTCTCAATAGTTACGGATTGGTTTACGTCAAATAACCTAGTTCTCAATGCCAAGAAAACGAAATGTGTAAAGTTCGCCTTACCGAATGTTAGAAATCTAGGACCCAACATCGTCTTAGATAAAGAGGCGCTTGAAACTGTGAGTTCGGCAGTTTTTCTGGGAATAACAGTAGATGCCAAACTTCAGTGGGGACCACATATATCGAGCCTAGCAGGAAGGCTCAGTTCGGCTGCCTACGCCGTCAGGAAAGTAAGACAGTACACTGACGTTGATACAGCTCGTTTAGTATATTTTAGTTATTTTCACAGCGTTATGTCCTACGGTATTCTGCTGTGGGGCAAAGCAGCTGATATACAAAATATATTTGTCCTTCAAAAACGAGCTGTTCGAGCAATTTACCAGCTAGGTGCTAGAGTTTCTCTAAGAGATTTTTTTAAAGATATTGGTATTCTCACGGTTGCATCACAATTCATCTTTGCCAACATCTTATATATTAGGCAAAATATACACTTGTATACTAAAAACAGTGATATTCACAATGTTAACACCAGAAATAAGGACAAACTACGTGCTCCCTTTCACCGGCTTCATAAGGTTCATAACTCATTTGTTGGTCTTGGTATAGCCTTTTATAACAAGCTACCCTCTTCTTTGCTAGATTTGCCTTTTAATGCATTTAAAGCTCAAGTAAAATCTAACCTTTGTTCAAAGGCATACTATTCTATCAACGACTACTTAAACGATAAGAATAGTTGGTCGCCCTGATTAACTCAAGACAATGTTTATGTTCTTTCTCCAGAATTAATTTACAAAGAATTACTGATAGGTTATATGAGCTCATTATACAATTGTTTTTTTATTGGGCTGTATAAGTCAAATCATTTTAATTTAATTTTAATTTTATTATTGACATAATCAACCCATTGCAATGTTTTCTAATGAGTTGATTGCAATATGTGGTTAGCTAGTGACCTCGACAATTGATCATATAATTCTTACCTGAGCAACCGGCAGCAAGTTCGTCATGCTCCCTTAGATGTCACTGCTTGCGGTAGCGTCGGGGGTCGGGTTGTCTCCTTCCCTCAAATATGGCGAGGGGGGTAATGGCTGACCTTTGCGTTATGCTCGTGAACGGGTGCTGCTTGTGGTGACTGGTCGTCTTGCTGACCATGGTTTTATCATTGTTATCATTATTAATAACTTGTTTATTTAGTTTCCTTATGGTCCTAGTTTATCATTTGTGACTTCAAGCGACAGCTATGTAAACTGAACCCAGCATTGCATAAATATGTTAGCGGTCACGCCCTTTATACCTGGAGGCTTTTATTTAATTTCCATTTATTAATTTTTGCTTGAGTACGTATAGTTTTTTATTGTATTTCTTGGTATATTGGCGTTGCCAGCTGGCATATGGCAAATAATTTAATTTAGCGTTCTGTGTCTTGTAATGTTAATTGCTTTGCATACCTTGTATTGTATTCAGTCAAGTATATTTTCTAACTGAACAGACAGCTGTGCTGCTGGGGAGTTTGTTGCGCCACTTCTTCTTCCCAGCGAAAGCACTAGGAAGTGGTGAAGGGCGGGCGTTTTGGGGGACTGTCTTTTGTAATTTTGACGTTCGAAAAGTGCTGATTCTCAGCCTAGTTTGAATAAATGACTTTTGATTTGATTTGATTTGATTTGATAATAGACGTTATTAAATAGGAAACTTACATCAATTAAAAATAATAAAGAAAAAGTAAAATAAAAAAAGTAAATATTTAGAATTTTTACAGCATAAAGTCATGAAAAGTGAAACCTCACTCACAGTTTCAGTCCTAAAAAATTAAAATGAAACAATAAAATATTACAAAGGTGTAAATGACACCACAATGCATCGCCAATTTGGGCTACTGAATGGGCAAGCCATTGATTTATGGTGGCCGGCAGCTGAGTTTACCGATGGCATTCACCATAGTTTTGCAGCAAAAAATTGCAGTAATACGACATTCGCTTTCATGGGTCAGTGTGTTAGGAGCATACCTATACAGGGAGAGCGTTTTGAAAATAACTACCGATTAAACAGCTTAGCTCCAACTACATTAGAATGTTCTGTATAGGTACTGATCATAAAAAGAAAAGTATGTTGTTTTATTTATACGAGTAAGTAGAATTTTCGAAACTGTAAAAAGACTATTTAGTACCGAACTAATAAAAAGCTTAATACTTCAAAGGCTTCAAAAAGTTTAAATTATAGTAAGAAATCAGTTAATTTATTTATTTATTTTAAGTGAGTAAAATTAGCTTTTAAAGTACCGAAGTGAAATAAAAAACCACTATTTTTTATATAAAACATGTCCCAATCCGTTGTGTCCCTAATTTCGTATAATCCACGTAAAACCCACTTTAACATCTACCTACCGTTTTATGGGTCCGCCACATAAACACCAGCCTATATGGTAAAAAATAAATAAAGTAAATAAATAAATAAAACGGCAACAATACCGGTGGTTCGCAAAACGGCGCGGTCCTAAGGACCCGCTGGCCGCCGTCCGAAACAATCACGAGCATTGTAGGGTTGGAAATTTTGCAATAAATAATTTTATTTTAGCACAAAACGCTTTTACGACCACTCTCGCTTTTTGCTACTAGTTTTTTTGGATGCGAGGCGAATAACGACACGTGGCTGTTGTTAACTTTTAACTTTGGTTTAGTGTAGCGTTCATAATAAGCAGTTAGTGAGGTCTCATTTTTTGGCAAGTTTTTAATTTTATGCTGAAGTTTTGGTTTAGCTTCGGCGGGGTTCGAACAAGGGAGGTTTCTTAAGCTACGGTTTCTAAGACTACGATGACTGGCCATAGCGTCCGCAATTTACCGCCGAATGACGTCACAAAAACGTTATTTATAAAGTTGGTATGTTTTCCTCGAGAGCATTTTTGAAGTCAAACCCCGGTGCCATCACTTCCATGACGGCCGCCACTGCTTCCGTTATGAGGCGGCTACCGTTCTTTTAGAAACGGTTTCCTAGATCGAAAAAACATGAACTAGATACTAATTTGTTAAATTTGTCTGTGATGGCTGGCAACAGCAGGAGATAAATGTTTCAAACTAAGACCATCACCACTGAGTTGTAGCGGCAAATGTCTGAATTTCCGGAACGTTTGCGGTTTTTATGATATTTTCCTTATAAGAGTGCTTCGGACATCAATCACTGATATGGTGACGTATCGGTCGTTAGGAAACCAGACGCATTGGTTAAAAATCTTCTCACGTAAACCCCCATTTCAGTCCCTAATTTAAACATAGGTACACCAGAAACGGTTAATATGTATTTGTTATAGGTACAGTACAGGGTCAGAGTTGTCGGCAAGAAACAACGACCACAACTTAAATAAAAAAAACGACGGGTTGCACTCCGGGAGTGCCGGCAGAAGTGAAAACTTACCTAAATATTAACGTTGTGCATTTTTTATATTTTGGAATGGTTAGGGAATCATTTTGCACGAATTGCTTTAATTATCAGTATAAAAAGTACTATCATTTATGTCGTAGAATACAATATTTATTTATTGCGCTATCTTGCACAAACATGACAGTTTATATTACATTAAAAAGTTTATCTCTCAGAAAAATCAACTTCCATCCATAATTTCGACGACTTTTTCACCATCATTATTACCAGAACCATTATTTTATTAATTTTTTAATTTTTTCACGTCCACCGGAGGTGTGCCATATGTTCCACCAGTTATCTGTAGTTCCCAAATTGCAGATTTATTGTCGAGAGATGTACCTTCAAGTCTATCAATACATTCTAACTACAATTCTAATTAATTCATTCATTTAAGTTAAGTTTGTTTCTGTAACATAAACACACACGAACATTCGCGCAAGCACCCTGCCCCACCTAAACTAAACAACAGGCGCAGGCATACATTTTCGCCGCGCCGTAGAAAGAGAGGGGGATACTTCCTCGCCTACGCCGCGCCGCCGGCTGTCTACTCACCATCTGTCTTACGAATTTTCGATCAGGGTCACGTGTCCTGACGCGAGTTTTACATTTTTTACCCGTCACAAAAAAGTGTACAACGCCGCTAAAGAAGTTTTTACTTCAAAAATTGAAAATTTTCGCAGCCGCCATCTTGAATTTACATTTTGACCTCACTATCAGCTTTAGCACCAAAGACTATTATAACCACTTGACTGAGTATACAGTGCCCCGACGCACGAAAACTATTAGTATTTTGTCGCCTATGTATAGGCTACGGTACTAGTAGCAATTTTAGTTGTGTCCAAGTGTTAGACCTGCGTGCACGCTAAATTAATATAATTTTTTTATAACGTTTATGCAATTATAACGCATCAAAATGCCTTCATGCGCGGTGAAGTGGTGTGGGAAACATTCTTAGACATCTAGTTACAAAAAGGATGACATAACTTTTCATCTGTACATAAACATTACGAAAAATTATTTTTGATTTAATCAGATTATAAGCCACTGCAGGGGTCTATTTAAAATGGTGGCTGGGTAAACGAGCACACTTTTTGAGTCGCGCGTTGATGTCTTTTGGAAAAGTCTCGTTCTTGTATTAGACAATTCTAATGCTTCTATCCCTTTCTTTCCTTTTGTATGTTTATCGTAAAAAATAGTGCTGTTATCTTTAATAGCTGAAAGTTGATATCGAGAAAAATAAAATGAATACATTTTTTATTCAATTCACATACTTTAATAAAATAACTATCTACTATTAACCGACTTCAAAAAAGAAATACCGACGAACTGAGAACCTCCTCGGTTTTCAGTTCGTCAGTTTTTTTTTTTTGTATTTTCCGGGATTTTTTAGTTCTTTCTGTCCCCGACCGGGGCCGATCAGTCCATTTCCGGGATTTTTTTTTGTAATTGATTGATTTTGATTAAATATTATTTCTATGATTTTGATTTAGTATTTATTATAATGTTAAAATCCATTTTATCGATATCGACTATTTTCTCTTAATGAAGTAAAGCAGCCCTAACGATGCAACTTGACCTTGAACTGACCAATTGCAGCCGCGCGTTCTTCCTCATCCCCCGGCCCGCAGTAGTGAGTCGTGTGCTTCGAAGAAATCGGCCCATACGCTCTCTAGTGGTTATATTCTCTATGTTTAGCACCCTCGAAAACTATGAAAACGACACCCATGACGAAAAATATGGAAATTTTCGCAGCCGCAATCTTGGATTTACATTTTGACCTCACTATCAGCTTTAACACCCTCAAAAACTATGAAAACGACACCCATGACGAAAAATATGGAAATTTTCACAGCCGCCATCTTGAATTTAGATTTTGACCTAACTATCAGCTTTAGCACCCTCGAAAACTATGGAAACGACACCCATGACGAAAAATTTAGAAATTTTCGCAGCCGCCATCTTGGATTTACATTTTGACCTCACTATCAGCTTTAACACCCTCAAAAACTATGAAAACGACACCCATGACGAAAAATATGGAAATTTTCACAGCCGCCATCTTGAATTTAGATTTTGACCTAACTATCAGCTTTAGCACCCTCGAAAACTATGGAAACGACACCCATGACGAAAAATTTAGAAATTTTCGCAGCCGCCATCTTGGATTTAGATTTTGACCTCACTATCAGCTTTAGCATCCTCGAAAACTATGAAAACGACACCCATGACGAAAAATTTAGAAATTTTCGGAGCCGCCATCTTGGATTTACATTTTGACCTCACTATCAGCTTTAACACCCTCGAAAACTATGAAAACGACACCCATGACGAAAAATATGGAAATTTTCGCAGCCGCCATCTTGGATTTAGATTTTGACCTAACTATCAGCTTTAGCACCCTCGAAAACTATGGAAACGACACCCATGACGAAAAATGTGGAAATATTCGGAGCCGCCATCTTGGATTTAGATTTTGACCTCACTATCAGCTTTAGCACCCTCGAAAACTATGAAAACGACACCCATGACGAAAAATTTAGAAATTCACGCAGCCGCCATCTTGGATTTAGATTTTGACCTCACTATCAGCTTTAGCACCCTCGAAAACTATGAAAACGACACCCATGACGAAAAATTTAGAAATTTTCGGAGCCGCCATCTTGGATTTACATTTTGACCTCACTATCAGCTTTAACACCCTCGAAAACTATGAAAACGACACCCATGACGAAAAATATGGAAATTTTCGCAGCCGCCATCTTGGATTTAGATTTTGACATAACTATCAGCTTTAGCACCCTCGAAAACTATAGAAACGACACCCATGACGAAAAATATGGAAATATTCGGAGCCGCTATCTTGGATTTAGATTTTGACCTCACTATCAGCTTTAGCACCCTCGAAAACTGAAAACGACACCCATGACGAAAAATTTAGAAATTATCGGAACCGCCATCTTGGATTTAGATTTTGACCTCACTATCAGCTTTAGCACCCTCGAAAACTATGAAAACGACACCCATGACGAAAAATATGGATATTTTCGCAGCCGCCATCTTGGATTTAGATTTTGACCTAACTATCAGCTTTAGCACCCTCGAAAACTATGGAAACGACACCCATGACGAAAAATATGGAAATATTCGGAGCCGCCATCGTGGATTTAGATTTTGACCTCACTATCAGCTTTAGCACCCTCGAAAACTATGAAAACGACACCCATGACGAAAAATTTAGTAATTTTCGGAGCCGCCATCTTGGATTTACATTTTGACCTCACTATCAGCTTTAACACCCTCGAAAACTATGAAAACGATAGCTAATCCAAAATGGCAGAGTAGCGTCCTTTCACAAAACTCAATAATTCTAAATACACAAAGCGTCCTTCCGCATTAAATAACACAATACGTAACTAGTACAAAAAGAAAGAGAGGGGGATACTTCCTCGCCTACGCCGCCTACGCAAAATTCATAATTTTCCATGTTGGAGGTGTAAGATCTCTTTGATCGCTTAGCCTCTATGGAAAGTCTATATTCATAAATTCCCATTCGCATAAAATATTTAAAAAAGACAACAGTTTCAGTAATGTTTCGTAAAGTACTCACGGCCAGTACCTAAATAAACATGATCCACCAGTCGGACAGATAATATGCGTAAATAATACAATTTACTGTCTGGAGATTATTTTGCCTATTTATATCTTAAAATAGAAGTAACTTACTATGATACATTGTATACTGCTACGTTGCACGTGGACACTAGGATGATTTGACGAATGAGAAATCGTCATGGATGTCACAAAATCATGTACTATTTGGTCAACCTCGTTTGTACCTCTTGAAAAGATGAAATGAAATTGTTTATTCTGTAAATAGAATATCGGAATCAGTATTACACGTCACATTAGAAGAAAAAAAGGTAGATGAAGTCGGCGTTTCCTGACTACTCTGAGAAGAACGGCCAATTAATCTTGGTCAGATCATGTAAAGGCCGTGTAGATTGTTGTCTGAAATGGTGTTTTGAGAAAAGTACCACACAGATTTGAGTGGAGCAGTCCAGTCAGTGCAAACATTTGTCAGTAATCATATAGCTCAACTCAGAACTGGAGGAGCTCAACGAATCGACGAAAAATACCAACGAAAGGATATTTGGGTAGGCCGCATTAAAGTAGTCAAACTGCCAAACCAACATTAAAATAAACACAGAAAGAAAAAAAATACCATAGTCCTTAGATTCACAATAATTAAAGTGAAATAATACTTTACAAAGTAAATATTCATGTCATTTTGTATATAATATTCATAAATGTGTGTGTATATAAAGTGGTGTATAGTAGGTAATGGTTTTACGTTATAATTAAAATAGTTTTATGGTTTTATCACAAGGCTTAGCAGAGCGAGCAACTCATTCCCAGGCTTTTTGTCTCCTAAATAGTAAATAATCAGAAACTTTTTTATAAAGTAGGTTTTAACACAGCTTTTAAATCGTTTAATGGGTACGTTTTTAATCTCTTGACCCATGAAGGAATTGCTTACTCTGAGGAAGCGAGTGCGATGTAAGTGCAGCAAGATTGTTTATTCCTGGTTTTTTTTTCTTACTATGAATAGCTGATATCTTATATATTTTTTTTAGATTTGTCAAATTATGATTAAAATTTGATGAATGTCAATGCATAAACTCTTGCTACATTTATGTGTTCTTGTCCAAGAAGTATTGATTATTTTATTGTGTTGCTAGCCAGTTTCTATGGAAACCCCGGGCTGCAGTTTGTAATTTTACCTATGTGAAAGAAAAGGTTACACAAAGTGCCTTTACAACCAAGCGCGGCTATAGTCATTGAAAAGCTTATAATACAGCAGACTCCTATTTCTAGGGTCTGCGGGCCTTGTTCAGACCTTTGTCCAGACTTGGTCAAGTCGCTTGATAGCTTCAGATATTTTATTTCCAACGCATAAGAGACAGGTATACTAAACAGAGATTTCTTGAATGATAATTGTATAATAACCATTTAACAGTGGAGGAAAACATCGCGAGGAAACCCCCCCGGCTTCGCTCAGGAACATCGAATGTTCTAGACTGTTCTAGAAATTTCTAGAGGGTGAAAATTCCAGCCCTTATACCTTCAAAAGCATGCCCTTCGGGTAAAAACGGGAACCTTCTTCATGGACAGGAGATAAAGGGTTACCACACCTTATAACTCCCTTGATCGTACCGGGACTCATTTCTGAGTTTTAGCGGCACGCACATTGTATGTACACTTTCTTTTATCATATACATAATATATTGATTATTATTTTTACTCAACACATCTTCACTCTAAGAAAAGCAAGTATAAAAATATCATACCGAAGTCTTTCATAAATATTAAAAGCACTCTCACTTTTCTTCAAAGCTACGAAATCTTGGCAAAAGCACTCAAAAGATTCATTTTACGGTGGTATAGTTCAAGTCATTCATATAGGTTGGGCAGAGAGGACATTAGGAGGGAGGGAGGCAGCCTGAGGGAGCGGCCCTCCGCCCGGGATAGATTTGAAGGTACAATCATTTTTTATGCGAGGGGAAATAATGCTGTACGGGGCGGGGACACACTCAGCCTGATCGAAATAACCTATAGAAGAATATTTTCGTAACGTTTTCTTTTAAAAGTTCGCTTAAATAAGGAGCATTTTTGTTCTTGTTTTTATATATTCATGTATCTTATTATCATTTAATTGTGCTTCCGTCTATTGTGCTATGTCTTTCGTGTATAATTAAAGGTTTTATCTATTTTTATATGTTCAGATGAAACCTACATAAATGACACTAATCATACTAAGGATCTCATTGTAATCCCCAAAAAAAAAAATATTTTGGAAAACAAGTTTTGGTTTCTTAGCTCTTTGAGTAGTTTTTCTAGATCGACGGGCGCAATCCAAATCAATTTATGTGAATTTTTATCACGAAGAATGAATTTTATAAGGAGAAATTTCATTTTCCTCAATTTGCATGAACTTTCTCAAAATTCTGCAAGTGTTTAAAATTTAAGTGTTAAGTAAATTGAGTCCTCGTAATTTTAAGAACTTTCACATTTTGATCGCAGTCTCAATCTGTCAAAAACAGACGGATGACAGATTGAGAGTGCGACATTTGCCGACATTTTTGGCAAGTTTTTGACATTGATTGTCGCTGAGATGAGTTTAGGACTAGATTTTGAACATTTTTAATAACGGGATTTGGCCTCCAGCAGGGTAATTACGTAACACACTATCATTAGCAATGGGTTTCATTTTGACAGTTCAACAACATTCATTGCGTTATTTACGTTGTTCAGCAGAACATTTTTCGAACATAATTATGGAGCAATGGATTGGCAATATGCTTCAAAATGATTCAAATTGAGAGTAATAGTGTATTATGCAATTAGGGTGCTTGTTTATTAGTTTGAGATTATAGTGGAGGTGATTGGGTATAAACACCCGTCGCGGACACAATAATGGGTACTATACAGCGTGTAACAGAAGGGGGGTATCCACCCTGAAGGAGGTGAATGTGCTCATGAAACTCAACAACTTTCCCCAAAGAACATAGGTCGAAATATGAAAAAAAAATTTGGACCTCCCTTACAAAACAGACTACCAGCTGATTGATTTACTATGGGAGGGCCAAATTTTTTTTTTCATATTTCGACCTATGTTCTTTGGGGAAAGTTGTTGAGTTTCATGAGCACATTCACGTCCTTCAGGGTTGATACCCCCCTTCCGTTACACGCTGTATAGGTAGAGTTTTTCCTGTCTCCAACGTCATTATTTATTATAAATAATTCCTAATCTAATTTATAAACGACAAAAAAAGATATGAAAAAACTGAAAATGTACAAATACATTATGTTACAAGATGAAGATATATCCACAAAAATGATAGCCCATTTTAAATTAACACGAATGTGTTCAGTGTCTTTATTAACACGAATGTGTTCAGTGTCTTTATTAACACGAATGTGTTCAGTGTCTTTATTAAGACCGCAAGAGACAGATAGCAGTTTTCCTGTATCCTGTTTAATATGTAAATATATTTATTGTTTATATGTAAATAATTAAACATATCTCATTCCAGGCGCCTCAATATTAGCTCCTTTCGTTATCATTAGATGATAATAAAGAGAACTCATGTTTATAATCACGTAGCATGCAATTGTAATATGTAAAAGTAATGACAAAATATTGAGAAATCATGAGTAATCTAAAACTAAGGGTAACTAAATCTATCTTCATTATCAAACTACTACAAACTAGTTTTATGTATATGTTTTATGGTATAGCACTCGGAAATAGAAGCTTTATATCAGTGAAAGAATTTTTGAAAGCGGATGAGTGGTTTCGGAAATTACCTCCTACATCGGAACTTACAAACTTTATCTCTTTAAAACATTAGTGTAAATCAATTAGTACCTCTGAACATATCTATGACACATAGAATGTGAGAAATAAGGAGCTGTGTGTGTAGTACTAAAAAGAAAAAAAACACAGACGCTTAAAAAAAAATTAAAAGTAAAAATATGTACTCACTATCAGGTACTTTTCTCGGGGCAGTAGT
Source organism: Eremobia ochroleuca (assembly GCA_949629135.1). NCBI lineage: Eukaryota > Metazoa > Arthropoda > Insecta > Lepidoptera > Noctuidae > Eremobia > Eremobia ochroleuca. The sequence goes on from OX451387.1 coordinate 6,640,116, forward strand.
ATCTATTTTATTACGAATATGGCTGGTCAATAGAAATTTCAGAACTATATTAAAAAAACTTTATAGCTATTTATAGGGTTTAATTAGATTTATTATTATTTATTAGGTAGCAATATCCATCCCTTCACAAAGTATAGCGAATCATTTGTTTTAAAAACCTTTACAATTTGAAAGACATTTCAAATTGTACATATAAATTTAGATTTTTTTTTATAGTCAAATAAATACAATCATAATTTATGAAATGAACGGCCTAGTATTTATTCCCTTTGCCCTCAGTGCATCCCAGGCCGATCACAAAGCCCTGCCCTCCGTAATAAAGAGCGTGTCTCGAAACTGCCATAAAGGCTGGACGCATTACTTTTTACTCGCTGCGATAAGAACGCTTAGACTTGGACATACGAGCGGACGCGTGTGTGGAGCTAACGGCTATATAGGGGTAGGTACGAGTATATAAGGTTCGACATTTTTTGGTCGTCAAGTTTATTATTGTTGTTTAAAATAAAATAATAGCGAATAGTTTGAAGTTAGAAAGGTTTGTCAAAATTAAGACTTATTTATCATTTCGGGAGATTCAATAGACAGGTACAAATTTTCTTAAATTTACAGGCACACTACGATAGGTCATCAACTGCCTAGCCTTTTCCCAACTATGTTGGGGTCAGCTTCCAGTCTAATCGGATGCAGCTGGATACCAGTATTTTACATGGAGCGATTGCCTATCTGACCTCCACAACCCAGTTACTGGGTAATACGATACCCCTTGGTAAGACTGGTTGTCAGCTTACGACCCGTAACGACTGTCAAAGATCCACGATTGATAGCCGGAACCAACGGCTTAACGTGCTTTCCGAGGCACGGAGGGGTCTAGGTCTGTGAAGATGGTCACCCATCCACGGACCAACCGCGGCAAGCGTAGCTTAACCTGATCGATCGACCCGTGCGGCTGTTATTACTTACCTACAAGCCCCTCTACCACCATAGGTAGGTAAATATCAATTTAAAATTGAAAGTCCCTTCACTGCTTTTTGCACACACATTTCAAATTTTCTTTACTCCTGTTTCGTCTATTGTTATATGTATAGTATATATTTATTTAGATTAGTATAATAAACTTTATGTATGTATTCATTGTATCGTGTAAATGGTATACCACAGATACCTACAATACTTGTCTCTCCTTCCCTTTTCAATCCATCCAAAGGTTGTCTTTAAAAGATCGCTCTTAGCGAGAAGACCGCCCATTGTGTCACCCTTTGTAAATTTTTTATATTTATGTCTGTAATTTATATGGAGAACATAATAAAGAGTATTCTGCTCTATTCTATTCAAATTTTTGGATAGAAGTTTTAGTGGAGGGGTGTGCATTAATTTTAAATTAAAATTACCCGATCTCTACCCACTTAAAGGTCACAGATAAGATACAGTCAAATAATAAGCCTGTAATGTTCCCACTGCTGATTTATTTATTTATTTATTATTTATATTCCCTCTAATTTTCCCATTTAAATTAAAATACTCCTGCCTGTAAGAGGGAGTGGGCTGTAATCAACCACGCGAGCCCAGTGCGTGTTGGTACAGACGCCAGCACATCAAGCTACCCGAAACTGTCAGATTTTCCCAATCAACTTTGAACCTTATGCTTTAGCGATAAAGTTGAAAATCTATTAAAGAAATCCGACAGATTGTAGTAGCTTGATGTGCTGGCGTCTGTACATACAATCATGTACAATACAATGTATGTACATTTAATCTAAAAAAGTACGTATTTATTTTTACTTTCTCTTGCAAAACAAACCCTACCCTGTCTATCATCGAATGCATTGATCTAAGAAAGTGCCTAACATTGCAAAGACCGTAACACTTTTCCAAACAGAAAATATATAAAAATAATAATATAATATTTAAAATAATATATTACATTAATAATATATTTTATATTTATAATAATATTTAAAACACTTGCTTGTCGTTCATAAGGCCACAAGGACCAAGGTATTGTATGCACGCAGCCTTCCCACTCACTGAATTAGTGCATATCTACGCGAGTGTACTGACCGGAAAATGGGAATTTTCTCCCGGCCACGACCGGGGGTAGTTATTGCCAAAATATCGGATACCGCGCTCCTGTGCGGGCCGTTATCTGAATTTTAGTGGCTTTTCTTTTTCCTCATAGGGGAAAAACTGGTATTTTTAATATACAAGATTTTCGTGATGAGCAGAGCTTTAAGATCAGTTGCCGATTCCTCATGAAAATCTATAAGCTGTCAGCGTTAATAGTTTTAGAATTCTACTACTCACCATGGAATAGAATAGAATACTCTTTATTATGTACACCATATAAATTACAGACATAAATATATACATTTTACAAAGGGTGACACAATGGGCGGTCTTATCGCTAAGAGCGATCTTGTAAAGACAACCTTTGGATGATTGAAAAGGAAGGGAGAGACAAATACTGTATACACCATGTCCGGATGTTTATTTAGTACGTTAGAAATACATAATACCTACAAAATCTATCATTAATTTTCAGCTGCGAAATTTCTAAGGATTAATATATTACTAAGTAGTTTATATTCAGAAAAACAGACACGCTTCTTATGCTGGATACCTACCTACAAGAACTTCCTTGCGATTCTGTAACCATCTCAACGTGAAAACTTGGGTGAAGTGAGCGTGGAGTGAGCTGTCATTAGGGATTAACACTATTGACACTGCTCAAGCTCACTTCACTTATGATTTCACGGTGAGATTTTTACAGAATCGACAGGCTGGTCTAAGAAAAAAGTTTCTATACCACTAATCACTGTTTCAGAAAGGTGTGGCCACATTTAAAGGTTTGGCTTCGTTTGGTTTAAAGGTTTAGGTTTGGTTTTGGGTTTGTGTTTGGTTTGGTTTGGTTTGGTTTCAAACTGAACAACTTTCTGCGTAGGACCAACATAATAATCGCGAAAAAATCGGCCGACTCGTACATTTGGGACGAGTAGTTATTCTATATTTTTGTCTGTAATTTATATGGTGTACATAATAAATTGTATTCTATTCTATTAGACGGCATGGTTGGCGCAGTGGTTAAGCGATTGACTGCTGCGCTACTTGTCGCGGGTTCGATTCCCGCACGGAACAATTATTTGTATGACCTACAAGTAGTTGTTCCGGGTCTGGCTGTTTGTGTATGTGAGTTTAAATGTTTGTAATCGCACCCACAATACAAGAGAAATTCCTAGTGTGGAGCAACGTTGTTTTCAACAGATATTTCTACTATCCTATGGAAGTTTTTTATCGGACACTTGATAATTTTTTCGCGTTTACGATGTTGTTCCTATGGAAAAAGTGGCTCAGTTTGATGGTCAGTACCACGACCTTCAATATGACCATACATTTCTGATACATGCTGTATAACTGTGTTTAATGGTTGGTGATTAAGTAGATACATATGTAGTGGGAAGCAATCAGTAACACTTACAAAGTATATGAACAATCTAGTGATATGTAGATTCACTTCTTAGTACTAATATTAAAACAAAACAATGTCACCGTTAATTATGTTGATTTTCGATTATTGACACAAGTTGACGCCATCGCTATCGAAGTGAAACATTATTATTTTTGTTATTAATGTAAACGCGACGAGTAAATAAAAAAGTGGGTTAAAATTGATTATTTGAATTATTTTTGTCGGAAATGACAAAGACCTCTGTTGTCTAATGTGGGTAGGTAGGTATATAGGTATTTATTCGTCATTTTACTGATTTTATTCGACCAAACAAGCAAATGGCGTTTTTTAACGATTTTGGATCTCACCTTGCTACCTACAGGAGCAACGTCGCAAACCGCTGTTCTTTTTATTTGCCAACCAAATAACAGGGTATTTTTTTAGAAATTAACCATGTTCTCTGTCCTAGAATTCTTAGTTAAAAATATTAGGTTGTCTCATAAATGATTGCCAGTTAAAAACAAATTATTATTAATATTTTTTTATTAATAAAAAACACATTTAATCAATTATATAGTCTCCCTCGTTATCTACAACAGTCAGCCATCTACTGGGCAAAATTTGAATACCCTTCTCCCAAAATGAGGCAGGCTGGGACTAAAAAAAATTTTCAAGTTCAATGTTAAATACTTCCAGAATATTCTAATTTTTTTCCTAGTAAATGAAATTTAAGAGCTCGAGATAAATGAAAGTCAGAAGGCGCAAGATCCGGGTTATATGGTGGATGTGGAACAGTCAGCCATCCTAGCTCCTCCAGCTGTTTATGTGTTAACTTGGCGCAATGAGGTCGTGCGTTGTCAAGCAAAAGTTGGACTCCAAGTCGTTTTGGCCGCTTAATTTTTAACATCTTTGCTAGTTTGCGAAGCTGCTGCGTATACAGATTGGCGTTAATAGTCTGATGAGATTCCAGGAGTTCCCAGAAAATCATTCCTTGCCAATCCCAGAAAACCGACAACATAATCTTACGACCGTGTTCATTAAGTTTAGACTGGGCTGGTGGGTTTTCCCCGCAAGGAATTCAATAGGCATGACGCGTGTTAGTTTCATAATGTATCCAGCTCTCGTCACATGTAATAATGTCCTTGAGAAAGTCGTCTGTGCGGACGAAGTAACAAACTTTGACAAATGGTCACACGAACGGCCCGGTCATGGTCCGTTAACGCATGAGGTGTCCAACGTGACATCACTTTGCGATATCCCATCAATTTGAGATAACGATCTATAGTCGCGTGGGATTGTCCAAGCGCCTTCTCTAAATCGTGCGTACTATAGAAGCTGGTGGGTCGACCTGGGCGAGGTTGATCTTCGCAGCTTATATCACCGGTGTCAAAACGCTTGTACGAGAAACGAACAGTCCGATCGCTAGTAGTACCCGGTCCAAATGCAGTGTTAATCTTTTTAGCCGTTTCTGTTGAAGAGACTTTAAGTCGATGCTCATATAGCATAATAGCTCGCAGTTGACGCTGATCCATTTTCACTAAAGACTAATTATTGCGTTGCGTCCGCGCCTATTTATACCCTCACCATAAAAGATACTCATCCTTACTAGAAAGATCTAGAACTTTCTTGAATTCGCTTTAGTTTAAAAAATGAGACAACCTAATAAATACATTACTCAGTGTACCTAGTGCGTCATCACGAAACATTTCTCCATTCCCAAAATCCAAAACCGAAACTTTGCAGATCGAACCAGTGAAAACCAGATATTTAGGTAATTAGAGTGTGTATTTTGATCTTGATATGTTTTAGGTTATACCACACACAGTTTCTTACATTAGTGATCACAAAACCATCCGTCGTCATCTACTACCTTAGCAAATGAAAAATTATACAAGGTGGAAACGGCAACCCGACAATAAATGAAACTTCGTATATTTGAAGACGTTCCCAGTCTGCATACAAAAATTCAACCAAATATAACCAATGTTTTGGTCAATACAAGTTGTAAAGTTTAGCTAAACCCATAGTCGGCCAATATGTACCTATTACTTATTTAGTTTGTCTGAAAAAAAAAAAAAAAACTTTTTTATTTTCGACTTTAGAATTTATTTGATAGTTTCAAAATAATCCTATGCATTAGTATTGTCAATGTTTTCATTAATTATCGTATTGTCGTCTCCACATTGTGTAGGAGATAAAGGCAGGGAGGTTGGTACCTATTCTCAGCCAGATACAAAACATCAAAAGTTCCTTAATTATATATCTAGAATAACTACCAAATCACATGCGCATAACGTGATAAGACAGTCCATCCCATCCACCATTATTTTGTAATTAACTGAGGTTTGTTTAAGATACCGTTGTTTGTCGGCGTCGCCCGTCTGTGACTCGCATTAAAAATATTAACTATAGCTATTAACCCTTTCGATAAAGAATATGAATTATTACAAAAAAAAAAATTTTTTTTCTTTTTTTTTTTTGTTCTTTTTTGATTAGGCCTTTCCAATTTTGTAGATATTACAAGTAACCCTCTATAAAATATAAATTCTTCACACTTCTTCGCTGTACAAGCAGCAGAATACTACTGGTCGTAATCAAGAGGCGCGCTGCTATTGGGCACTAAATTACCCAAGGGCGCGACCATAAAAAATGTTGCATAACAAAATGCAATAATCTACACAGCGTACAAAAAGAAACCGTTCAGCGTTAATTTGATGCAAGTATTCTTATTCATGTTGCGAGGAGTGTATGTCAAAAGAAAACTGTTTACTTTTTAATAGCTTACATTAAGGCCCGGTATCCACCAAAGCGGAGAAGATAGGAGACGAGAGGAGATGTGCTGCGAAGCTGGCAGGTAATTTCCACCAAAGCGGAGAGGAGACGTGAGCTGTGCGTAGCGGAGATGTGAGGTGTGAGAGCAACACAACACAACGTAACAAAACTTGTTAACGTGTTGTTCGTTGTGAACTTAACTGAAAATGTAATATAAAAATACGGACGGGCCGACTCTTGTGTTCAAGGTCAGTCAATCGAATGACGCTCTCGGGTGTGCGAGGCGCGCGGAGAAGGCAGCGGGGAACGGGGTGAGCGAGCGCGGGCGCCGCCCGGCCGCCCGACTAAACACATCTCCGCTCTGTCGCGCGCCTTGCACAAAATTCTATAGAAAAATGAGACATCTCCTGTCCTCTCCGCTTGATCCATTTCCACCGCAGCTAATCAGAGAGGAGATGTGGAAATAACGAAATCTGATTGGTTATTCAAAACACATCTCCTCTCGTCTCCTCTCCTCTCCGCTTTGGTGGATACCGGGCCTAACCCTCTACATTGGCACATTAGCAAATCTTTGCAATGTTGTAGGGATTCAGAATGTGAATGTTCGCTTATCTAATCAAATCCACCTGTTAACCCTAGCAGTGCTTATGGTAGAGGAGGTCTGCTTCTTCTTAGCGTGACGATGACAATCTAAATGAACTCGGCCCAGAATACGGCTACGTGCTTGGCGACATCACCAGCGTCCATCAGTTCCTCTAACGTGCAGACGTGCATTGTCCCATCGTTGAACTGTTTGACGTAGATATCATCATCTGCGTAGCCTTTTCCCAAGTATGTTAGGGTCAGCTTTCAGTCTAACCGAATGCAGCTGAACCTTAGTATTTTACATGGAGCGTCTGAACATCTGACCTCCTGAACCCAGATCCTTGATAATACGATAAGACTCCCCTTGGAAAGACTTTCGGGATTCTTACGACCCATATGACTCTCAAAGATCAACGAATGAGAGGCGGGACCAACGGCTCAACGAACTTTCCGAGGCCTAAAGTGTGTAGTGTAAAGATGGTCACCCAACCAGGGACCAACCGCGGCAAGTGCAACTTAACCTGATCGATCGATCCGTGCGGCTGTTATTACTTAGCACAAGCCCCTTTTTTACGCAGATAACTTTCCTGAAATGATCACATAAGTGAAGAGTATCGTAATCTCATTAGCGACATTACCTATATTACCCGCTGGTCACGGGACAGGGCGCCGCTCGCGGCGGTGCGACTGGCGGCGCGGCAACCTACGTGGCGCAGTTTGTACGGCCACGGGCTAAAAGTTTCGGTGTTCATTACGAATATTTCGCGACGAATACAAATAAACTTGTTTGGCTTCCTGCACTTCTCGCCACGTCTACCGCGTGAGTCCGTGGTATGCGTCGTAACTATTCATACTTGTTTGTATCGCCCTCCGCGCCGCCAGTCGCTCATGCAATTCGCTCGGCAAACTTCGCCGGTGGCGCCGCCGGTCGCCGCCACGCGTGGCATGGCTAGTACATTTCTATACATTTGTTTTAGTCGCGAATTTCCGCTGCAGCGAATGTCCCGTGGCCAGACCGTTATGTTGACAAGCACCCCGCGATGTGTCGGGTTAGGTAATGCACTAACGACAGAGGTTATTACTTTTTTAATAACGACTTTTTTCTTTTATTTTACCGACATATCTTCGTTAGATATCGCTTACCCCATTACAGTCCAATTATCGTTAAGAACAATTTGCCGCCAAATACAAACTCGTCGGTAATTACATTTATAAGAACAACCATTAAAGTGACAAAAAAGACTTACTAATTTTTAGGATAGGTATATGATTTATGGTGTCGGTCGATATGGGTGTCATTTGCATAGAGTCAGTAATTAGGTGCACTTATTCCGCGTTAATCTGTCTGTCGGTATGCATGAGCTGAATTCCAAAAACAATTATGTTGGTGTTAACGAGTAAGCTAGTTTTTAACGTACTCATTCGGGATGAGTATGTAGTACGAGATAGGATACACCCATATATACTGCCGGCCAAAAATTTGGGAAGAAAACGAATGAGAGCAAAATGAAATAAAACTCAAAACACGAAGCAAGAGATTAAATTAATATTTAAAATACTTATTTACTAATACAAATACGTCAAGCAGAAAACAAAAAATATCAATAATTTACATTAAAAATGCCGTTCATATTTTAAATAGATTTGTCGTCAAAGAACACTCCGTTGCATTTTCATAGTCTCATTTTCATAGTCTCGGCATATGAGCAACCAATTTGTCGATTGTATCTTGTGAAATATTGTTCCAGTTTTCTCGTAGTCTTCCATATGTCTTCTTGCGAGGAGGGACGGCAACTGCGCACATTTCTATCAAGCTCTTCCCACAAAAGCTCGATTGGGTTGAGATCCGGACTCTGAGGGGGCCACACCATGGCTTTAACACCCCTTCTGTTTTTTTATGTTCTAAATGACCCCTGCATAATTTTGAACTACGTTTGGGATCATTATCTTGTTGAAAAAAAACCGATATCCAATTAAGCTTAAACCAGACGGAATGGCATTTTGCTGTAGTATTCGTTTATACTGCTCCTTTTTAATTATTCCTTCTACTCGTACCAAACCTCCGGTTCCATGGCCCGAGAAGCATCCCCAGAACATAATGGAACCACCACCATGCTTGACTGTTGGCACCACACAGTCACCACATTTTATCCTCGGCGCTACGTCGAACAAAAATACGTCGTTTTGATCCAAAAATTTCAAATTTGGATTCATCTGTCCAAAGAACTTTTTTAAAGTCTTCTTCAGTCCATCTCGATGGGTAAGGGCCCACTGCATCCGTTTCTTTTGTAGCCTTACTAGTGGTTTTCGAACGGCAACGCGACCAAATAAGTTAGCGTCTCTCAATCGTCTTTTTACTGTAGTCAATGACACATGTTTAGATCGAGATTTGTTCACTTCTGCTCGGCTTTCTGGTGCTGTTAGGCGTCTATTCCATTTGCTGGTAACAACGATGAAATTATCCACGCTAGAAGTGGTAGCTCTCGGCCTTCCCGATCGCGAACGATCTTGATAACAGTCTCCTTGTATCGGGGTCCTTCTGTTATGAGCACAAGTCTTCGACAACTTAAGTTGAGAGGGAATCGCACGTTCAGATTTGCCTTCGTTGTGTAAAACAACTATGGCACAGTGAGTTTCACTGCAAATTTCGCGCAATTTACCCATTTTAATGTCTTTGCTGTAACAATTACAAGCTTAGACTAACCAAGATAGAGAAAGATAACTAAATAAAAACTCAGGTAATAAATATGTTTTAGGAAGCTAAAATAATCCTGAATTTCTGTTAAAGCGAAACAAAACCAAAATAATTAGTAATGAGCAGCTCATAAAACTATTGCAATGACTATCTTGCGCGGCGCTCATTAATGTTTTGTAACAATATATTATACTTAGAATGATAATTTAAAAATATACAAAAAGAATGATTCTTAATATCCTAATCAAAAGTCATTTATTCAAACTAGGCTGAGAATAGAATAGAATACTCTTTATTATGTACACCATATAAAAAACACAAAAACAACACTAAATCAGCACTTTTCCAACGTCAAAATTACAAAAGACAGTCCCCCAAAATGCCCGCCCTTAACCACTTCCTCGTGCTTTCGCTGGGGAGAAGAAGTAGTGCAACAAACTCCCCAGCAATACAGTTGTCTGTTCAGTTAGAAAATACTTGATTGAATATAATACAAGGCATGTAAAGTAATTAACATTACAAGACACAGAACAATAAAAGAAATTATTTGCCATATGTCAGCTAGCCAAGCCAATATACTAACAAATACAATAAAAACTATACGTGCCTACTCAAGCAAAATAATAATACTTAAATCAAAATTAAAAATGTAAACAAAAACTTACCTACTATCGAAATAAAAGCCTCCAGGAATAAAAGGTGTGAACGTACCTATTTATGCAATGCTGGGTTATGTTCACATAGCTGTGACTTGAAGTCACAAATGATAAACTAGGACCATCGAAGTATACTAAATAAACAAGTAATTACTAATGAAAACAATAAAACCATGGTCAGCAAGACGATCAGTCACCAGAAGCAGCACCCGTTTATGAGCAAAACGCAAAGATAAGCCATTACCTCCCGCGCCATATTTGATACTCTTAGATATTCTTTAATAATAATAGAATATGCAGATGTTCATATTACCTCTTTATCATATCAACGCTTGAAAGTCAAAATTGACTAAGCGACATACAAAATAACTTTACAGGTGCACAGTTTAAAGTTTAACTTTTCATTTAAAAGAATCATATAATTTCTGATTCAGATTCAGATAAAATAAGATTTCCAAAACAGTAATTACGCCTTTATGACGATTACAAGAATTCATATGATTTTTTTTTTCTGAAAACATAAATTTTTCTCCTATAAAGTTACCCTATGTCGCTTAGTCAATTTTGTTTTTCAAGAGTTGATATGTACTTTTGAAATACATATATTCTGCCGTGCTAAGCTCAAAAGCGGTATCTCAAAAAAATTCGTGACTTTAATTTTTATGGTATCGGATAGCATAAAGAAATATGCATCCAAAGAGCTAAGCCAAATAGCGGTATCTTATTTAAAACATATAAAAAAAAAACCTTAAAAAGTTTTCCCTATCACAGTTTTACTTCAAAGCACTGAGAGAATAAGAGCAAAACTTCAATTTTCTCAAAACTAGCCTTTCCTGAGATACCGCTTTTGCGTTTAGCACGGCAGTATTGTTGGTGAAGAAGACTTTTACAAGTTGTCTCAAACTTTTGGCCGGCAGTGTACATTCAGGGTGGCAAGGACGTGCAAGCTCTAGCCCTGAATTGAACACATGATTATTATATTACCCACTAGTATAGAAATTTTTCGTCTGTTATCAAATAAAAAAAATCTGCTGTTTCACAGAAAAGTGCAACCTACGAGGTCAAAACATATGGAACGGCTAATTTTATTTTTAATAACCGACGATAAATTTCAACGATGGGGGGTTCAGAATCATGCACTGAATCCAAGGTAACAGGTTGCGCTTCGATGTCGCTGCCACCACCTGTGTAACACATCATATTATCATAATAATATACGTATCGTGGATTTCAATTAAAACAAGTTTTCTGACAAGTCCTTCACTACCTTAAATCAACCCTTAACCACCTACCACCAGTTCCTGAGACCGCAATGGCAACTAGCAAATAAAGGGATCAGTGTATTTTCATCACACACACTAATGCATTTTGTGACTATTGTTTTTTTCCTAAATAAAGGATGTGTAGAAAAGGTATATAGACGCGCACTGTGCTACGACACTTATTTGAATGCAAAAATACGTTGCGGTCTCAGGGACCGCGGTGGTAGGTGGTTAAGTGTTAACCCTGCATTTGCTGGTTTGATCAGTTTGAAAGAAAGAAAAAAAAAACATTTATTTGTGGCAAACATGACGCATAAAAAGAACACAAACACAAAAAAAATAACAAGTTGGGGGGAAATCATGCGTCACATCCACGAAAAACGGCCATCGTTCAGCATAATGCTAAGACCCTATACGCGACAGAGCCCCAGCGCTGATTTTAGCGACAGCCGACTTTGACATGATGACGTCAACCAGTACAGCTTACGATTACGTTTTACGATTACTTTTGCTTACGGAGCCATCGAAAAACCTTTCAAACCTCGCCCAGAAAAAACACTTTTTCATTATAAGCACGTTGTTCAAGTAAGTAGGTACATAAAACATTATTTTTCACGTTAAAATAGGTACGGTCAACCAAAAGTCTGTACCTAAGTGTAAAACTTTATCTGACTACGAAAATGGTCCTTGGATACTGCTACTTAACCAAAGGAACTCCCAATAAATAGGTAACCACGAAATAAAAAAAAAGCCGAAAGTACCTAAAGAAAGGCCTAGATTGGCAAAAAATACCTAGATTGGAATATGTTTCGTAGTATCTAACTACCTACATATTTTATATTAATTTTTGATATGAAAAGAAATGCGCTATTTGAATTACTCGGCAGCATTTTTGGGTTAATTTATTTTATTATTTATGTGCACACAGTAAAATTGATACAGATACGACATATTAATATTGAGTACAAAGGTACCTACCTCTTATTTCTTAAGAAATTTAATTTGTATTAGGTATTTTACTCATTTATCATCATCATATATTAATCAATCTTTTTATTTCTAGCTTTCACTCCGAATATCAAAAGCAAAATTAAAGGCAATCATTTACAGTTTTCGTTTGTATTTTTGCAAAATTATCGCAATCTCGTCGATTATAAATAAACTTATTCCGACATTTCAACTCTAGTTTCTACTTTTATTATAATTAAACAGCGTAATACTTTGCTCTGCTAAAACAGGTCGAATTCAAGTTTATTAATTTAAATAGACAATAAAAAAGACTGAAACATCGACAATTCTTTACAATTTAGAATATAAATAAAAACTATCTAAGTATCTATGTCACCCTCTATCTCCACAGTAAAAAACCCCGCTCTACAAAAATGGAAAACAGTTTTTAATTGGTTGCTCGATACAGAAAAAAAAGTGAACGGCATTCCTTTTTTAATCTGCTTTCTGCTATTGGCTGGCGTGTGACGTAAAAAGCTCAACGCCCCTTCACCGAGCGACCGCGAGTTTTTTATGTTCTACTTTTTACGCTATAAAAAGCTACGTAGCCATTTAGAGGTTAGGGGGACTGGGGGGAACGCTACATAGGGGTTTGAGTTTTTTTAATTAGGTATATCTTTTTTACTATCTAGTAGAGTTGGTTTTAAAACGACACCGTCAACATGGTTATAATCTTAGGACTAATGAATACTAAACAAGCAATCCATTTGTCTACTCTCGCCGTCAAATATTTTATTATCTTACTTAATAAATGGGGTAAACATACATAAAAATCACATTATTACCGTAAATATTAAGTGATACAATACCACAACAATCTAATTTCCCTACACGCAGTTTTATCGGCCAATATAATACGCGATATAATACGCCTAGGCTTTATTACAATAACAACTGGCAAAATACGCAGGGTTGCTTATTTTTTTATTATTAATATCACATAAACAATAACTTAATAACTTGATCCCCACCCACAGAAGCTCGCGCCGTATTGGTGGAGTAAAGTAGGCTGTGGGGGCTCGAAAGGGACGAACGTATCTATCACGTATTCGCTGTCCTCCTCCCACAGCAACACGTCGCCTTCAAACATAGAATACATTTATCGATGTTTGGAGCATAAAAATTGACAGATTTTTTTCAGTTCATTGTGAGAAGTGGCGTCGGGCAGACGTATCCCGACTGTCGCATCGAAGGGTTGTCTCAAAAAACGCTCAAGGTTTTTCCGTGTGTATGAAAATTTATGAATCAGTGATTTAAAGGACTAAAGTGAACTTTGTTGGATTCTATTCATGAAATATTTGTTGTGCTGTGTGTGTTCTGAAACTTTCTAAGTTTAGAGATAAGGTGAGTTTTATTATTATTATTTTTTTTGAGATTTTATTCTTGTACCTCATGCTCTTTTATTTAACCGCGTACAAATATGTAGCTGACCTGCATAATTATTCGCCAATTATTTGATGATGATACTTACTAAATCGCTAATAACTAACATTTTTTTATTATTATATATATTAAGTTCTACATAGGTACTTAAACCTAGTAGTAGGTACGTAGACGTACTAGGTCTGATGCACCAATTAAAGCATTCTTAGCCTTGTTACTAGATCAAACAAGAATATTGTTTTAACTGCAATTAATAAACTTTGATTTAAGGTCTTATCAAACAAAAATCCAAATTCGGACTTCCTTCATATGAGTTTTTTTATTTATTTATTAAGATAGACCAAGCTTCTATGTATAATATAGGTATCTTAAGTACTCCATATAATAGTCTCGATCTTACACAGTCGCCAATTATAGGTTTAATGATAACAAACCTACCATTATGTCCGTGTGGTGACATAATTATGGCCCCAAGTAGGATATTTAGGTACCTATAAATCAGGGATAGTCAAAAGGCTGTATAAAACAATTTCCAATACCATTATCCTCAAATAATTATAAATACTTTGTGGACTGTCATTTACCTACTAACATATTTTGTGGAATATTTTAGGAAACTCAAAACAGCAAATAACGCCATATTTTGCAATTTTTCCTTCATTTGCAAGACGGATAATGAGGCTGTTTAAATTAAGGAAAATTTAACAATTATTTGTTGTAAATGTTCATTATTTGCGCTGTCCATTCGTCATTCTCTTTGTACACTGTCAAAAATGCATTAGACTATGCTATTAGCACTACCCTCTATATAACCTTAGAAAATAACTCTAGTATTTTTCATAATCAAAAAATAGGTGCTCGTAAATACGAAGCGTTTTATTTTAAACACAAAAACTAACAAACAGCAGACCTTTCAGCTGTTATATATTTGTTTTGTTATTCAATACTGATTTCCTTGATAAACAATTAATAGTAAACCTAATATTTAACATAGTAACTAAATAGTTCCATGTTTACAAACAAATATTGAGTTGGATAGTATGTAAGTGTACGTAACAACGAAGATTGTACTTACGACATTCAATCTATAGAAAGGACTCGTCATTACTGCATAAATAGCCTATCTCTGTAGAACGTTTTTCTTTCAAATACGTATTCTAAAAATTAATTAGGTATGCCAACGTACGTGACTGTTCGTTCCGCATTTTTTTACATTACTCACTTATTTGCTTACGAAGCTGTTTTATGTGTACTTTAGTTACTTCGCAATTAAGTTACATCGCAAAAAAAATTGATGGTTTGCATCATTCTCGTGTATTGCTTCATCCCTCAGGTATGATCAGTTGCGCGTCACCCGCTGGCATGCCGCCTGCGCATCACTCCGCGCATCCCCAAGCCTGGGGATCACTGCTACAGCCTCCCACAGTGGTATGTATCTTAAACTTTCAAGTTACCTTTAATACCTTACCTTAGCTATTTATCTTACCCATAATACTTCTAAACCGCAACATTCAAAGTCAAACTCACAGTCAAATCATTTATTTCAAATGGGCACGTAAAAGGCACTTTTGAACGTCTGAAAATATAAATATGTTCTACAACTAGACCCCTTCTTTATAGAAATCTGAACCAATGGAAGACGGAAGCTTTTTGAAAGACCAAACCAGTGGCTTCTACTCGGAGGGCTTCCACAGTGCGTCGCCCTCCTCCTCCAGCAAGGACTCGAACGGGCACTCTCCGCGCAGCGTCGGCAGTTCTGGAGAACCTTCTCCCTTCTACGACACCATGTCTCTTAAAGCCAAAGCCAATCTCGGCATGCATTTGGACGCATTCCGTAATGGCTTACCGTACAGTCTGCTCACACCGCCCGGCTTCGAACCTCGCAACAATGACGGACGTGAACCGTCGCCCGGCTATGAGACATCTTACTCACCGAGAAACTTAGCGCCTCCCGCGCATGTGTCAACACCCATAGCACGTGCCGACGCTACGCCACCAAAATCACCGCCAAGAACACCTTCATCCCCCGATAGGGATCATGATAGAAGATCTTTTGAACGGTACCATGACTCTGGGTACGACGGTAACGGACAGAAGACCGACGGCGACGATGGCCGCGACGTCTCCGGCGATGAAGACTTTGACGACGAACCGGGCCTCCGTGTCCCCGCTGTCAACTCACACGGCAAAGTTAAAACATTCAAGTGCAAGCAATGCGAGTTTGTTGCCGTAACCAAACTGAGCTTCTGGGAACATAGCAAAGAACACATAAAACCAGAGAAGATGTTATGTTGTAGAAAGTGTCCGTTCGTAACAGAATACAAGCACCACCTGGAATACCACATGAGAAATCATCTAGGATCCAAGCCATTCCAGTGCACGCAGTGTTCATACTCGTGTGTCAACAAATCCATGCTCAACTCGCACTTGAAGTCTCACTCCAACGTGTACCAGTACCGCTGTGCTGACTGCAACTACGCCACCAAGTACTGCCACTCTTTGAAGTTACACTTGCGCAAGTACCAGCACAACCCCGCCATGGTACTGAACCCCGACGGCACACCAAACCCGTTGCCCATCATTGATGTGTACGGAACTCGGCGCGGGCCTAAGCAGAAGCCGCTGTCTAAGATGTTTGATCACTCGTCGCCGATGAACAACAACAACCAACCGCCACCACCGCCACCAACGCACCCAATCTTTGGTAACCACTTTCCTGTGAACCTCCCTTACCTCCCGCCACTCCTACCTCACTCATTCTTATTCCCTCCGAACAATAACTATGAACACCGCACATCACCCAAGCTACATGAAATGCCGTCTGAGAAAAGTCAAACGCTTTCTCCTCCGCCTTCGCTACTGCACCAGCGTCTTGCGTACACTGAGAGGCCTACCGACAGTGGCACGACGTCACCACCTGCTAAGTCACCTGCGAGCCTGCCACAAACACCAACCACTCCTCGAGAGGTGCCTCCAGCCGCGGGCAATGACGCTCTCGACCTCACGAGCACCAAGACCAGCGATGCAGGTACGCCACCCCCTAGCACAGAGCGGGCGACGCCTGTGACTCCAACCACTGCCCTCAAAAACAGGCGGAAAGGTCGCGCCTTCAAACTGCAACCAGCAGCGTTGAGACTTCAGCACGAGGACGAGAAGATTAGAGATATGGAAATTTCCGATTCAGAGTCGGAAGGTTCCGTGGAAGCTCCTGCCACCACGCAGTCGTATTCTTGTCAGTACTGCGACATTACGTTCGGAGATCTAACAATGCACACTATTCACATGGGTTTCCATGGTTACAATGATCCATTTATGTGTAACAAGTGTGGGGAGCGCAGTGCTGACCGCGTCGCGTTTTTCATCCACCTGGGCAGAGCGCAGCACGCCTAGCTCACAGCTGTGCCAGGCAACGCTTGTAGTTGAGGCTTCATGTTAGAGACAAGTAAATTATTGTAGGATATTTTTATTAAGGCCAAAGACTTTGTATTGTATCTGTAATTGTAGCAAAAGTTAATCGGAGAAGGTGTTCAATGATCCATCTTTTCGCGATTCACTTTTGACTCTACCAGAATTGTTGAAATCCTGTTTGACTTTATATTTGATTTCTCTTAAAATGTAAATAGATATATTTATGCTTACCCACACGTTTTAGTCATAGATATAATGTATGTAATAAGGTTGCATGTTCCCCTGTGTTTGAATAGATTTAGAAGGAGTAGTTACGAGTGACCAATGTATAAACAAGACTGTATCTCTCTCGATTAAGTACAAAACAGTTGATAATTCGCGTTTTAGTTTAGTTTCGTTTTAAATTACAACGAATTAGAGTCAACAGGACTTACTAAAATACGGTAAGTCTGAAAATGACTATTAGTGAGCCCTAGTTTCTCTAATACTTTTATCTAAATGTAACAGCTACGTAATTATGGAAGACGGGTTTCATGAAAAAATGAGTAACATTTTTAACCTCGGCTTGAAATAACAAGCCATTGTTGTCTTCAGTCTAAAAATAGCTCGCTCTTTATTTGTGAAGTGTTACATATAGAAAAAAAAATAAGTTTAACATTCTGTACATTATTGAAAACAACGGTAAAGTTACCTATTAGTCATAGCATTATTAAACTAGTGTGAAACATAAAAAAATAATAATAACAATTTAATGTAAATTATAATGAAATCAGAGTGTATTTATAATGTACGAAGAAAGATTTTATTTTATTTATTTATCCTTATTGTGTATGTAGTTTGTATGGGAGTCGTAATTTGGTGTATTGTCATGTCACATATTCATTTCAATATTGTAATTTCGTTAAAACGTATGTTGTAATCTGACCTTGCTTGGTAAACGAAATTCTGTTGATTCAATAAATAAAAAACTGATTACGTAAAAGTAACCCGAAGTCTTTGACCTGTAAACATCTTCAAGGTTCTATGACTAATATTTGCAATATACCCCAATAAGTAGATGCAAAAAAACAATATTTTTATTTCACAATTATTGTAGATCTGTAGGCACAGTCTTTCGGAAAATGAATTTTAAGAAAACAGTCTGAAGTATGAAAAATCGAGTGTAAATTATTGTTGAATAATTTTGTGTGCTGCTGGATACATAATAAAATTGGAAGTTTGATCTTAATATCTTTGTTTAATTTGTTCCACACTTCATCGTCATACCCTCTTAAGTACTTGTATATACCCGGGTTTATTAATATTATCTATCACTTAGATACTTATTTAGATCAATATAAATTCCTCTCATCAAAGAGTTTGTGTTAGTTTCAAGTGTTTATAAATACATAGCGGTGGTGAAGGGGTTTTTATCACTTAATCTGCTTGGGAATATAAACAATTAAAGTATTTCACGGATGTTTGTCTCGATCTCAACTCAAAGCATTTATTTCAATTGAACCATTTACAGACACTTTTGAACTGTCAAGAAATCGGTCAGTTAGTCAGAAAGTTGAAGCTAGTTGCCCATTCCAAAACATAGATCACTATGGAGAAAAATGAACAAGAATAGAATGTGCTTCTTATACTTAACTTTTTTCTTAACAACTTACGTAAGACAGACAGGAGCACAGTGGCTAGGTATGCTATTCGAGACGACTAAATTCGACAAATAAGACCTATCATTTTTTTTCTTATAAGTTTTTTAATTGTTTCTTATAAAATATTGGCATCAATATTACTGTGAAAAACTTCTCCAAACAGTTAAGCCATAGGAAATTATGTACTTATATTTCACTGTTTAAAAATATTCCTCCTTCCGGACTTCGCTGCAGTTGGGTAAAAAAAGTGTGATATGAAAAGCTGATAGCACCATAAAATGTATGATATTGTGTCCTCGTAGTTTGGGTGTCACAGATAATACAGTCAATATAATAGTTTTATTCTACCCCATATGCTTAAATACAGGAAGGATTGCGACGATACCACATGTCTGTCATTTTCCTTCTATTGTCGTTCATGACCAACTAATTATTAAGCTAAAAAGGATTCGTTTATGAAAAAACATAATTTATCTATAAATAAAAATGAAATGCTGTTTGTTGGCAAGCGCATCACTCTTGTTTTAAAATGTTTGTAACCGTCCGAATTAAGTTTTTATGGAAAGAAAAATTGGAAAAATTGCCCGGAAAATTAAAACAATCGGGGAAAGTTGAAAGTGTTTTTATTTTCATTTCATGTACTCGTACAGACGCCAGCACACCAAGCTACTACAATCTGTCAAATTTCTTTAACAGATTTTCAACTTTATCACTAAAGCAAAGTTCAAAGTTTCCTGGGAAAATTTGACAGTTTCCCAAGAAACTTTGACTTTAGGTAGCTTTATGTGCTGGCGTCTGTACTATACAACTCTTTCAAATAGATAATGTTGTCACCATGCAGGAAGCGAACTTACTACAGCAAGTTGTCTGTACAGCGAATGCGCTCGTCAAAAACAATTTATAACCCACCTAAATATTATTTCCAAAATCATCTGTCATTTTTCCAAATGTAAGTAAATAGGTACTAACTCTTACTGCTGTCAGTTCTACGTTGACTAGACTCTTTGACAGTCGTTACGGATAGTCAGAAGTCCGAAAGTTTGACAACCACTCTTACCAACGGGTATCGTATTATCCAGTAAATGGGTTGTGGAGGTCAGATATACAGTCGCTGCATGTTTTTACATATCAGTTTGAATACCAGTATTTTTATAGTGGTATTCAACTGCATTCGATTAGACTGAAAGCTGACCTCAACATAGTTAGGAAAAGGTTAGGCAGATGATGAGAGAACTTACGTTTTCGTCTTGGGTCTTTCAGGCGTCATTTAAATTTATTCGTAAGTGCAAATGGTAGCCAATGTTAGGGCCAAAGAAACCAGGGCCGTCCAAAAGCACGCTGGGTTGATGATATCGCCAAAGTCGCGGGAAACACCTGATGACGCAACACCTGATGCACGGAACTGGGAAGTATGTCGGAAGAAAGGGGAGGCCTGTAACCAGCAGTGGGTGATTCCGAGTTGAAATGATGATCATGAAGTACTACTGGCCTAAAATACTGACCTATACCTAGGTACAGTAGGTCAGTATTTTAAAACAATACAATAACAAAACACACTGTCGCAAACAGCTCATACAATAAGTTATTTTTACATATAACATAATGTTATAATACGAGTTTTTAACAATGGGTACAAAATACGAAAATATCTCGTGCTGATACTAAATTGAGCTCACGTGTCTAATGAGGGAAAACGAAATACATTGTTTTAATAAGTTATTATAATTTGATAAGGAAGGTAGGTACTACACAAATATACTATACATAGTTAGCCTATAATGTGTGGGAACATTGAACATTGAACATAGTTGGGACACAGGCTATGAGGGGGGTACTAGGTTAAGTTCGTTGCACTTTTATTTTTGGATTAATTAAGTATGTATAGTATCACTGAGTAAATAGCACTGTTTTACAACGTTTGCGCACTGCATTTATCCGAATCCGAATTTGAAATGCGAATGAAGTGCTGCAATTTTCCTCTATTATCTACAGTCGACAACCACGGCGAAGGTGGTGTGACGTACCAGATCGTCAGGTTTGCAGGATCAACATGGCCAGAGATCGCGCAAGGCAGGGAGGTATGGAAGGAAAAACGGGAGGCCTTTGCAGCAGTGGGAGACAGTATAGTTATGTGAACCAAAAAAAAATATGTATCTACCTCGGTTGAACTAACGTTGAATGTCACAAGGTCTATTTGTCTATGTGACAGTTAGATAGTTTCCACCTTAGTGAAGTTTCATTTTATTGAGAATTGTTGTCAAAAGTGGTAAGGCAATTACTTTGTCGACTATGCTTGTAACATCACAACTACTAAGTTTATGCTCGATGATTTGCCAAGATATGTATGCTGTTATTATTCTTTACTAGTCAGTAAACCGGACCCAACTTACGTGTTGAAGGTCGTGAGTAGCCCAGGCAGACGCATTCATCATCTGCCTAGCCTTTTCCCAACTATGTTGGGGTCGGCTTCCAGTCAAACCGGATGCAGCTGAATACCAGTATTTTACATGGAGCGACTGCCTATCTGACCTCCACAACCCCGTTACTGGGTAATACGATACCCCTAGGTAAGACTGGTTGTCAGATTTTCGGGCTTCTGACACCCGTAACGACTGTCAAAGATCTACGAATGACAGCCGGGACCAACGGCTTAACGTGCTTTCCGAGGCACGGAGGGGTCTCGGTATGTAAAGATGGTCACCCATCCACAGACCAACCGCGGCAAGCGTAGCTTAACCTGATCGATCGACCTGTGCGCCTGTTATTATTTAGCCACGGGCCCCTCCGCATTACTTTGTGTAAATTATTTCATCACCACCGCTCTCAAAACTGTGAAGGAAAAAATCGTGAGGAAACCGGCATGTCCTATAACCAAAAATTCGAAGACGTGTGACATGCACCAACCAGCTGTGCCCACGTGGTGTATTATATAGCCTACTCCTTCTCACAGAGAGGAGGCTTGTGCCCCCGAAGTGGGAACGTTATAGGCCGATTATACGTGCATGCAGTCACGTAAAGCTGTCAGCATACGATGCAGTGAAAAGGAACGATGAGGTTGAGCACTAAAATTACGCACGAGCTTTTTCATGAAAATTGTGTTCAGTTTTACCGATTCTTCCTTTAATTTTCTATCAATCATTGTTTTCTTCTACATCAGCATAATAATAATAGAAATCACATACGGCTGTTGAAAAAATAACACTTTTCATTTTCCAAACGGTAACCCACATGTGCCAAACAAAGGGACCGTTGTACCTAAGTAGAAACTCAGTAGATAACATATTCTTTTGTTTCAAACTTAATTGTTATTTATGAAGCGACTATTTTTTACGAAACAATACTATTTTTATGTCGGCGTTACGGGTAAAAACAGCGCATGAATATGTATAAGGTGTTACGTCTGCAGAATACCCATCAAATTGTAATGAAGGTGTGTAATATGTCTAATTGTTTGAGCCGAAAAAACCAGTTAGGAATTTGTCTCTGGTTATTCTATAACCATAGACAAATTATTATATGTATTAATGGATATATTATATATAAACATCATAGCTGTCACTCGTGGATCTTTGACAGCGTTACGGGTCGCCAGAAACCTGAAAGTCTGAAAACAAGTCTTATATTCGGCTGTATCTGGTTGGAATGGAAGCCGATCCCAACATAGTTGGGACAAGGCTAGACAGGTGATAAGTATAACCATAAAGACGCTATTTTTGGTTACTTAGATGAATTTAAGTTTAAAATTAGAATAAATGAGTTATTGGCGCCGATTCTCTTGTTCACAAACTAAACTAAATTTAAGTTCAGTGCATATTTTTCATTATATTTCATTAAGAAAAGGACAGAAGATAAATATTAGTTTAGTCCTGTCTAATTAGTCAGCGCCTGAAATAAATTTACTTATTTTTAGTAGCCAATTTTTTAATCACGTGTAAACTTGTCTATGGAGTATCTTAATTTGACAGGACCTAACTAATATTTATCATCTGTCCTTTTCTTAATGCTCTATGGGAAAAGGTGTGAGTTTATGAATGTAGCAGATACTTTAATGGGTTTCAAAGGAGGAATGTTCCATCATGCAGGTTGGCAGACTGTTTCTGCAAATGATACTTTCGAACACAATAAAGCTAATTTAGAATCAGTCGGTAGAATCTGGGAAAATCTCACCGTGATAACTACGGTGAAGTGAGCTTAGAGTGAGCTGTGAGTCATGCTGATGCTAGGGATTGAGACTATTGACGACTCACTCCACGCTCACTTTACCCAAGTTTTCACGGTGAGATGGTTACAGAATCGCACGGCTGAGAGGCAATTCTCGTAATTTTAAGAACGTTCACAGTCTGATCTCAGTCGCAATCTGTCAAAAATACCTCTAATTTACCTACATTTTTGACAAGTTTTTGACATTTGTTTGTCGCCGTGATGAGACTGCAACTAGATTTTGAACGTTTCAAAATTATAAAAGAAGCATTTTTCTTTTATAAAAAGGCACAATTGTTGTAGTCGCGAAAACAAACACGCTCTTGAAATAACAATAATTCAACACAGCTGCTTATTTACTGACAGCACCTTATAAAGAATAAGTCTTACCAATGGGTATTACCCAGTAACTGGGTTGTGGAGGTCAGATAGACAGTCGCTCCATGTAAAATACTGGTATTCAGCTGCATCCCAACATGCATAGTTGGGAAAAGGCTAGGCAGATGATGATGATGACCTTATAAAGAAGAAATAAAGAACGAAAATTTGTGGTTGTTGTTGTTTTTGTTTGTTCACATCCACTCAAACGAGGCTCGTTTTTAAGCCCTACAGTACCTACCTAAGACGAAGAGTTCTTATTTTTAAAGTATCAGGTGTTACGTTTGCGGACCAATCAAATGTTAACCCTTGATGGGGCTCTGTCCATATATTGTACACCATAAATTTTGAATCTTCGCGGCTAAACTAAACGTTACACAAATGCAGCAGTAAAGCTCTTGGAAAAAAGAGCAAAATAATGTGTCAAATGCAAAGTACCATTAAATATTCAACAAACATTAGTTTTAATATCCCAGTGTTTTATTATGAACATACAAGCCAGGATCTACTGCCCTATAAAGGGTTAAAATGTGGAAATTCTTAATTCTAGTCAAAAACATACACATTATACACAAATTAGACATTAGACTATTGTTTCTTACCCAAGGGATCTTTGTTATCTGAATAAATAATAATAATATACAGAAAGGTGTGGTCATAAGAGTGTGGTACCGACCATCAAACTGAACCACTTTCTCTATGGGAGCAAATTCGTAATCGTTAAAAAAATACTTCAGCCGCCCCATACGTAGGTATTGAAGTTTTGTATTATGACAGTTGATTTTTTTTTCGCGAACACAATATTCGTCCCATGCAAAGTTGCTCAATTTGATGCTCTGTGCCCTTAAATATGACCATACCACGCTGTATAAAGGAAGATCTAGGCTAGTTAGTCACAGACAGTTTACAACGTGTAACGTTAAATGCGCAAATCTGAAAATAGTTTGATCAGAATAACGAGCAGAATTAATTGAACCACTTTTTAATATAGGTCACATTTTTAAAAATATCTTCATTAAAAACGTTGCCGTGTCTATTTATTAATAGGTCAAGCAAGCCAATGTTAGCGCGGCGCAGCGACCCGGTGACGACTCCTCCCTCGGTAAAGCGTCGTCGCAGACTCGCAGACGCAAGAAACGATCAGAATGGCCAGTAAAACTAAAACAGCACATAAAACCTTTACAATTTTTTAAATTACTTATTTTATCTCTGAAATAGGTCAATTGAATTAAAAATCAGTTGGGGTGTCTGAGGTTTTGCGCATTTAACGTTACACGTTGTATAGATACTAATAAGAAAAAACAATACTATTTAAAAGTGACGATTCGCACGTTTTGGGCGAGTAAATTCGACTAATAAACCACGCTATTTTAGGTACACACGGAGACATTAAAAATGAAACAAATAACTTGTGTAACTTTCCGGACAAATGTTTTATATTTTTCCACTGTACAGACGCCAGCACATCAAGCTACCCGAAACTATCAATTTGTCCCAATCAACTTTGATCCTTATGGTTTAACGATAAAGTTGAAAATCTATTAAATAAATTTGACAGATTGTAGTAGCGTAGACGTGTATATGTAGAATCTATACATTATGTTCATTCGTCAAATACTTATTTATTATAAAAAAAATATGGTAGTTATATTTAACACTAAAGAACTATTGCTTCAGCTGTTTTTTTCTATTTAAAAAAAATATAATATTCTAGAACATTGTATTCGTATTTGGATAATATGTTTTGTCACGATGACTCTGTCAACATAGTCTGAAATTGAATTATTCTTGTGTGTCACACAAGTGGGAAACAGACATACAGGAGACCAAGTTATTGTAAGTATCGAAATAAATGTAATTAGAATAGCTACTTATAAATGTGCTCAGAAGAAAAAGCTTATAATTTTGACCTGGTTTTTTGCTTGTGCGCTTATCAATGATTTACACTTTATATCGGAGCCTACTTGGGCTCTATAGAATTGACACGACTCTGCTTCTAAATCAGGTGAATCTTAGAGCATAGAAAGTTTCTGGCCACTCCCAACGACTCAATACTTACATAACAGAACATCACGCCATGTTTTCCCGAAGGGTTGGACAGAGGTGTACTCCTACACGGAGAGAAAAATCTTGGAAAAATTACTGTGCTGTCTCATAATCTGAGTGCAGTTGAGTGGTAATGGAAAAATGACCATGCTAGCACAATAAAAATTCTTATGCTGTACAGTAAAATTTATTGGACAAATAGTGAATTTTTCCCAATCTCACTCAGAAAATTTTCTGTGGATGTCACATGCACTCACTTTACAGTGCCGAGCACAGTAATTTTTGTAAGAATTTTCTCTCCGTGTAGTACTTCTAGTACACACACATTTTTCCAGTTAAGTCCCATGTAATAGAGGCCGAGCCTACTCCCATCAGACGGGCACAGATCCAGACTCCGGACTGCTACTGGGAAACTCCAGATGGAAAACACAATAAAACTGCCCAACTGGGATAAAAATACTAATAGGTACAGACGCCAGCACATCAAGCTACCCGAAACTGTCAATTTTCCCCATCAACTTTGAACCTTATGCTACAGCGATAAAATTGAAAATCTTTTAAAGAAATTTGACAGATTGTAGCAGCTTCACGTGCTGGTGTCTGTAACACCACCAGCAACGCCTCCTGAAAAATTCATAGAGGTACCCACTATTGAATGACTATTTTGTGAAATATCAATCAATAGGGTTATATGAACTTAGAGGGTGTATTGCTGATATTAATGATTATAATTTTGTCACCGCCGGGGTGCCAGCTGTTTTAGAACCCAATGGCTTGGCACGCGATGATGGGGAAGAGACCAGACGGAATGACCATAATGCCTTGGAAGGTAGGTAGGCCTTTGGTGTGGGATGCAACGTGTGTCAACACCCTTGCGGGATCCCATCTTCCAAGCACGGTGAGCTGTGCTGGGGCGGCTGCTGCAGGTGCGGAAAGAATCAAACGGCGCAAATACTCCAATCTCTTTGGAACTCATATGTTTGAACCGTTTGGGATTGAAACACTAGGGCCATGGGGCTCGAGTGCCCACCTAGTATTTCGAGACATCGCCAAGCGGATGGTCGACTTTTCACGTGACCAGAGGGCTGGCCTATTTTTTGGCCAATGAATCAGCATTGCCATACAACGTGGCAATGCTGCCAGTCTTTTCGGTACGTTTCCTAATGACAGGGATGCGGACGAATTTTTTTATGCCCTTTGATTGTTTCCCCTCCTTTTGATATACTTGTACATATTATTATTATAATTGTTTTAAGACTGTTAGCTTTTTCAATTATGTAAATACTTAATAAAGTTTCTAATCCTTATAATTTTGTAAATACATACAAAGACAAACGATGGGACACTTAATATCTCAAGTCCTGCGTGTCCTGTCACCTGCACGTTACAGGAGCTGATGGACGCTGCTGATGGCGCCAACACGTAGCCGAATTCTGGGCCAAGTCCATTTAGATTGCTATCGACTCGCTAAGAAGAAGAATACATAGTTATTACTTTCGCGAATATTGTTCAACATACGACCTGACAGTGACTGCAAATTGCAAAAAACGCTTCCCCTTATGAACGTGGAAATACAAATATGTATCGTCGTATCAGGCCAGTTAGGTGTAAACTGGTTCCATACCGACATTTCCCTGAACGGCTACACTTATCGTCAAGCTATATATACACGTCTCAAATTAGACATTCGCATTAATTAGATACGGCGTTAACTGTATGTTTTAACATTTATATGCTTAATTAGGAATATTGGTGGTTTTTACCGACGCTACCTATGCCAGTTATACTCCAATAAATAAATTTAGATTGTGGATGGTTAAATTCGAAGGGCATAAATTGTACCTCTAGTATGGTCCCCTGAGATAAATAGATACCTACGTAAATTTCGTACGTACAGACGCTAGCACATCAAGCTACCCGAATCTGCCAAATTTTCCCAATCAACCTTAAACCTAACTTATTTATTTATTCCTTTATTTCAGGTAACTAGGGCCCATAGAAAAAACAATACATACTACTACAAACATAAGAATACTTATAAACTAATACATAAAACATTATCACAATACAATAAACTTAAAATAAGTAATAATATAACTTAAAAATGCTATAAATACATACAACATAACAAGTGTCGGCGTCGTGTTTCGCTGACTGGTGTCATGTAGCCGGCCACGAAACCAGCGATAGACAACACCCTTCGGCCAGAACTCTTCCTTGAAGAACTTCTCGAGATGATGTGTGATGGTGTGTGGAATAGCGATAAAGTTTAAAATCTATCAAAGAAATCTGACACGTTTTAGTAGCTTGATGTGTTGGCGACTGTGCGTTACGTATTATTAATAGACTTCCTCGTAACATAAGGTCTAGTTGGAAACCAGCGTAGTTTTTTTTTTGTGAATATTGTGTGCCTGTCATTAAACCTGAGTTACTTACTATTTTCTTTCTTTAAAATTTGTCTCGATTAAGAATGTAGCGCTATCTGCGCACTAATATTGTAGTAATAAAATAAGGACATCCTCCGTGATTGTAACTCTATTTCTGTTTCCTAGGGCGATAGATGTTAGTAATAATAATTATAATAATAATAATAAATGTATTTCTACATCAGTGAGGTCTCAACCCCTGAACTGGGACAACCTGTATGACGGGAGTTGAGTATACGCCGATTACATTGATCTGAATGTGGAAGCTTAGACAGTGCTTACTGTAACTACATTAGATAATTAAAGTAGGTAATTGACAAAAGAAAAAGTAGATGTTACTAATGATGTGACTGGTAATGGTGATGTGAACTTGTCCCAGGTAATCAATTAGGTATAGGAATACCTACTTTATCGTCTAAAGGACTTAAAACTGTACAAGAATATTTTGGCGTGTAGCAAAAATCATAACTAAGGCCACAATCTTTTTTTTTTGTCAATTAATTTCTCAAATTTTTACCAACAGCGCCCCCTTCTCAATGTTTCTTCAAGCGCCAAAAGAGCCTTGAAGCACTGTATAAAGTTACATAATCTTTTTTAGATAACACTAGCGACCCGCCCCGGCTTCGCACGGGTGCAATGCTGATCACTACATAGTGTAAAACACAGTCGCTTTCCGCTGTTTGTCTGTCCCTATGTATGCTTCGATCTTTAAAACTGCGCAACGGATTTTGATGCGGTTTCTTTTTTAATAGATAGAGTGACTCAAGAGAAAGGTTTATATGTATAATACATGCATAATATAGTAGAGAAACACTGATAATTTTAGAGTCATTGTTTCTCGTCAAAAGTATAGGATAAAAAATGGTTATTGTGGGTTATCCCTAAGAGATAGACATATACCATCGCGGACTTTTTTGTAGACCTTTTTAATGTGTACAATACTGTACTACATTATTTTGATCTATCTCGTAGGGTTCAGCCAGCGTTTGCAATGTAAGCGACAAAAAAAGGGTTTATTTACGACATCACATTAGAAATCTCTAAAATTATCGGTATTTCTCTACTACATTATGTATGTATTATACATATAAACCTTCCTCTTAAATCACTCTATCTATTAAAAAAAACCGCATCAAAATCCGTTGCGTAGTTTTAAAGATCTAAGTATACATAGGGACAGACAGCGGGAAGCGACTTTGTTTTATACTATGTAGTGATAGTGATATAGGAAATACGTTCATTACATAAAATATACAAACTGTCACTACGCGAAAAAAGTAGGTACCTTTCAGATTGACGTCATAGCCGACTGTTTAAGTAAATAAAAAACCGAATTATCACCTTCAAACTGGCTGTAAATATGATACATATGGAAAATTTCCTTACACATGTGTCCCCGAAAAACATTTGTTACATTCGTAGGCCTACCTATTTTTTTTTTTTTAAACAATTGTTTTACGCACCTTATGTATCATGCAGACTTGTGTGTTTATATAAAGAAACAGCCGGTTGATTCTGTAAAAATCTCACCGTGATATCATAAGTGAAGTGAGCTTAAAGTGAGCACTGTCAATAGTGTTAATCCCTAATAACAGCTCACTCCACGCTCACTTCACCCAAGTTTTCACGGTGAGATGGTTACAGAATCGCACGGCTGATATCGGATTTAAAAAAACATTCCGAAATGTGAATCATAATTACTCAGAACGGGACACTTTCCAAATTCTTTGTATTTTGTGCAGTTTTTCAAACAAAACAATTTACTCTTTTTTTTTATACATTTTACGACACAGTCAGTGTAAAAAACCAATTTACAAAAATGGAAGACAAAACACAATCAATCATCTCAGCATATCGCAATCCACTGCTAGACATAGGGCTTTTCCCAGGCTGCGCCACAACACCCTGTCCTCCGCCTTCCGCATCCAGTATGTCCCAGCCACCTTAAGGTCGTCGATCCATCTAGCTGGGGGGCGTACCTCACTACGCTTGTCGATACGCAGTTTCCACTCCAGGACTCGTCTGCTCCACCGGCCATCAGTCCTTCGACAAACATAGCCAGCCCATAATGTTCCATAATGTTGGTTACTCCGGTTCAAAAACGGAAGACAATTGCAGGGAAATCTACAAACTCGATTTTCCTAGTTTTAAATAAAAACTGCGAATTTATTGACGAAACCGACAGCGAAATGAAGAATCATATCTAGGAATAGATACTTGCACATGTTTTATTTGCACACTTGCAAATCGTCATGGTAGGTTGTAGTAGGTACCTATATTTGTATAAAATTTGCAAGTATCGCGAGTCACCCACAATTGTCGCCTGACCCAAATCCAGCGGATGTTGCAGTTTTCACAATGAAAAGACCGTTTTTAGAAAAAAATGCGCTTAAAGAGAATTCGGCTTAACTCCATACGTGTGGTATGGGAACAAAAATCCGTGGAGTTGATTACTAAATAAGAACTTACCTAATTATTTTTTTTTTTTTATGAAGTAGGTAAATGGAAAACACACATGTACCGACGCCAGAACATCAAGCTACTACAATTTGTCAAATTTTTTTAATAGATTTTCAACTTTAAGGCTAAATTATAAGGTTCAATGTTAACTGGGAAAATTTGAGTTTCGGGTAGCTTGATGTGCTGGCGTCTGTACAGTGATGAATGTGGGATAAACTGGTAAAGTGTTTCTATTGCGAAAACCTAAGCCTTACTACGACAAAACCGTGTGTATGATTTTGTTTAGTCTAAACACCTTTTATAACTAACTAGACTTTGACGTAATACTGACATTAGACACACGTTGAACAAGTGTTTGAGTTTTTATAGTAAGACCAAACCAAAAAACCAAGACAGACAAATAAATTATCGACTTTATCCATGCTTTCCGTTTTTTTTTGTAAAAAAGATATTTCAAAGTCATGAAACTCATTTAAAACAAACAACTTAATTAATTATACAAAACTACACATAAGTTTAAAGAATTAACCAAATATTCTTTAGCGAAATGTAGTCTCTACACAACTTCTATTCTAAAATGGTTTCTCAATAAATCCATGAATCGGTGTGTGGATGGAATAATGTGGTGCTTTTTTGCCAGGTTCGTGCCACGCAGGTGCTGGCAGCCCGTAAAAAAACCCTAAAGGACCTGCGTAAAACGCACTTCTACATTATAATGGTCCTTTGGTACAAAAGATTTTGGTAACTTATGTGTAACGTATCGGACTATACCATTCAGTATTTTTGAAGTAGGTAGGTATGCATTGAAAGTCTTCTGTCCGCAAATTCGACCGTCCTTTATTCCTGTCCAGAGTCGCATACTTTGAATTCTGAATACCCCAGGCCAGTTATAAAAACCAACTAATTATTGGTTCGAAAAAAAGTGTTTTTAAAAAACCACTCTCTAAAATATAATTTAATAAGACCATTAATCTTCGAAGCCATTCATCAAGAGGCGGCGCCAGACTTTCTATGGATACCTTTTAAGCTCACAATCGGCCTCTAATTTGTGATTTTTCACACACACCCTAACAATTTTCGCATAAAATCTTAAAAAATATGGTTTCAGTGATTGATCGAGTTTTGTAACAAAAAAGATTAATTTCATATTACTTAAAATGTTTTTTTTTTTTTGTTATGTAGGTAGTGTTCGTTTTTGTTTCCATTTTATATTATTTCCCTTATTTAAATTCAAATGGGATTTCCTTAAAAATCATAAATTGATAAATCAGAAATATATATGGAAGAGACTGATAAAGGAATCCAAAAACGTACCTATATTACCTAAACCTAACTAAAAAAAACCGGCCAAGTTCGTGTCTGACCACACACAATGAAGGGTTCCGTAGTTGAATGTATTTATCAAAAAAAAAAGAAATCATGTTCTCCCATACATTGCAACTGCAAATTTAAGTTGGTTTACTATTACTCGTAAACTTGTAAAGCCTACTAAGCTGTGAGTTTCCTTTTAAGTTCGTTGTTTAAAACGTGTAAAGTTAAATGCGCAAAACCTCAGACACCTCAACTGATTTCTAATTCAATTGACCTATTTCAGAGAGAAAAGAGGTCATTAAAAAAATTGTAAAGGTTTTATGTGCTGTTTTAGTTTTACTGGCCATTCTGATCGTTTCTTGCGTCTGCGACGACTCTTTATCGAGGGAGGAGTCGTCACCGGGCCGCTGCGCCGCGCTGACCTTGGCTTGCTTGACCTATTAATAAATAGACACGGCAACGTTTTTAATGAATATTTTTTGAAAAATGTGACCTATATTAAAAAGTGGTTCAATTATTCTCGTGGCTCGTTATTCTGATCAAACTATTTTCAGGTTTTGCGCATTTAACGTTACACGTTGTATACTACCTACTACCGTGATTTTTTTCACATACCTATCCAAAAACAACCATTTAGCTGGCCAAAATAGCTAATTGGTCTAAATAGCTAATTGGTTGTTTTTGGGGTACTTTGATGTGCTGGCGTCTGTACAGAACAATTTCAGATGAGAATATTTTCTTTTATCATACTTTTTAGAGCGTGACTTTTCAGTAGTCGGGTTTTAGTTTTTTAACTTATTTTTTTTTTTTAAATCATTTTGGGGTTATATTTTTAACCCGCCGGTACTCGCGTCTCCTTTTAAGACATGAACAGTCGCGCGAGGGTCGAAAAGACCCAGATTTTGAATGTATGGTTTTAATAACTTTATTAAGTTTCGGGATTATTTTTAAATTATTTAGAAAGAGAATAACAAAACAAACTTAAAAATAATAAATGTTTTTTATTTAGAGAAAAAAAGTAATATAAATCACAAAATTCAAGAGATCATTGCTAAAACTTACTTTTTCCGATATAGGAACTAAAAAATAACGTTAACCTTCTTTGTTTAATCTAGAAACATAAAAAAATCTTTTCTATTATACAAAAATATCAATAATCTTCTAAATAGTGGAACAACTTTAAACTTAACACGTATATTTTTATAATCAGTCTGTAAATTCCACTATAAAATAGTTATATTATTATATTCCTACCCAGGTAGTAACCTTGACGGACATATTTCAGAGGCATATCATTCAAGTCGGGTCTTAGCAGCAAACTGGAATGTAAATTTTCAGGCTCAAAAACTTCATTGTCCTCAAGGAGTTCATCTTCACCGCTCTGACAGGAATCTGAATCGTAATCGTCAATATCCAAATGGTCTTCAATTTCTGACGAAATTTCACCTTCAATGTCTTCCTCTTCTATTATATTTGCTATTCTCTGGTCATTCAAACGATTTGACGACATATCTACAAAGAAATAAAATCAAAATTAATATTTTTGAAATAAAAAATACACTAACATATTACGTCGCATAGGTAAGGGTCGAAACGACCCATACTCACTTGACACGTCCATGCTGCCCAAATGCCGCACAGGGACTGGCTGAGGCGGGGTGTGCGGATAGCCTATGAAGCTATTTGAAGGTACTTAGTGCGACGACACGAATGAACTAATACAAAAAGAGTTATGGCACAATAACTAGAGTACTGGGTCTTTTCGACCCAGGCGCGACTATCCGCGAGTTAAACATCTATTGCTGAAGTAGAATGTAAAATAAAAACAAATACAATATGTTATTTCTATAATCCTAATACACAAAAATTAAACTTAAAGAATAAAATTAAAATATCAACTTAAAATATCGAAACGACGATCGTAATTTATGTCATGTAAGGACACTGATTGCTGAGTTTACTCCCCTGTGTTACCGGGTACATAAAGACACAACGACATAACCAGTATTTACTATCGCAACAATAAACGACATATGCCCGAAAGCATTCTCATTTAAACGGGAGTTTTAGCCACTAATATTCCTGTTATCACCTTCACTGCGTGGAGGTACCTACTCCCTAAGCTTATGTCAGTATTATTACACACGTTTTGCTTTTTTTTTTTAAATAAATAGTCCACATTAAAATACGTATTTATTATACATGTATTTTGGGTAGGTTTGGAGAGAAAATATGTTTGGCTCAAATCTGAGGCGAGATTTTATAGAAATTATTACTAACTATCGGGTGCATGTACCTAAGCAAAGCCGTGAGCAACAGCTGACAATATATATTTTGGAAATGTGCTAATTAAGCCCTTTCATTTGACACCCAACACGGCATGATTAAAAAAAAAATTAAGCCATGATTTATGTCCGCTAGAGGGCGCCATATTAAATTTAATGTGACTTCACATACAACCTACCTATAACCAGCGGACGATCAAGACGCTTCCAACAGGTATCGTTGGAAGCGTTTTTGTCAATTTGTCAAATTATTATAAGTAGTTTAGAAGTTATGAGGGAACAGATGAACTTAGATACATACATACCGGTCAAAATCATAACCCTCCTTTTTGTTTCGCCGTAGTCGGGTAAGTAATAGTTACTGCCTATTTTTCCGAATGACCTCAGTCTACCAATTGGTTACATAAAGAATTTAAAAGAGATACCTAAATATTTAATTAAGATGTAGATTAAAACTATTATTTCTTTGCGAATGATAATTAAATAAATTCAAGATGAAAAAGTAACATTACCACGAAATTACAATACCATTTAACAATATTTTTTTATATTATTAATATCCAAAATTAAACGAGGCCATATGGCCAGTAGCCACTGACCACACAGACCCAATACAACCCACTAGCCTTCTCGGTAAAAATAAAAAGTAAAACTGCAAAGTAAAAACTGCAATAAGGGGCGTCATCGGGGCGGCACGCTCCGTAACCTCAAAACGCGTGATTTTTTCCACGAGGACCAATTTTTTTTTTTTCTTTTAATTCTATCTTTTCCAAAGAAGCCAGCTGTTGTTTGATGACCACTCGTACTGTCCGATTTTTTGTTCGTATGGAACGGTCCATGTTAAACGATACTATGATTGGAGAGGATTGAACCTATGAAGACTGTACCAGATGCCTTTGAAGGACTCACCGTTACTAGAGATTAGAGTTTATTTTTTTTTATTTCTTGCTAATAAAGCTTCAGTTCGATAACTTTCACGCTGATTTAGGGGATTCACGGGAAGAGAAAAGCGCCTCAACTGCTGCAGCTTGTAGATAATACCAAAACAATATTGTTAGAAAATACTAAAAATATAAATATATATGCATGTCGGTTCCTTCGAGTCTTCCGAATTCATCCTTTTGGTCAGCGGGGTAATAGCGTAACCCTCTAACAGTAGCAATGGCTTTCATTTTGACAGTTCAACAGCATCTATTGCGTTATTTACGTTGTTGAGCAGACAATTTTTTTGAACACATGAAGCAATGGATTATCAATATTCTTCAAAAATTTTCAAAGTGTGTTACGCAATTAGGTTGTCGGTCATTTACTACTCAAGTCAGTTGCAAAATTAAAAGTCAGCTGTTTGACGAAGGTGATTTATTCCTAAGAAAAACCTACTTTTCACAGTGTCATGACCATAGAGAATATAACCATAGTCTTTGGTCATGACGAATAAGCCAGTGAACATATAGCCGCAATTCCATCATTAAAGGGCCAAGGAATTGTCCATTACCTTTATGTATACCGTCGCCTAGAAAGGACATTGCTCTGCGCCCATACATTGTAAGCCCTGGAACCAAGAGCGTCGGAAAACTATGTGTTGTATTTTCGATCATTCCTCATCATCTGCATAGCCTTTTCCCAACTATGTTGGGGTCGGCTTCCAGTCTAACCGGATGCAGCTGAATACCAGTATTTTACATGGAGCGACTGCCTATCTGACCTCCACAACCCAGTTACTGGGTAATACGATACCCCTAGGTAAGACTGGTTGTTAGACTTTCGGGCTTCTGACTACCCGTAACGACTGTCGAAGATCTACGAATGACAGCCGGGACCAACGGCTTAACGTCCTTTCCGAGGCACGGAGGGGTCTCGGTATGCAAAGATGGTCACCCATCCACAGACTAACCGCGGCAAGCGTAGCTTAACCTGATCGATCGACCTGTGCGGCTGTTATTATTTAGCCATGGGCCTCCATTAGTAAAATTAGTAAACTCCTATAAGATCTTATTTTTATAGCGGACTAGCTGTAGAAAAGATATAATATTTTTAAAAAAGTATCAGATTTTGAGGTTATAATCGAACCATAGGTATAGTTTTTCATAGCTCCGAGTGATTTTTAAGAAAGTGAAAAACAATATCATAATACATTTAGCTATTTTTAGTACCTAGGTACCTAGATAATTTTTAGGCATTAGAAAAAAAAATGTACCTATGCATTTTTTTTTTCTAATGCCTAATCCCTAATCGTTTTCGGCACGATATGACGTTTAGCAAAGATGGCGGCGATTAATGTAGTCACGTAAAATACTTTATAATGTTCATTTTGGCATGCAGCTACAAGTTACAAAAGTATTTGCAACTAATATAACAAAATAGACATTTAATTATCGTGTATGTCCGATACTTATGTTGCACAGGGCGGTTCTGCAGAGTAATTGCGTAACACACTATCAGTAGCAATGGGTTTCATTTTGACAGTTCAACAGCATTCATTGCGTTATTTACGTTGCTGAGCAGACATATTTTTCCAACATATGGAGCAATGGATTAGAAACATGCTTCTAAATGATTCAAATTGAGAGTAATAGTGTGTTACGCAATTAGGGTGCTGGACAATGTCCTTTAGTAATACCCACGGTAAAAATGATAGTAGGTTATACATAGCGCCTCTTTACAATGACAACGTGATATTTCGAAAACTGCTATTTTTAAAGATGCCACGTTGTTGTTGCAAAGAGGCGATAGATAGGTACTTATTTAATTTCCCAAACAAAACGCAAACCTTCTTTTTACTTTTTTATGTTTATTTTTTAAACCCTTGTTTTAAGACCACGAAAAGCTTCTATAATCCGATTCCTCATTTGCATCATGTGGCCAACAGCTCACCAGGTGCGCCTTTATATCACTTCTTATTCAAAACAACTAAAAATAGTTCGAACAGCATGCAAAAATATATTTTTTGTCACAAAGCTTATAAAAACGGGTTCCTAATCCCCAAAACAAGAGGAACGAATACGTTGGGGATGGGTGTTATTAGAATAAAAATCGATTTGCCGGTTCTAAGAAGCGAGGCACTTGCTTAATCTGTGGCGTGCGAGACAGCATTATTTTGTGATTTTGTCGCGACACGTGTTCTGCGTTCGCTTCTCCATTTTTTTATGTTTTTAGAAAATTAATTCATGTCCACGGATTTGGGTACGACAGTTTCTCGATCGTATATCGCCAGTGTGGTTTAAATTGTTCCCAAGTTATTTTTTTGCAAGTGTCTTGGTGACCTCAGAGATGGTGGAAGAAGACACTCTGCGCTGACCGCAAATAAATTGGGGTAAGGTCTGGAGGACGATGAGTGTTTAAGTCCTCAGTCTTTCTTTTCAAAAACGTTAATTTCGTGCTGAAAAAGTAACAAGTGGAAAAGAAGTAAAAGAAGAAAGTAAGCAGCAGGGTAATTGCGTATCACATAAAATGACAACTGCCGTGCGATTCTGTAACCATCTCACCGTGAAAGCTTGGGTGAAGTGAGCGTGGAGTGAGCTGTCATTCGCTAGGGATTAACACTATTAAGTACTCACTTCACTTATGATTTCAAGATGAGATTTTTACAGAATCGACCGGCTGATCGCATTTTATATTTTTTTCAGACACGTTCACTGCGTTATTCACATTGTTGAGGACGCGAATTTATTAAACCTATGAAGCGATATTAGGATTAGAAATATCCTTCAAAACCTCTGGGATTGTGGTTGAAACTGTGTTAAGCAATTTAAGGTACTGATCACGGATAGCATTTTGCAGCAAACCGACACAGACTATATTTCAAGTTGGTGTTTATGACCATGGCATAGTAACAAAGCGATAGAAATCATTTTGAATCACGATCTAAATTGTGGCCATACTATTTTCATATTCGAGTTCAAGTCAAGACATTCCACAAAACCAACGACCCGTAGTACGGACAGCCATCAGTTTCTCCCCACGTTTAGTACGAAAGGACCGATATCTAACTCGCAATCGACACCCACCACAAAGCATCACCACCAGGGATTAAGGAATTACGCTTTTAACAATAAAACAGTGCAATAACTTCGATGCTTCGATCAGCTTCGATGTTATCAACTCATAACTTATTCCGAACGACAGGTAACCAAGTGTTATCAGTATAATCACAGAATTTTGAATTATTTTATCAGTTTTTAAAACCTTTAATCCTTGGTCTTTGTGTGGCTGTTATTTCGAGTCGTTACGTAAACTTAATACTATTTTAAGCAACTTTGGACGTTGCATTTACCATTCTAGGGCATGTCAGGATGAGAAATTTCGTCTGGTCTAAGTCAAAAGGACATTTTTTATGAGGAGAATATTTACACTGGGTCCTGATATACAACGTGTAACGTTAAATGCGCAAAACCTGAAAATAGTTTGATCAGAATAACGAGCAGAATTAATTGAACCACTTTTTAATATAGGTCACATTTTTCAAAAAATCTTCATTAAAAACGTTGCCGTGTCTATTTATTAATAGATCAAGCAAGCCAATGTCAGCGCGGCGCAGCGGCCCGGTGACGACTCCTCTCTCGGTAAAGCGTCGTCGCAGACGCAAGAAACGATCAGAATGGCCAGTAAGACTAAAACAGCACATAAAACCTTTAAATTTTTCTTAATGACTTATTTTCTATGTGAAATAGGTCAATTGAATTAAAAATCAGTTGGGGTGTCTGAGGTTTTGCGCATTTAACGTTACACGTTGTATAGTTTAAGGGGTACACTAGCATAAAGGCGCTTTACTTTGTGTTAATTATTCCAAGTCCAACACCCTGCTCTCAAAACCATGAAGGAAAACATCGTGAGGAAACCGGCATGTCGAAGAACCAAAAAAATCGAAAACATGTGACATCTACTAATCCGCACTGGGCCCGCGTGGTGGATTATGGCCCACTCGCTCTCACCGAGAGGAGGCTTGTGTCCCAGCAGTGGGAACATTACAGGCTGATTATTCTACCAGCAAAGGAGTTTTTCTTTTTAACATGGTTTACAAACACACTGTTTGTAACCACTTAGTCAATATAGATTTATATCTGAGTTCGTCTTTTGGAATATCTTTCTGTTTACAAACGAATATCTACTAAACCACTTACCACTAAGAAAACTATCACATACCACTACCTCAAATATGTATATTCCTCAGTTACATAACACAGAAACCTTTATTCTGCAAAATATCAAATAAAAAGTCTTTCTGTAAATGTATTTCGTTTCACATAGCCTTATATTCTCTCGTCCCTATCGCCCCCAGTCTTAGTAGCAGTAATAGATGCACTGATTGGAAATTCAAATGAGACTGGCCGAATTTATGGCCCTCCGCCCTCGCATTGAGGGAGAGCCCTCTTTTTACTTACTCCGAAACACGAGGATCGATGTGCGAGGAACTTTTATGAGTAACCTTTGCTTTGTTTTGGAGGAAAATGCTGATCATTCATGGTAGTAATTACGTTGGCAACATTTTTATTTAAAAAAAAATGAGGAGAAAAAACGTAATACTTAATTGCATAGTTTTTTGGATAAGTAGATACATTTCGGAATTACTGTAGGGTAAAATTAAGTAGGGGCTTGTGGCTAAGTAATAACAGCCGCACGGGTCGATCGATCAGGTTAAGCTACGCTTGCCGCGGTTGGTCTGTGGATGGGTGACCATCTCTTCACATACCAAGACCCCTCCGTGCCTCGGAAAGCACGATAAGCCGTTGGTCCCGGCTGTTATTCGTGCATCTCTGACAGCCGTTACCGGCCGTCAGTAGCCCGAAAGTCTGACAACCAGTCTTACCAAGGCGTATCGTATTACCCAGTAACTGGGTTGTGGAGGTCAGATAGGCAGTCGCTCCATGTAATCTGCATCCGGTTAGACTGGAAGCCGACACCAACATAGTTGGGAAAAGGCTAGGCAGATAATAATGTAGCGTAAAATTAAATAACACAGATACGCCATTACAGAGAAACATCCTACAATTTACGGATTAAAAAAACAGTGGTAACAAATTATTATTTTTAGATGAATCCCTGTCAAGCGATGTCGGGATTATTTATTTAAAAGAAAGTTTTTATTGTAAAAAGCAAGGAAAGGAAATGCAAAAACGCGAGTACCTGCCCGCACTGTCCCTTTACAGCCACATGCGCATTCCATTTTTAAATGTTATTCCAGTGATTGCCACATCAAAAAAATATATCTTTCATAAACTATCCATCTCTGCCATGCGAAAAAATCCTTTGTCATATCACGAACTTCTTTGTACAGTTATAGGAAAGAACGCGAAATATGCTCCACATTTTAATCCTTTTAAGTTACGCTTGTATTTTAATTTTGTTACAAAACTTGAAGATTTCTAAGGAACACTCGCTTGATTAAACAAAGTAAATGTGACAACTTTGTATAACGTTAAATATCAAGTACATATAAAATATATGAAATTCAAAGTCTTGACTGACTGATATAACAGTACCAACGCACAGCCTAAACCGCTGGTCCTAGAGATTTCAAATTTGGAGGGAGTGTTCTTTCTGAAGAGTAGGTATTCCACCCCTAAGAG
This sequence comes from Eremobia ochroleuca, assembly GCA_949629135.1. Classification (NCBI taxonomy): domain Eukaryota; kingdom Metazoa; phylum Arthropoda; class Insecta; order Lepidoptera; family Noctuidae; genus Eremobia; species Eremobia ochroleuca. Next base: position 6,680,639 of record OX451387.1, read on the forward strand.
GGTGAATGGGGGATGGTGAAATTTCACGCGGTCGAAGTCGGGGGCATAAGCTAGTATGTAATATGATTGCAAACTCCTCCATTTTTCCTTTTCAAAACTTATGTAGGTTTTAGGTAGAATCTACAGTCTATAGGCACACTGCTGCTTACATTTGATTGATATACTGCTGAGCGATTCTGTAACCATCTCACCGTGACAACTTAGGTGAAGTGACTGACAGCTCACTTCACGCAAGTTTTCACGGTGAGATTTTTAGAGAGTCGAACGGGCAACCTGGTCAACTTTATCACTAAAGTAAAGGTTCGAGGTTGATTGGGAAAATTTGACAGTTTCGGGTAGCTTGGTGTGCTGGCGTCTGTATCAAGGATTGAATATGCGTTGAATTTTTTCGCCGGTTATTAAAAAAAAAAGGAAATAGCTGTTCCATACATTTTGACCGCGTACTCGTAGGTAATTACACTTTTCTATGAAACAGCTGATTGTTTTTTGATAATCGATGAAAAATTTCTACGTTACAAGTAGGGGTCTAGAATCATTTGCTGAATTCATGGTAACAAGTTGCACGTCGATGCCCAGCCACCATATAGGATCATACGTAAAACATTTATTTTAATTCTACTGTCCACCATCCCATCACACGGCTTGTCTTTTTTAGGGTAGCAGATATTATTGATTCGCTTTCCAATGTGACATTTTCCGTTTCCCTGCAGTAATGGCGACCCTGGCAAACCACTAAGAAAACACTAAAATGAAGAATTTTTGCTTTTAACAAATGAATGAATATGCCAATTCCAGCAAAGTTTAAATATCGTAGCAGACGATAAGTGGTCCAAACTAAACAATACTTGTAAACAGTAAAAGACTTCATTTTCTATTGATTTGCATTTTATTATTTCAACTCTTTGTCATTTAGTGGACGTGAACAAAATAAAATGTAGTTAACCCGTCAATAGTTCTACGGGAACAAAATGCAAATCTTCATGTTTGAATATGCAAATATATTACTTTACGTCTCACAACAATAGCCGACACCCGACATCGTGGGCCGTCGTAAAAAGCTTAGAAAATACACAAAGAGGTTGTTCTAAATATTTCCGAGGTAACGGTACGGACGACCGCCATAAAAAAAAGGGTTGGACATCAAAAGCGGACAGTTTTTGCGATAGAAAATCCTTTTTACTTGATTAATGGTCAATGGAATTAATTTTTCAAGACTTTGTTTAGTTAGGCCGGGTAATAATGGCGAAAGAAACAGTGACTTTCATGTGCCCGACCGGTATTTTGGCAAAAAGTACAACGTGGATTAAATAAACGAGATTTAACTGTTTTACTGGCAAATTAAAGTTTACCGACGGCTTACCTATTTTTTTAACAGGATAATCCTGTTACAATACTTGCCGACGCCTATGTTATAGACAATATGGTTTTAAAACAAATTTTTACTACATTACTGAAGCCGCAAAACCCCTTACAAACTTACCCCTTAACAAAGTCGGAGTTGGGCCAATATTTTTTGGCATCTTAAGTAAGCATATAATATAATCCACTATGCATATTGGACGAAAATGCGACTCGAAGGACCAATAAAAGTTGATGTTTTCAAAACGCCTATCAATACAAAAAAAAAACAAAGCTAATTAATTAAGTAAGCCGAATTCATAAAAAAAGTTTATACTCATCATCGGATATCTATGCTCATCATTAATGCATTGTTTTGGCATGTCTTTTGGGCGAATGTGTATTACCTATTGTCTGTTTTGAGGGGACTGGCGAGTAGTACTGTATGGCGAGTAGGTACAGCCCGTGGATTCTGGAAAAATCTCACAGTGATAACTAAGGTGAAGTGAGCTTAGAGTGAGCTGTGAGTCATGCTGATGATAGGGATTGACACTATTGGCGACTCACTCCACGCTCACTTCACCCAAGTTTTCACGGTGAGATGGTTACAGAATCGCACGGCTGGACTCGTTTTACATATGTAGTTCGGCTACAGATGCTCCCGTGTTATATACTCCCAAGTAGGTGCTAGCCTATAAGTAGGTATGTTGTATTATTTTGGTGAAATAAATAAATGATACATTAATTAGCTTGAGGGGCCCATGGCTAAATAATAACAGACGCACAGGTCGATCGATCAGGTTAAGCTACGCTTGCCAAGGTTAGTCTGTGGATGGGTGACCATCTTTACATACCGAGACTCCTCCGTGCCTCGGAAAGCTCGTCAAGCCGTTGATCCCGGCTGTCATTCGTGGATCTTTGACAGTCATTACGGGTAGTCAGAAGCCCTAAAGTCTGACAACCAGTCTCACCAAGGGGTATCGAATTACCCAGTAGCTGGGTTGTGGAGGTCAGATAGGCAGTCGCTCCATGTAAAATACTGGTATTCAGCTGCATCCGGTTAGACTGGAAGCCGACCTCAACATACTTGGGAAAAAGCTAGGCAGATAATAGATAAATTAATTAGCTTCTGATTTTTACGATTTCCAACAACCAACACCGAAACCTATTTTTTTTACCCTTCAACTGTCAAGAAATCTCCTAGAGATCGGTAACAATAGAAATAGAAGATTGTTATACAAGGGACGAAAGGAATCAATTCCCATCGATGTATTTAGACGCCCGAGCGCAGTGAGGGTGACCATAGTCCGAGTAGGAATTGATGACTTTCACCCGTGTTAAACACTCTACTTTTCATTTCGAATATAAAGAAAGTAAAAAATAGTGGTTTTTCTAAAATATTTATTAATAATAATAACATGTATTACAACAACACCTACACCTATTAAAAATTAATGGAGAATTTAGAATAATTTGTGAAATTTAAAGTTAAATTTTTGTTTGGAATATTTACGCTGTTTGATATACTCGAATTATGACAAATTTGGCTGTGCTGAATGTCTGTAAAAGTGGGAGAGTGGTATTTGATTAGACGGTGGAATCCATGGCGGAGACACCCTTGAAGCAGTTGGTTGAGGCAAAAATAAAATAAATTCATGCTTTAAAAAGTTGGTTGAGGCGAATTGGTCCGTAAATTATAATATTATTATAACAGTGATATATGTTGCTATCTGCTTCGGCATTGCTGAGATTTTATTTTTACCGATCACTTGCCTGAACAATTTTCCCTTTTGGTAGTTGAGAAAAAAGCGATCCGTTTTTATGTCATTAGGCCTGATTTTTTAATATTTTTTCTTCTCGTGCCTACTACAAACGCGACGTGCGCTCAATATTTGTTTTAGTTTTAGGTAGTCAATTTTACGAGTTATAACTGGCCTTGATTTTCAACGTCGCGCGTCGTTAATTGCTAGATTTGTGAGCTCACCGTTTCTGCAGGCACCGCTTATACCGAATATGTATGAAAAACATAATATAATTTTGTCAGTATTTATGTTTTAGGTATGGACGTATAGTTTTAAACGTTCATGCATGTAGGTAAAATAAACAAGTATAGATTTTTTACTCTAAAAATGCACGCCGTTCCAACGTCTTTACTCTGAATAGGTATACGCAATCTGATCAGCGTCATTTCATCTTTTTATTCAAATCTAATTTAAAATAAAAATAATAATACATATCAGAGTAAAGACGTTGGGAACGAAGTTATTTGTTAGAGTAAAAGAGAGGTATTTTACTCTAAAATCAATGTTTATCTAGTTAGGGAGAGGTCCCTAACTAGATAAACATTGATAGCTTACATTCACTGCAAAATATATCTCGTTAGGGGCATCATTTAAAAATGTTTCCACTTCGTAAGAGGTGAAAACCTTAGATTTTTTGCTCTTGAACCCCTGAGACTGTCTTTTCAACGTTACAGGATGGAATTTTTCAAATCTACATTGTGTTTTACACTTGAGCGTTGAATACCTGCTCCATAGCGTAGAAGGCTGTATTTTGCTAGATAGTCCATTGAAGTATGTAAGAAACATACTCGGAGATTGATTTTATTTTATACTACACCTGCTTGGAAAGTACCTTGATACTTTATCAAATTTACGGTAGAAAGTACGTTATTGCATATCGAACAAATATGCGGGGGGAAAACGCATCTGAGCGGGAGAGAAAAGTGTATGACAATCCATTTCTTACGTGGTTTTTCTTTTTTAATTTTGGGTAAGACTATGCGCCGGTAACCTAAATATCAAAAGCCAAAAAGTTTTTACAGTGAGTTTTTATCTCCAAGTTCGCAAAATGACACTGGCCACTAGCTGTGTGTTGGATGGTGTCGGGCTGGCAGTGCGACCCTGCGGCGGCAGGATAAACAATTTGAAAAAAGAACATGTGAAAATTGCAGACGCCGTTAGCACCATTTCCAATTTGTGTGTTGTTCGAGGATTCAGTTTTCGTAGAAAGTAAAATAAAGATTTCGTTTTTTATTTTCCTCGTAGGTGTAGTATAAAGCACTATGTATCACTCGAGAGAAAGTGCGATTCCCGATCTCGGGTGTTTTAAAGCCCTCGCCTACGGCTCGGGCTTCAAACGACACCCTCGACGGTAATCGGTCACTTTCTCCTCTCGGTGAACAATGTACTATTCTTATCTGCTCGCCACTTCATAAAATCATTGTATGTATTTTACTATCTTTCTTCTGAAATTTCTGGCACAAGATTTTCGATTACTGTATTTGCCTCGTCTTTAACCGAATCTGGGGTCAACATTTCAGAATCGCTTGACCTCATTTTGAATCAAATATCAGTCTATAAAACCAAGTTTTTGAATTTCGATACGGCTTTTTCTTTTTTTTGTTTTCTTTTGGCGTCGCACGGCTTGTGAATTCAGCCAATGTCACGTTTTCTTCTTTATTACAAAAAAGCAAAGGTAGGGAAACGAAAAATAATCAGTACGGTTTACAGAATAAGAGTTAGTATCCCGCCAAATTATACTATAATCTTTTTAAATTTTAAATATGGAACACACCGCGTCACCGTCGCGGGCCGTCCCGCTTAATAGGTTTTTTTTTTTTTAATTCACACTGGCTGTTCATACACTCACAAGACCGCAGCATTTTTCTTAATTATGTAAAAAAATTCGTAGCTGACTCCCTAACCAAAGTTAGTTCTATTTTTAAAATTCATTCCAGCCCTAGAGAGGGAAGCAATTAAGTACTATGAGTCTTTCCCGCCCAAAGGTGGGAAGCAGCGTCTTCCAACCACTATTCGGATCAAACAAACACTACTTTCCGAGTATGAGAAATGAAAAAGTAATTGTGTCTCATTAGTGACGGTTGAGCTACTACAAATAATAATAGTCGTACGTCAGTATCACTAAATCCTACCTAATAATAAAAACTGTCAACTAAACACACGTCTTCCTCACCGTAACAAGTAAAGCCGTGACCCCAAAGAACTTCCAAATTAAAGAGGGTCGCACACAATACCGGATGCGTGCACACTTGACATTTACGCCCCGCGGTTAAAAACGCGCACGCGAACGTCAAAAAACGCTCAATTGTTTATTTATAACTTTTTAAACGCACCCCACTATGAGGTGTCATAGTTCCCTTGTGGTTTTTTCTATTTTTTGTAGAAAAAAAACACGAGCACGCGTGTAATTGTAATTTGATGACGTGATTAGAGGTTTGAGCTGTTGTTGTGGTTTTTTTAAGTGTTTTTTTTTTTTTAAACGAGGGTTATAATGGTAACTAGTGGCGTGTGTTATTTTGTTGTTTTTTTAAGTCATTAGTTGGTGGATAGTGACACCGTGGAAGAGTTGTTGTGTCTTCATACTTTTATGTTTTTAGCTGTTGAGATATCGCAAATTTATGTTATTCTGATTTTTATTCTTTACTAGCTGTGAATACCCGCTTCGCTGGGTCATTTTTAATTGTATAGTTATTTGTAAATGTTAATAATCTATCACTACTTACTTCATAATCTTTTCATATATAAAGGGTGTCTCAGTAAGAGTGCACTTTTTCATTTTAAAACAAAAACCAGTATTTTATGACAGAGTTGTGATATTTTTAATGTATTGTAAAGAAGACATGTTCCGATTAAGTATGGAATAAAATATCCGGCAAATGACCCCCACGGTTCCGATGACAGGCCATTACTCTTTTCATGAAATTTTCCATGACTTGCACAGAGATGTGGCTGTATCTCACCGATGACGCGTTGGATTTCCGATTTGAGCTCAGGAATTGTTTCGGGTTTATTCGCATATACCCGAGATTTCACAAAACCCCAAAGGAAAAAATCGCACGGCGTTAAATCGCACGATCTAATTCTCGGCTAAAAATTTGGCGAAGTTTGCGAGCGGTTTCAGCGTAACTTTCCCCATTTTTGTAATGAGTTTTCACAATTATAACGCGTTGATCTTTCGAAAAGCTCTCCATTTTTAATAATCGGAATAAACAGAGGTCACAGCTGTCAAATTTCAGAGTTGCACCTTGCATGAAAAAAAAAATATTCCAATTTTAAAAAGTGCACTCTTACTGAGACACCCTTTACTAAATCTTTTTATTAATGAAGAAGTGGTGGGCGGCGCCCGACGTGACGGCACAGTGGGTCGCATGCGCGTGAGCTGCGAGCGGTACTGGACAGTACTTGGACATTGCAACATTACTTTATTTTTCCAAAATAAAAGATTTTTTTCTAAAATAAAAGTAGCCTAAGTTACTCCTTATTACATCAGCTACCTGCCAATAAAATTCCCGTCAAAATCGGTCCATCCATTTCAGAGATTAGCCGGAACAAACAGACAGACACATAGACAAAAATTGTAAAAAATGTTATTTTGGTGTATGTACCGTATATATATATATATTCATATGCATGTAGTAAAAAACGGTTATTTCAATATTACAAACAGACACTCCAATTTTATTTATATGTATAGATTTTGATGCATCGTTTTCATGTAAATTCTTTTAAGTAGCTTGTCATCTAAACACACTCTGCTTGATTGTTTATTTAATTAATAATTACATGACAGGCCTGTTGGTCTAGTGGTCAGTAGCCCTGGCTGCTATGCGCAAGGTCGTGGGTTCGATTCCCACCTAGGACAAATGTTTGTGTGATGAGCACGATCATTTGTTCTTTGTCTGGGTGTAATTTATCTATAATATGTATGTATTTAGAAATATATATGTATGTTTATCAGTTGTCTAGTACTACACAAGCTCTGCTTAGTTTGGGACTAGATGGCGTTGTGTGAAAGTTGTGGAATATTATTATATTATATTAATTATGTTAAAAAAAGACATCCCTACAGTAAATACCTACATCCATAGTGCTCCAGTAGTAGCAGTGTATTATCTGAAATTGCTCTTAATAATTACCTTTATGACCACCATAAATGTTTTCTGGGTGGTATTACCGCTCGCCAACAACGATACCACCATAAACTTGTGGTACCGACATTACACCAGTTTTTTACCGACAACCGTAAAAAAAATATTTATGTATCTAAGAGGCCTTTTTGAACCGCGCCCTTACTTCCGTCAACACTAATCTCTGTGGTGTAAAAAAGCTCCCCTTTGAAAAATACGAGTAATTAATATACGTTAAAAAATAAGGGGGGACTTTTTACAACTTTTTTCCATAAAAACCGCGTCGAAAGGTAATTATGTATTTACTTACCTAATTATTCAAACACTTATCCACACCTATTATCCAGATACGTTTAGTCTTGTAAATAAAATTAGGGCAGGAAAGTACATTAACAACTTATAAAAAGTGTGTGATGACGTCTTTTTCGAGTACTTATGGATATAGCGTGTATCAGAAGGGTGTGGTTATATTTAACCTTCAAGCGGGCGCGCGGTCATTTGTAACGCCAGCGGTCGCGCGTAACCTAAAAGACCTATAGGATATTTCAGGGATTTAAAACACGAATTATTTAATATTTTTTGTATTTATCACATTATCATTATGTTAGGACATAAACAAAATTATAAAATCAAAATAATATTCTAATTTTCTTTGGATTTGTAAGCCATTTGGCATCATAAATGTATCGAGAATCGATCGAATCGCGGTCGATTCGACGCTGCGCGCCCGCTTGAAGGTTAAAAGGGTGAGGTACAGCACCCTAATTGCGTAACACACTATTACTTTAAATTTGAATAATTTTGAAGCATATTGCTAAACCATTGCTCCATATGTTCGACAAAATTTTGCTGAACTGTCAATATGAAACCCATTGCTACTGATAGTGTGTTACGCAATTACCCTGCAGACTAACAAACGGAGCAACATCCACGATTGGACCAACATCGTAATCGCGAAAAAAATATCAGCTATCCCATACAAAACTTCAATACCTACTCATCTGTACTGTATTAACCCTGCGTGAAACACACTTTCTATCACAACCCGTAGGAAATTTGTAAAACATTGCTTCTTATATTTAAAAAAATCGTTTGCTCGACAGCGTAAATAACGCAATGCACGATGTCAAATTGTCAAAATGAAAGGCATTGGCATTGCGTGTGAGTGCGTTACGCAATTACCTCGCTGCTGTCACCGGTTAAAGATCGTGATTAGTAAAAGCACCTATATTGCATATTACATAATAAGGTATTCAAGTGAAGATAAATAAGGACATGCACAATTTGCATCGGCAAATTGTAATTACGTGACGATTTTTGTAATTTACGTGACGATTTCTGCATTGGCAAGTTGTGCATATCCTTGACGAGCACTTGACCGATTTTTTTTAATTCTTTGGAATTGAAAAAAAAACCTGTCAAGTGCGAGTCGGACTCGCGCACCGAGGGTTCCGTACAAATTTCTAGGTCATCATCATCTGCCTAGCCTTTTCCCAACTATGTTGGGGTCGGCTTCCAGTCTAACCGGATGCAGCTGAATACCAGTATTTTACATGGAGCGACTTCCTATCTGACCTCCACAACCCAGTTACTGGGTAATACGATACCCCTAGGTAAGACTGGTTGTCAGATTTTCGGGCTTCTGACACCCGTAACGACTGTCAAAGATCTACGAATGACAGCGGAGACCAACGGCTTAACGTGCTTTCCGAGGCACGGAGGGGTCTCGGTATGTAAAGATGGTCACCCATCCACAGACCAACCGCGGCAAGCGTAGCTTAACCTGATCGCTCGACCTGGTACAAATTTGTAGGTATGTAACTATAAATTTACAGTTTTCGGACGTTTTCCTGTACTTGTTGTATAAGACGATATTTCATAGTTCTAGGTCAACGGAAACTACCCTATACATTATGTTTTCTTGAAAGTGTCGAAAATACGTTTTTTTTTTTTTGCAGCATAAACGGCCGTATCGTTTTTTTTACGTTAACTTAGTTAGTTAGTAAGGTAGTAGTTAGTAGTTTGATTTTTTTCACAGCTTCAAGGGACTGTAGATTTGAGTACCTATATGGTTTTAATTTAAACTCGATGCCTCCACGCGTTCTCGAGATAAAGGGTCTTGACAGTCAGACAGACAGACGAACAACAAAGCGATCCTATAAGGGTTCCGTTTTTTCCTTTTGAGGTAGGGAACCATAAAAAAAGAGAAAACTAGTATTAAGTATGTGTATAGTAATCTTAAAAATCTTAAAAAAAATATGTAGTAATATTTTAAACGTTTTCTTGTTATCATTGAAACTTGACGTAGAACCATGTTTATTTCTGGTTGTTTTTTAACCGTCGTTAGTTATGAAGTCGATCTTAATATTTATTTACAAATTATTTGGCTTGTTAAAAAACCATGAAAACGACACCGGTGACGAAAGTTTCACATTTTTTACAGCCGCCATCTTGGATTTCCATTTTGACCTCATTATCGGCTTCAACACCCTCGAAAACCATGAAAACGACACTCATGATGAAAATTTGAAAATTTACGCTGCCGCCATTTGCATTTTCATTTTAACCTCACACATGTGCCTCAACATCCTCTAAAACCATAAAAACTATCACTCTCTCTCTTTCTATTATCTTTAAAAAAAAAGTCGCATGGAGGTGGCATAGCGCTTTTTTGTTACGTGACGATTTCTACTTACTCTTACCGCAAGCTCCGTTATAGAACATGGTTCCAAAAATGCTAAGCTTGGTCCCATATAATGAAAAAAAAAATGTAAGGTACATTACATTCATATCCTCTTTCTTCGTTCTTAGAGAAACGCAATTAGAAAATTTTTCCATAAGTATTTGAATATGCAAATTGTCTCTTTTATTGCCTAAACTAGCTGCGCCCCGCGGTTTCACCCGCATAAGTCTCGATTCCGTGAAAATACCGGGATAAAAAGTATCCTATGTGTTAATCCTGGTATTAAACTATCTATGTGCCAAATTTCATCAAAATTGGTCCAGCTGTTTGAGCGTGAAGAAGTAACAAACATACAAACACACACACTCACAAACTTTCGCCTTTATGATATTAGTGTGATAAAATAAACATTGGTACTTAGGTAACGCGGATCGAAAGACGAATTATCTGCAACGATACATGATTTTCCGTGAATTAAAAAATAAACAGAAACAAGTTGCTGAATAAACTTAACTTTTCAAAACAATCGATTTACTTATTAAACATTAAATAGATAAATCCAAAAAAGCACCAGCTGTTATGTTAAATCAGTTGTTGTGCGTAAATTCAAATCACCTACGTAATTGAGCCTTCAATTTTTTATTCCAAGATATAATCTAAAGGCAATTTTACGAGTAATAAAATATCTTCATCTGTAGATCTGTATCTCGGCTGCACATTTTCCAGGCACTCGACACGAAACCAAAATCAAGATGTAACTGATCCCCAAATTGTAGTCCGCCGTTACTTTATCCCTTGTTCAGAACGGTCGGTCAGTCAACAGGGCCTCTTCGTTCTTTGTCCAACTTTTTCGACTCTGGCTCACAATGCCCAGTAATCTCCAAAAAGTGACCCCAAAGAGTGCTCAGGATTGTGCCCCTGAATACGGCCCATAGCCCCGACACAGCAGTGGCGTGCACAAAAAAATATAATCGTCTATTTGTACAGAATTCTGACACACGTATCGATGTATGTACAGCGTGTTGGTTATTTATTCACTGGCTTTTGAATGAATTCATTACAATTAAAAAATGTGATTTATTTTAAGCGGTGTTTGTTTTCCAATCGTTTTCTTTTATTTTCGAGGCTTGTAAACGTATAACTAACAGACAACGTTCACCTGACACAACAAGATATGTATTACGTTCATCGAAAAAAAAAAAAAGAAAAAATTCTGAGGCAGTGTTTACCTACACGTCATTGAGCAGAACATTGTTTTTCAATAAATTTTGAAATGTTTTATTTAAATGATAATGGAACATGTTATGTTTTGTAACACAACTTAAAACAAATGCGCTATTTATAATTTATACAATATTGTCTCAAGTGTATATTGTGACGTGTAGGTAGCACAAAATAGCGTCGATACGCAAATCATAATCACAGTAATGTACATTATGTTAGAAGTTGAAATCGATTAAAAATTCACAGGTCTAAAATATTTACCGTGTTGTAGGTATATTAAATATTCTCATACATTTCAATTTATATTCAATAACATCTGACAAAGTCCTTCGAGTTCTATCCAAGACTACCTACTACAAAGTAGGTACTGAAAACTAACTAATTTTGGGATATTTTCAAATAAAATGTTTTTCATACTTATTCTCGTAGTTATACGCCGGTTAAATGACTTTTATAAATAATTATATAGATTAAGAAACTAGATACCTACCTAAATCTAATTGGCATTTTCTTTCAAAAAGGACATGACTTTCATCAACTTTTTTATCACTATAATTGAATCATTAACATTACTTGCGTGGAAAGTAAACAGAATCATCCTGTAGAGTGACATGTGCCCATCGTGCTCTATGGCCGAGCAGCTTGTCCCGTCACAAATAATAGCATAAAGGATGGACGCACGCCGGCCGCGCGCCAATCTCGCACCTGCTTGCAGACTGCAACCGAACACATCACTAGAAAAGCAAAAACAATGATGCTGTGGCAAAGAGTATATAATGAGGTGTGGTTTAGTGAGGTGTTTGAAGATGATGTAAAAAAAAAGCAAAATCCTGGCGTTCCAAATTAGAACGAAGTAGAAGGACAGAGACAGATGGTCCAAGGAGTTTATATCTAAAGTATAGAGTCGGTACTTAGGTACTAGAAACCATTTGATTAGAGTTTTTAAGTTACCTAATGGAAAACATAAAGAAAATTAACGAAAACTATCATGAAAATCAACTAATTTGAAAGACAATGTTTTGTTTACGATGTATTTCAGGTTCCAGCGAACTATGCAGAAAATGGATACTGAAAACTAAACCATAACTTGACCAGTAAGGTATTCAGTTTTCAGTCATTGTGATTAACCCGAATCGATCATAATGCCGATCTAACATCAATGTCTATAATGGTAGCCTCTCCAATACATACGTCATCGGGTAATTAGTTACGGTCTATTTGTTTGCTGTCATACTTCACTCGAAACATTTTATTCCTGGTTAGGCTAAGGCGACTATTACTCATACTGTTTTGAACATATTGGTTTCAGTTGATATTTTTTCTTAGGCAATAATATAAATGATACGAAAACCTATGCTAAAGCCGATTGGTCAATGTATGTACATACAAAAAAATACGAAAAGTAAAAGCCAAAGAAAAATCAGCATCTTACTTTTTTTTACCAAATTCATCCCGCTAATTACAAGCGTCAGGCAAAATAAGTCTCGAGCCAAAAACTTAATGAGAATCCTTACTAGTGCAGAAAATATCAAGGGTATATATGAGAGCCAACGAGCTTATAACATCTAACGCGAGGCGGATCAATATCGCGCGCCGTTTCATCACGTCGATGGGAAAAAAGAGGAAAAAAAATACATAACTTTTTAGGGGCGGCCGTCCCCCGTCTCGCCCACCCGCCGCCACCGGTGCCACCTACCGATACCGAAATATATAAAAAAATATCGACGCGAGCTCCAGCGCGTGCTTACAATACTCTATAAAATATCGTATCAAATTTATATAATGGGAAGTGCCTTTGTTGGCACAAGGAAAGAGGAAAAAAAACTTATTCGGAATAAAGGACCCGGACATTAGGGGTGTTTTGATGGATTTAGGGAAGTGAATCGCGGATATTACTTAACGATCTACGGGTATGCTGTGGACTTGTGGCCGGTATGTGGATACCTACAGTTAGGTGTCGTCAAAGTATTGGTTTACTCACTTCTTTGTTTGGATTTAAAGGAATTCGCAAATTATGATTTTACCTACCTAAGGATATTCGATACTATAACTCTTTTTATATCTGTTATGACTCCAATGAGGTTTAAAAATCCAAAACTGCGCCAGTAATCACCAGTAATAAATTATGAGTTGGAGAAAAATTAAAGTCAGAGTAGAACCTAAACCGTGGTCCCACACGGAGAGAAAATTCTTAGAAAAATTACTGTGCTCGTCACTGTAAAGTGAGTGCAAGTGACATTTACAGAAAATTTACTGAGTGAGATTGGGAAAAATTCACTATTTGTCCAATAAATTTTACTGTACAGCATACGAATTTTCACTATGCTAGCATGGTAATTTTTCCATTACCACTCAAATGCACTCAGATTATGAGACAGCACAGTAATTTTTCTAAGATTTTTCTCTCCGTGCACTATAAATCACTAGTAGGTACTTCTTTCTAAAAAGCAACTTTAGGGTATCAATGAGATATGCAGCTTCTCAGCATCCAGCAATCTCTATCCATTTGTGACACGTGGGAAGTTCCTGACTGGCAGTTAGGATCCCGACCGGTCATCGCTATGAGCACCAAAGAAGAGGAGGTCCTGTGACCCTTGGTCCTTAACCTTTTTTACATTAGACACTTCATATTTATGCATGAATATATGGAGGTAGGTCAGGTACCTATATTCGTAGTGTCTATTCAAACATTATAGAAGTACATATTTAGGTTTATAAGGAAATATCTTAGTCTACCATGACAATATCTAATAACAAAAGGAACCCTATGCTTTCAACGATGTCAAGGAAAATGGAGGAACGAACAAAAGGTATTAAAACGTTAAACTTCCTCACGACCTTTCAAAGTCATAAAGCAAAGAGAAACACGTAAGTGCTTATATTTTCAGTATTTTATTGTACCGTGGTGTGCGATACGTATAAGATTCCTAGCTTTTCTTTGAACCTAACGTTGGAACGTTAGAGAGTTTCATAACCGGCGTTGTAAAAGTTTTCGAACGTTGCGCGTTGGGCGGAAGCCAGCCAGAGAGATTAACTTTGATGCAATGATTTCTCACTGAAGTATAAACAGAGATTAGCCAGTTTTTATATCAGCCTATTTACTAGCTGTCATTAATCTTTTGGTTGCTGCGTCATGCGGAAATTACTTACCTACATTATGTTAGGGACGAATTTATCAAATTATTTTCAGAAAATTTACGTATCTATGACCTCGTTTTTGTTATCAAGTAGTTAGGTAGACCATTATTACATAAGCACGTCGGAAATTATTAAATCAATATTAATTTTAAATCAATATTAGGTACGTTGCTATTAGAGGAAGGAAAACCTCAGATGTGATTTTGGTAATTATTGCAAATAATAAATCCTAAATTAGCACTTGGTTACTTGAATACAACGCAATATGGTGGTACGAGTAGTTATCTATAAGGTGATCATCACTCATTATAACCGCGCCGCTCCTCCCGGCGCAGTAACCGCCTCGAAAAATTCCACACACTTGACGCCAACGCGCCATCAGTGAGCCGACTGCTCGCTGCTGACACGCCACCACCTGGTGAGGTGACAGCTTGTTGTTCACGCGCGGCTTACCAGTTGGTAGCACCGTCCACGTGCCAACGGCTAGTTTTCAGTTTGCGAAGTAGTGAGTGTGAGAATTAACCGACGACAGGGGACAGCCGTACGAGTATCGCGAGGACCGCCTTCGCTGGTCATCGTAAAATTTACTTTAATTCAGTTGATTTAAAATCCTAACTTGAATGTTGAAGTTATTTGCTATATCGGAGTGGTACAATTATTGTATAATGAATGATGACCTTTAATCATTTTGTTACTAAGGTAGGCAAGTACATCAATGTCGAAGTGTGTCGATAGGAACTAAAAATACACACTGAAATTATCCTCATAATGTCAACTGTCCTCACTTTACGGAAAATGGCTGATGACAGTTTTAAGAAAATCTTGGATGTATGAGCCAGGAAAGTGAGCTCTTAGCACCTCGGACAGGTTAGGTTTTCATTTGATCATTCATACAGAAATAACAGTTCGTTTGTCTTATGCAGAAAAGTTTAAGAATTATGAGGAATTGCGAGAACAAGCGAAGCGGGTTCGAACATTTTTAGAGTTCCCGCCGCGGCAAGCTTAGATTTCTTTTGACCATTCATACAAAATTTTCCATTTGAATTAAATGTAGTATAAGTGCTATGGTTTATTTTTTGGGCCTCAGCAACACCTGCTAAGTGGCTAATACGGCCCGAGTAATACCTACCTACAGTGGTAAACCTTTACCTAATTTTATGATAAACTTACCCCAACTTAAGTTCCCTATTTAGAGCCTCAGTATTAGGCTGTTCCTACATCATCAACCTAAAATGGTTGTTTGGCGTTTATTTACGATTCTGATACTCTAGCGCAAATAAGTTTATGGTAGCCGATAACCTAATGTAGTAGGCATTAGCAGTACCTACTAAATATAAAACACTAGATAAGACGCGGCCAATTTATGTCAAAGGTACAGACGCCAGCACATAGAGCTACCCGAAACTGTCAAATTTTCCCAATCAACTTTGAACTTAATGCTTCAACGATAAAGTTGAAAATCGATTAAAAAAATTTGACAGATTGTAGTAGCTTGATGCGCTGGCGCCTGTACCCAATTACCTAATGACGACATAGGTTTTATTACGACGTTCTCTTACAGCGAAATAAAACGACCGTCTCAATAAAATTCTCAGGATTCCTGAATCAGGAATCTAAAAATACCATAATTTTTTTTGTCAGATTATCGGAAGTAAAGGTATCTAGGTACTTAGATAAGTCAAAATCAATAAATCTGCCGAGCATTTTCCCAACTGTGTTGGGGCTGGCTTCCAGTTTAACTGGATGCAGCTGAATACCAGTATTTTACATGGAGTGACTGCCTATCTGACCTCCAAAACCAAGTTACTGGGTAACACAGAACACGCACACACACACACAGGTAGGTAAGTACATACCTAATAGGTTACAGGCGGGGCAATTTCGTAACACAATATCAATCGGAATCGGTTTCATTTTGACAGTTCAACAACATTCATTGCGTTATTTACGTGTTGAGCAGACTAATTTTTCGAACTTAGGAAGCAATGGATTTGCAATTTGCTTCAAAATTATTCAAATTCCGATTGATAGTGTGTTACGTAATTAGGGTGCGCGTCGCGGTCACGAGACTGAGTGCTCCTGAGCTTACGCACACGTAAGCAATATGCATCTGCATGCACAACTACAAAGATAGTCACACGGACTTCGTGAAATAGAATATCAGCCGTGCGATTCTATTACCATCTCACCGTGAAAACTTGGGTGAAGTGAGCGTGGAGTGAGCTGTCATTAGGGATTAACACTATTGACACTGCTCACTTCAAGCTCACTTCACTTATGATTTCATGGTGAGATTTTTACAGAATCGACCGGCTGTAACGATGTGCTAAAATAACGATTTTCAGAATTATAAGATAAGGGTATTCAGTAAGCATGTATATATTCTGGTGAGTGTAAGCGAAACATTCAGTAAACATGTACAACGTGTAACCTTATTATGCGCAAACCCTCAGACACCGCAACTGATTTTTAGTTCAATTGACATATTTCACAGAGAAAATAAGTCATTAAAAAAATTGCAAAGGTTTTATGTGCTGTTTTAGTTTTACTGGTCATTCTGATCGTTTCTTGCGTCTGCGATGACGCTTTATCGAGGGAGGAGTCGTCACCGGGCCGCTGCGCCGCGTTGACATTGGGTTGCTTGACCTATTAATAAATAGACACGGCAACGTTTTTAATGAAGTTTTTTTTTTAAATGTGACCTATATTAAAAAGTTGTTCAATTAATTCTGCTTGTTATTCTGATCAAACTATTTTCAGGTTTTGCGCATTTAACGTTACACGTTGTATAATATAGTCCTACGCAATTATGGTGCTGCGGTGCTATTCTGTAAAAATCTCACCGTGATAACTAAGGTGAAGTGAGCTTAGAATGAACTGTCACTCTTGCTGATGCTAGGGATTGACACCATTGACAGCTCACTTCACGCTCACTTCACGTTTGGTTTCACGGTGAGATGTTTACAGAATAGATAGGCTGTTGTAGCCAATTCGTTGACTAGCTGAGAAAGATAACGAGCTATCTAGCTTCAAGCTTTTCATTGACACTAGACGACATCTAAATGAATGCCTAAATAAAAACGTGCTGTTGGATTTTCAACTTTCACCGCTAAGCGTGGAAAATCCAGCCAGCAAGGAAATCAGCGCGCTTTTTTTTTCGGCATTCGTTGGAGCGTCTAGCTTCCGTTGTCTCCATCTGAGGCTTCCAGTAGCCGCATGTAAGTTTCCAAGGCTTGCTTATCACAGTTTTCTGAGTTCCAAAGTCGCGAAACTGTGAATCGCCATTAGATTTCTTTATGTTTTTTTTTTTAACTTATCTATCTAATGAGTTAATTTTAAATTACCTACTTTTAATAACAGAAAAAAGTAATTAAAATATTTTATTTTTTTTTCAATAATATTGACTTTTTTTGGTGATGGAACGCATATTTTAAAACACCAATTACAATAAGTTTAGTGGTGACGTCAACAGCCGTTTGTGAATTTGACGAATATTTTTGTAGATATAGGTTTAATGAATCGAGTGAACTTTGACGGAATGGCTGACAATTCAGCTGACTGGTAACCGAGGGTCTAACGGAAACAGGCATCACACGACAATGGCTATCGAACTTAAAATACATTGTAATGTCGAAAAAAATATCAACATCTGGCCATTGTACGGGTCGCGGGGGAGTCTGTGAAATAAAATAAATAAATAAATAACAAAACGTCACCACCGCACGCGTCATTATTCAAGTGCGATTGACAGCCACTTCCATGGCGCGGGGTCGCCGCAGCCTCAATAATACGCCTACTTATTGCCGCCGAGCAATGCGTGGCTACCGCGCGGAAACGTGGTTGATGCTTGACTGCGACAAGCTTCCGAGCTTTTATGACTATAAAGAATAATTTCGGCAAACTTCTAGCTGTACGAAAAGATGCTGAACATTATGCTGAATAGGTAGCAGTAATTTAGGAACATGACGCCGCCGCCGGGGTATCTCAGCTGAAAGCTTTTTAAGTCGCATCTTTCCTTATCCTATAATGGCGCTCCCTCCACGTAATATGCAACTGTGTAACGCAGTACCTACCAGTAGTGCCATGGGATGTACCTAACTATGATTAGTCTGTACCTACGACTTGTATCCTAAAGCTTCAAACGCTGAAAACTTGAAAGGTTTTACTTTCAACTCATGAGAAACGTGATAAGTGAAAACTTGCCTAGCCTTCTCTTTCTGTTCATGCTCTTATTCGCTAAACTTAAAGGTAAGTTTGTAAACTTTACCTACCCATAAACTTTTCAAAACGTATCAAGATTAGCTATACTACTGAGTAAGGATTTTTCTAAGACGTGTGCTATCGTATTGAACAACGGTGGCGAATCGCAAACTTCATGAATAAATATAAATTCGATATTCTTTTTGAATGAAAACGTCGAATAAAA
Organism: Eremobia ochroleuca; assembly: GCA_949629135.1. NCBI lineage: Eukaryota > Metazoa > Arthropoda > Insecta > Lepidoptera > Noctuidae > Eremobia > Eremobia ochroleuca. The sequence goes on from OX451387.1 coordinate 6,699,377, forward strand.
AGGTGATTTATCATAAACGTCGCGAGCATTCAATAGAGAATAGTCTTTTATAACTTTTAAATAAACATCGTTTTTGGGATGACGTACAAAATGGTGCGTTGCGAATTATTTTTTTTCTTTCTTTTTTTCTAAAGTGTCTTTTTAGTGGGACAAGGGATACTAATGAGTGGAGGACACCCACGCTATGATGACGAAGCATATTCTTTTTAAAAGTTGGACAATGTTTGCGAATCTTCTGTGCCATGTGGATTTTGGTCATAGCTATTTGTTACAACCGTTTTTCAATATACTCCATTTGTTTAGGTAATAAAATATATTATGTAAACAAGAAACCACGATACGTTAACCGACTAAACGTAGGTAATACCTGTCTATTCAGTTGTCATGCTCCGTTACACTCTTGGATATCGATATTTGACTGTTAAAAATGCATGAATATTACCTATAGGTGAGGACATAAACTTAGCTTTAAATCATCACGCTATTGTTAAGTAATGGAGCAGGAGCAGAGCAGACGGATTGGCCTCAAATCATGGTAAATTTGAGGCCAATCCGTCTGCTCAGCTCCTGTAATGTTATAGAATAGCTAGTTTTTAATCTTGCGTAGATATTTTAACACATAACCGGTAAAATGATCCATTTTGAAGCGGCGTTCGTAAACGTACGGTGACTGCTACGCCAACTTAGGAAACAGGATTCGTTCGCAATTTTTGAAACCACTAATGCCAATGCCACCTAACAATTTTAAATATTGGAACTCAGGAGGCGAGCTCCTTAGTTTTACCACACGTTCGGTGGCACTGGCCACTGGCCACTGTTTGGGTATCTGGCCAAATTCTCCAGATATTTATCTTTCTCATTTCAATCAACTACGTATACACGAGTTTATTCAATCAATGAATTTATCTGGAAACAAAATAAATTAGAATGGAAAATAAAGATAAAATGAAACGTTGTTGGTCAGTACCTTTGTCAAGCTTTGCATAAGTTGAAACGTATTTCAAATTGCGCTTCGTTACACGTCAAATAAGGACAACAGTTTGGCATGCATTTTAAGTTTATATCATAGTGTATTTCTAAGTAAATAATAAATAATATTAAGTACAAAACAGATTTCATTTTTTTTAGCGTATTTAGCTGTTGTCACAAAACTTAAACAACTAAAATCAAAATTGTAATAGACTCCCATCTGTTAAAGATACTACGTGTTCCGAAGCAGGATGCATGAGTTGATAGTTTCGATGACGTTACAATTTTGACAGTGACAACTATTCGCCGCAGTCAAACCGTGACTCTCAAAAATTGTTTTAGCTAAATAATTCAACTTTTACCACAAATTATTGTAAGTATTATCTACGAATTGCATCTACTAACTGCATTATTAACATCTGGTACTGAAACTAACAATTTACAAGCGTAACCTTTTTGTCAATGATGGTACAACAAACAATCGAAGATCCTATTCAAAATACACGCTATCATCGTTCATCATAAATAATTTGACCTACTCGTCTGTAAAGCACTCTAATTAACACTTTATCAAAACTATTTCAGAAACATGGCGGCATCAGTAGTCAACGCTTACAATGATCCGTGCATTCCTGAATGGATGAATGCCCCGCACAGTACAGGAACTTCGATCATGGCTTGCGAGTTCAACGGCGGTGTGGTGATCGGCGCCGACTCGCGCACGACCACAGGCGCCTACATCGCTAACAGAGTGACGGACAAACTGACGAGAATTACTGATCATATCTACTGCTGCAGATCAGGGTCGGCGGCTGATACGCAAGCCATTGCTGATATCGTTACTTATCATTTGAGTGAGTATACCAATGTTGTATTTTTACTATTATAAGAGAAACGTGGGATATCTACAAAAGTCCCTACCAATTCATTCCTGAACCTCTGATGAGTCTAAACAACAGCTATAATACCTATCTGCAACTAACTACAAAACAGAATAATTTACTAAATGAAATGTTACTACCAGCATCATTATTCTCCCTAATCAAAAGCTATTGTTTTCAGACTTCCACCAGATGGAGCTGGGCGAGCCCCCTCTAGTTCACACTGCAGCTGCTATATTCCGTGAGCTTTGCTACAACTACCGTGACTCCTTGGTTGCTGGTATCCTGGTTGCAGGCTGGGATAAGAAGAATGGCGGTAAGGTTTAGATTTCTAGTTAATGGGATAGAATGACAGTGTGTGTGTGTTTATTCAAAAAAGAAACTGGTTCCAGGGTCTATCTGTTCTGTGTTATTCGCTTGATCTAAAGTAACTTTCAGTTGATCTAAAAAAAATTCAAGTCCAGAGTAATGTTTAGAATACAGACTCAACGCGTGACAGAAGACATTCATAAACAATATGGTGCATAACATTGTTTTATCAAATTTTCTCACCCTTGTTCAGATTTCATTAGGTTATTATTTTCTTTTGGATCATTCAAACAGAAATAGAAGTTACATTGTTGAGATATGCAAAAACCTCATGAATATGCAGAATAAAAAAACTTGTTTTATAGCACCAGTCTTGTATTATGAAACAGTTTTGGAATTTAGTCTTACCTTTAGCCCATCAAACGGGTTTTCCCAGTGGTCAGATTGACGGTCAGACTAGTCTTTCCAATGGGATTTTTTTCCCATTGGTCAGATTTATTTGACTGCTGGGAAAACAACAGAAAAAAGTACAATGAAACTAAAAACTTTGTTTGTGAAATTTTTTTTTTCATCCAAAACTTGTTTCCTTTTGTGTGCTTTGTTTTTATAAAATTGATAACCATTGTATAGCGAGACAACCCCACCCTTTCTATTTATTAAATTAAGATCCATTAACCATTGTTAAAAATAGTATAGTATATGATGTGACTGACATTTCATGACAAACAAGAAAATTTTGTTATAAACAACCATGAAACAACTTGCAAAGAATTTCAACCAGTGTCAACAAGCTCCGTAATGTCACAAATTATGAAACCTATTTAATAGTTTTATAACCTCTTCGTATTCAACAGTACTTTACTGATTTGACCAATGGGAAAAGAAATCCCATTGGAAAGATAGTCTGACCATCAATCTGGCCACTGGGAAAAACCCCATCAAACCTAACATAGAAGAGGGGTGAGGTGTTGTTGGCTAAAGTACTACTCCTTTATTAAGAAAACAAGTAAATTATAGTCTCTCGACAGCTTGAATAATTTCGGGAGGGGTCATGACTCCTGTGACTTAGGGCCACGCCGAATTATAAGTGGGGTCATTATGACCTGGCCTGGCCTTTTCATCCTTTTGTGTGCCTCTGCCCTAGCAATGGCACCCAGGCTGTGGGTCTGCAAAGTGCACCCCCCAAAAGGTAGCACCCCTGGCAGCCGCCGGCCTGGCCAACCTCTAGCTACGACGCTGGATACGAGAGCTCCTTTTCTTAACACATAGCAATTTCTTTTTACAGGACAAATCTACTCAGTCCCAATCGGCGGTATGGTGCAACGCCAAGCTGTCTCCATCGGTGGGTCAGGTTCATCCTATGTGTATGGTTATGTGGATGCTAACTTCAAGCCCAACATGAGCAAGGAGGAGGCCATCAAGTTCGTCACCAACACCCTGACACTGGCCATCCTGCGTGACGGCTCATCTGGTGGTGTGGTGAGACTTGGAGTCATCACGGAAGCTGGTGTTGAACGCTCTGTCGTACTTGGAGACCAGCTGCCCAAATTCTATGAGGGCTAGTTTTCTTTTTGTATTAAATAGATATTATAAGGTAATAAAATTTTGAAAAAAAAAAGTTTCTTTTTTGTCAAGCGGGGATTTCTTTTAGACTATTTTCAAGAGGGTTCTTGAATATAATTTGTCATTGATTCACATAAATTAAATCAACAAAATGATAAGACTTTTAATGAACCACACACACACTGCCTGAGAGCAGGTTGTCAAGTGCTCCAAAATGTAAACAGAATATTTCACAATAAAGGATTTAAGAGAACAGAAACTATAATACAAAGTGGAAATGACAATACAACAATAAATAATTATGCTTGATACGTTTCTGACATTCCCAGTCTGCATACAAAAATTCAATCAAATATATGCAATACACTGGACATTTATTTTCATTTTTAACATTTTCTAGATGATGTATCTGTGAACAGGCCAGCAGAAACAGGTTAAAGACATCTGCAGTAAGGGCCTTGTTATTGTCATGCGTATTTGCGCCCGCGTGCAGGCCAGGCACGCATGCGTGCTGCCCGCAACCTATCGTATCATACATGTTTTTATTGTCATGCGCGCCACACGCACGCGGATCGCGGGTGGCTCGCACGGATGCGTGCCGCCCGTGTGCGTGTGGCGAACCTTGACAGTCAGTGTTGTTTTTACTGTCAAGCGGGTCGCACGCAGGTTGTATGATCAATATAAAAATCGATACAGAGAGAGTTATATTCGAGGTACATTTACGATGTTGCCTGTGGGACAAGAAAAATGTATTATATAAAAACAGAGATGCAAGGGACGCAGCGTGGTCCGAAAGGGGGTAGCGGGTTAAGGGGGGTCTGGCGGCCCCCACCGAATCTGGTAAAATCGTTCCAAAAATCTTGAAGAGGGTCGAAAAACAAGCAGTATAAGCTTTTTACCGACATTACAACCCCAAACGAAAACACAGTAATGGCGAAAAATATGATTTTTTGTGATTTTTATTTTTTTCAACCAGTTTAATCTATTTTTAAATGGTTTAAACGCAATCAAAAATTTGTTTTGGATGTGTGGAAGTCCCCTGAATTTTTTCAGATTTTTTGGTCAAGTAAAAACATGTGAATTTTAGGTTTCAATGCGAAAAAATCGCGAAAAACGTGGCATTTTCAAGATTCAACCCTCTTATTTTTAGGGTTGTTTTCATTTTCCCGAGTGGTGCTGTATAGTATAGATAGCGGTAATCGTCCTTTTTCGAATGCAGGCAATTGGACTCAATTTGGTCAATTCTGGTGAGCGGGGCGATTTTTTGAAAAAAACTCGAAATTTCAACTTTCGGTAAATTACGGCGCGTACTTGGTATAATGCGTCTTTGCTATAAAAAAATACATCTCTATAGTGGTTTTTGAGGTCGCTGATCACGAATTTGATGTCAAAAAAAAATTTATGACAACAAATTCACCCATACATATTTATTAACACAGGTTTGATAATGTAAAAAATATCATTGAATCACAGCATTTATACAATTTTAATATCGTGTTCAACTAATATAATCAATGAAACTAAATTTTCTGGTATAAATCATATTTTATTCAAGCTTACGTAATAGTCACACAGTAATATAAAATAGCATAATACTTTTTTACAGAGCTAAGTTAACAATTTTACAGTTTTAATCCTCGTAATGTACAGACGCCAGCATATCAAGCTACCCGAAACTGTCAGATTTTCCCAATCAATTTTGAACCTTATGCTTAAGGGATAAAGTTGAAAATCTATTAAAGAAATCCGACAGATTGTAGTAGCTTGATGTGCTGGCGTCTGTACAAGAAATAACAATTCATTACCTTTTATCAAATTCGTGATCAGCGATCTCAAAAACCCCTATAGAGATGTATTTTTTATAAAGACGCATTATACCAAGTACCTACGCGCCGTAATTTACCGAAAGTTGAAAATTCGAGTTTTTTTTTAAAAAATCGCCCCGCTCACCAGTATTGACCAAATTGAGTCCAATTGCCTGCATTCGAAAGAGGACGATTGCCGCTATCTATACTATACAGCACCCCTCGGGAAAATGAAAACAACCCTAAAAATAAGAGGGTTGTATCTTGAAAATGACGCGTTTTTCACGATTTTTTCGCATTTAAACCTAAAATTCACATGTTTTTACTTGACCAAAAAATCTGAAAAAATTCAGGGGACTTCCACACATCTAAAACAAATTTTTAATTGAGTTTAAACCATTGAAAAATAAATTAAACTGGTTGAAAAAAATAAAAATCACAAAAAATCATATTTTTCGCCATTACTGTGTTTTCGTTTGGGGTTGTAATGTCGGTAAAAAGCTTATACTGCTTGTTTTTCGACCCTTTTCAAGATTTTTGGAACGATTTTACCAGATTCGGTGGGGGCCGCCAGACCCCCCTTAACCCGCTACCCCCTTTGTAAGGAATTTGCTCCTGAATTTGAAAATCTAAGCAAAAATGAAAAAATGGAAATTGGTAAGTATCAAAGATTTTATTGTATTTATGTAGGTTACATTATATTGTCCAATATTTCTAATAATAAATTCTGAATTTGTTTGACAGAATTCCAAACGTGAATTCTATATACCGTCGGGCTCTGCATTGTCTATAGTTATACAACGTGTAACGTTAAATACGCAAAACCTCAGACACCCCAACTGATTTTTAATTCAATTAACCTATTTCAGAGAGAAAATAAGTCATTAAAAAAAATTGTAAAGGTTTTATGTGCTGTTTTAGTTTTACTGGCCATTCTGATCGTTTCTTGCGTCTGCGACGACGCTTTACCGAGGGAGGAGTCGTCACCGGGCCGCTGCGCCGCGCTGACAATGGGTTGCTTGACCTATTAATAAATAGACACGGCAACATTTTTAATGAAGATTTTTTGAAAAATGTGACCTATATTAAAAAGTGCTTCAATTAATTCTGCTCGTTATACTGATCAAACTATTTTCAGGTTTTGCGCATTTAACGTTACACGTTATATTTTTTTTTTTGTGGGAGAAATTGTTTCGAGCGTAAGGTCGCATAACATGTGTTGATAATGCAAACGCCTCATCTCTATGATGTATCATCAACTATGATGTATAATAATGAATAAATAAATATTATTATAATAAATATTAATAAATTTAAAATGATGTATAATACTACCATATTGACACGACTTCTCTTCCTGGCGACACGCACAATACTGTGGCGGCGTGGCGAAAATAATGCTCTGCGTGCGGCCCATACATAAAATACTAAATGTACAAGTGCGGCCCGCAGCACGCATGCGTGCCTGGCCTGCATGCGGGCGCAAACACGCATGACAATAAAAAGGCCCTAATCTGCATCTGTACAAACACATCGTTCATCCAATAGAACAACGACGTAATTACGAAAATGTTTTTTTAACAGTTCTTGAGTTTTCTCATGAAATTATTACAAATTATTATTGATAGTAAAGTAACATACATAAAAATATTAAATATTTTAGCATAATCATTGGATTAAAAGTTTGAAATTGAAAATATGATATAAAATATTTTCAATTTCAAACTTTTAAAACGTTCTCCTGAAAAATAGCTAAAACGTAATTACGTCATTGTTCTATTGGATGAGCGACATGTTGCCAGCTCGCTACTTCAATAACCTTCGACAAATTTGTTCTTAAATTTTATTTCCCGATGCGAACACTCATTTCAATCGAAAATTAAGTATGTGCGAAAGGGATGGAAGGTAATACATACATAGTTTGTTTGTTTGTTTCTACTTCGCTTCGTTGCCGAAGCATGCAAAAAATGGTATATGGCCGGCACACTGACCTACACCAAGGTTTCGGCCATATTATGGTCGTTGGGTCAATGACACCGCGCTATTGTCGCTTTTCTCATGGTTAGTGAACCAATATTTAAATGGTGTTCTTTTTTGTTTAACACTTTTATGCTATTTAATATGTTAGAAGAAATCATATTTTCAATTTCAATGTTACGATTTATTTGATAGTTCCTAAATACTCCTATGCATTAGTATTGCTAGTCTTTTCATTTATTGTTTTATTGTCGTCTCCACTTTGTATAAACACACCCATTTCACGTTTAATATTCTTTATTTCTCACTTTGGTATTTCCATGTTACATGAGATATTACATCAACAGGAATATAAACTCGAACGTAACGTATCTACTTCAAAATCATAATTTACTTTGAATAACATCATAACAATGCAATGCATAAATCCCTATAGTGTTCGAATACTTACTATTATGTATTAAATTCATGAAAATATATACATATCACATCTATGAGCTATCCTAGGGCACTTTCGCGATATTGTAAAAAATATATTTGATGAACCTAAACGATTAGGTAATGACTCCGAGCTCCTCCATTGTGTCCAGATCCCGCATCAGCATCTGTACCGTCTGTTTGGTGCGCGGGAAGTAGTCCGCTGTCTCGTCGTCCTCGAACGATGGGTCTTGAGATTCTAGTTCTGAAAACGAATATAAAATTTATTTTATGTGGTAGTAAGTCATGAGTATACCTTGCCTTGTTACGTAAAATTCAAAAGCTTTTTCTCACTTTTTTTCCTATTTACTAATAGTATAGTTTTTTATAATAAGTACTATGTTCATAACACAATAAAATATGTTATAAAATATGTTCTTCGATTTTTAACAATATAATTCAACAAGTTTTACTAACAATAACCTAATGTATATTAAAACCTTCCTCAACATATAGAGATTACATTAGTGAAAGAATTATCTAAACTGATTCATTAGATTTTGAGAAAATAGCTAATATGGGTATTGAATAAAGAACTTCCGTTTTTTTTGAAGTCCGTTAACAAAATCAACTTTAATTTTGATTAAATAAACAAAATTTAACGTTTGTCAACGTCATTGACAAAAAAAGTCACGCACTTTTTCCGAGCAAAAGTGAGTAATGAGGACATCTGAAGAATCGAGTCGATCTTGTCAAGAATATTGCCTTTATCAAAATATAGTGTATGGTGGTTTCAATAAACTGTACCTTGCTTAACTTCACTATAAAATACTAAATGATATTCATTACGATTTTTGATATATCGTGTCTCAAATTGGGAGCATGGGGGTGTGCCAATTTTTTTGCACGCAAGTGTAAAATAAGTAATATCTTAGTAAGCTAAATATGTATAGTATGCATTACAATTGGGTTCACGTCGAAAGTGCAATGGATTAACTTTAAAATCATGATAAAGTCCACTGCTCTTACTAGTCAGACAAGGGAACCGTTTGATTTCGAGTTTTAGTGAAGAGGAGGTCTATGTTTTCGATTACAGTATGTATTACTGAAGTGGTGCTTTACCTGCAACCTGTGCTTCAATGGAATCAAGCCTAGCGTCGATGAGCGCTTGGCAACGCTGCAGGTGCTTCAACAGTTGTCGGCGACACGCTGCGTTCTCTATCGGTGCTTCTGGCTGGGGGGCCGAGATTACGGTACGCTGCGCTTCTTGCTCTGAAAATATAATTATGAGCTATTTGTTAGTAACGAACACATATAGGGTGACTGGTAATTAGTGACCGATACTTAAACACATGATTCTACTCATCATTACAAACACCTTATACTATGGGACCAAACCTGAAATCGCGAAAACAAAATCAGCTGTTTCCTACATTTTGACGACTCGTACGAACATAAATGTAGGGAACAGCTGATTTTTTTTTCGCGATTTCAGATTTGGTCGGATAGTAAAAGTTGTTTGTTGTCATGAGTAGAATCATGTATCGGTCACTAATTACCAGTCACCCTATATAATAACACTCACTCTAGGATAAGTATTAATTTGATAACCTTTACACTGAATGACATTATCAGAATCTGACACCAATCCAAGGAGTTCAAAATCCAACACAAAATAGTTGTAAGCGCCCTAGAAATATTCAAACAACAATGATGTACCCTGGATTTCCGCCTAAAACTGCTAACATCTTTACCACAGCTTTAGCTATTATTTTATAGACGAACAAGCTGTTTCGAGAAAAGTAGCGCCATACCTTGAACAGACTTGGCAAGTCGTTCCAACTCCAACGTGCTGATAGGCAAGTCCAGTGACGCTCCCCCGGGACTTGACATTAGGCCACTCAGTAAGGTGTGGGAATTGAGCTGGGAACTTTGTGTGTACCTGAAGAAAGCAGATCATAGTAACGTAAAAAATTACAACATAATATTTGAACACCTTAAGTTGTAGGAGGCGAGTCGATCAATGAGAGTAGTCTTATTTTCAGACATTTTTAATAACATATTCATCAACATTTCTGAAGAATAAATACCTAAACAGTCCATGCGATCAGATAATAAAAGATTATTTCTATGTAGCTATTTTCAGATTCCGCACACTAATATTCCCTTGTAAGCAAACCCATGACAGCAAAAAAACTGGTCGGAATGACTCCGACCGTTAAGAACCTCAGGTTCTGCGTTAGTTTTACTGCCGCCTATCTGCCTTCTTGGTCTCGTGGTCGCAAGGGCGACTGCTGAGCGTGAAGTCCTGGGTACGATTCCCAGGTCGGGCAAAGTGTTACTGGGTTTATCCATTAGGAATTTCTCACTAACAGCCCGGAGTTTGCGTGCCTCGGAAAGCACGTTAAGTAGTTGGCCCTGCGCCTGATCTCTCTCCGGTCGTGTCGGATTGCCGACCCATCGGACTATGAGAGTGAGGGAAGAGAGAGTGCACTTGTGTCTCACTTGTGCACTGTAACATATCGCGCGCCGAAGGTTAGTCTCTGTAAGGCTGCCTGTCCATTGACGCGGAGCGAGGATGCAGAGCGAAGAAACGGAGAAATATTAACCAATAGAAAAATGACATTGAGATTTTATGCCATCGTATTGGTTAATATTTCTCCGTTTCTCCGCTCCGCAGCCTCGCTCCGCGTCAATGGACAGGCAGCCTTAAGATTGGCCGCCATGACCGAGCCCGAAATACGGTCTAGAGGACTATACAGGTTGAAATTGGAAACATGCGACAAATCGAAATGAGAGATTGTACTCATAATTGTGAACAACTTTTACTATGAGATAAAACCTGAAAACGCGAAAAAAAATCAGCTGTTCCCTACATTTATGTTCGCATAACTCGTCAAAATGTAGGGAACACCTGATTTTTTTTTTCGCAATTTCAGGTTTGGTCCCATGGTAAAAGTTGTTCATAATGATGAGTACAATCTCCCATTTCGATTTGTCGCATGTTTTCAATTTCACCCTGTATATTACCGACTATGTCTAATGTTATCAGCCAGCTAGTATGCGACCCTGCACCTACCTCTCATGTTCCTGTTCGTCAAAGGTCGGGGCGCGTATGTCCAGCGGCAGGTCCTTCACGTCATCCGGCCGCAGCGGCTGATTCTCCTTGTCCATGCTGTTGATCATGATGTTCAGGTCCGAGTAGTCCGAGTTCAGCTTCTCCTGCGTGTACTGGATCTCCACCTGCTCCCAGTCTTTGGCCCAGAGGTAGAGTTTTGGGTGGTCTTTCTTGCTGTGGAAGAACAAAAACATTATAAATAATTATGTTCTGGTCTTGAATGTAATACAGTTGAATTGGGTTATTGATGAATGGTATTATTGTCTAATGGCTGTGTTAAATACGTACCTTATGTTAAAGGAAACATGACTATTTCTGAGGGACTTATAATTGCTATATGAATAATATTTATAGACCTCCCTATTCAGTTTTCTGCTCCAAACATCTTTTTTTTCTGTGGGAATAATATAGGTAACACATACAAGGGCCAGAAGGGCCTGTTTACAATCTCCGAACAGTCTCTACTAACCAATAGAATCTAAAAAGAGGATTTTATACGAAATTATCCAAATAATGTAACAGGAACTTTCTAAATTTCGAGGTGAAACGGGCTTTGAGAAAAATAAACAAAAAATTTACTCACGTAGCCACATAGTACTTGACCCTCAGCGCATGCAGAGCATCCTCTATTCTGAGCAGATTGCCGGCCACCTCGTGCGAGCGCCGTAACGTCTCGCACGGCTTGCCAGCCGGCAGTAGACCCTCATACAATCGGTCCTGGTCGTGCAGGAACCTCTGCGACCGACGGCCACGGCGAGGATTTAGGCAGATGCTGCATGTGTATTTTTCTGGGACCTGGAACGTTGAAAGTAGAGGAATCTGAGCAAATATAAATGTGATAGTGGCAGGACGTAGGAAATACACATTGCGTAAAATTTCAATCTGTTATGCTAGCAGAGCCACGGCGGCACTCCCATATCAACAGCACCTAGTCCATGAGACATAACTTCCGTTGAATCGACTAAGTTATAAGAGGCCTTTTCCCTTCTGCACGGTTTTATGAATCCTGGATTTTGACAGGTAAAGTAGGCATACTCACGTCACACTCCCTCTGTATGTTGTGGCACATGGCGTGCTGCCAGCACAGACACAGTTCGCACTGCACCATGAGCCCATCCTCCTCGCGGAACCCGCAGTGACAGTTAATGATCTCTTCGCGTTTCATGTGCACTAACTTTATTTTCTCGCCATCTAAAAACAAGGACATTAATTAGTTTCAAATTTAATATAGGGTCAAATTAAATTGATTGGCGAAACTTCACAGAAGCGATGCATTTTCTGTTTTGCTCAGTGTAGTGGATTAAAATATTATAAAGATCTAGACACTCGCCCCTCTTTCGCAGGGTTTTTACGACTTGACAAAAAGATCGACATTTCTCTACATTATGGTGAAAACTAAACACCTAAATTCAATATTTGGCGGTCGTCGGTTCTTCTAATGCATCGGTTCATGGGATTTTCCCAGTGTGTAGTTTAAGCAGTCTCCTGCGCGTTTTTTTGAAACATTACACCAAAACATGAAAACAAAGAGGCGTGGCCGTACACATTTGTGTATGAAAACACGATGTTTTTGTTTTCCAAACTGCATTGAAAACATTCCCCGCGCGGGTGAAGAGAGCATGGGTTTGTTTCATTGTCAACCGCCACGCGCACCGCGCACATTAGCATTTAGCATTTTGCATAATTCCAACTGACACAGGTTTTGAGGTTATATTGTCTTCTGACTAGTTGACACTAATCTAAAAATATTTGAATACGCAGGACACAGCTTGTGTATAAAAACAAATGTTAATGTGTAAAGTTTTTGTGTCATGTTTCGAAGAAACCCGCGCAGGAGACACGGCTTTAGATGAGCTAAGTATTCACACAAACAGACCCAAAAAGTGACTTTATTTTTAATATTTAATAATAATATAACTTACTCTCAGTAAACATATACATATGAGCGTCCTTAATCTCCTCATTAGACTCCGAAGACACAGGCGCCACTTTACAATCAACCTTCGAGTCTGGTGTTCCAGACCTGGGGAAACTGGACCTGGTTTCAAAGTCCGAGTTCGGTCCAAACCAGTCCTCTTCTTCACTGGCTGGCCTCTTAGCAGCCAGCACGAAAGTCTTACGACGTTTATCGCCTTTGCGCTTCCTCTCAAACACAGGTTTAGTCACTGTGTGCGTGGATATAGCACTCTCGAAGTCTAACGGTATTTCTAAAGCAGGTATTTCCATGACATTGTCTATAGGTGCTCTGTCTTCTACATCAATTTCTTCGTTCATAAGATCAGGTATGGGCGGTTCCGGTTCCGGTCTTCGAACGGGTAATAATACCCGTGGTCGCTTCACAGGCTTGTTGATGAGAGCCTGCCGCAGTTTGGGCGAGTCCTGACTCCTGGGCACAGTTATACTATCACCATCTTTGACCGGCGTAACGGGTGTTGTATCCACATGTAATTCAGTTTCAATGTCCTTTACTTCTGGTTTGGGTTCCTCCCGCTTGGGTGGTCGAGGTATCTTCACTTTGATGATTCTGTCATCTTTGGATCGAGGAGTTTCCACCCCCACCGGCTTGGTTCTTGCATACGCTAAGTCTAACACTTTAGGAGTCGCTCCCATCATCTTTCTGAGCTCTTTGTGATAGTGTTTGATATGCATCTGTAGTAAAGTGTTGTTTCGGAAGTTTTTGAAGCATCCCTCAGCCGGACAACGAAGAAGGTTCTCGATTATTTGCACTTTTAGCGAGCCCACATATACTGGAAAGAAGGAGTCATCAGATTAAACATCTACAAGCTGTTGATGTTATTAAAAAATAAAGTGTTATGTGTAGATACGTACCATATCCATCTTCTAATGGCGGTGCATCGAGGTAAGCTTCACCAGGAATACAGTCACTGACGCTTAAACTACCTGGAGATGGCACAGTATCTTCTGAGGGTACGTACTGTAGTGAAAAATTAAACATTAGTATATTTTACATAAAGATTTTGGTAAGACCACGCATCTTTAGTAACGCTTTCACTGAAATCTAGAGATTAATCATGATCTTCATAAATTATAAACTATTAATAAAAACCATTATAAACGTGAAAGTCTGGAATGTGTGTTTGTTAGTTTGTCCTTTTACGCAACAGCCTGTAATTGGCATGCTATCACTAATTTTTGTTTGTATGTTGTGTTTTATTTGTGTTTGTTTGTGTGTTGTTAATTAAAGTTAATAAATAAAACTGTTTGTTTTGTAATTGTAAGTTTTCTGAAGAAATAAAATAAATAAACAGAGCAATGGATAAACATTTACATCACGCTACGACTCTTTGGAGCCGGCCAGAAAGAAAAAAAAGGCAGAAAGAACTCTAAGCGAAAAAGAAGAAAACAGGCAAGCGACGCGATGCGACGGGTCTAGTCGCGGGAACCAAAGATTCCGCGCGGGCAAAGTCGCAGGCAGAAGCTAGTATAATATAAACTAGCAAAAAGTCAAGTCGTAAAAATCGTTAGAAGCACCAGCGGTTTTAACGACTTGACAAAACATTAAAATGTCTTTTTAATATGAAAGTTTAATACTAATATGTTAAACATATAACCCTTTCGGAATAACTCTACATATACAACATTAGTTTTAGTAAATGTGAAACCCGAAACACAAAGTTATGAGCTTGTTATGTTACCTGGTTGTCAATACAAAAACATGCTCACCACACGGCGCCCCCGCGCGACCCGCGCTTCCTCATTGATAATAATTTGGCAGTAGGTAGGTACAGACGCCAGCACATCAAGCTACTATAATCTGTCAAAATTCTTTACTAGGTTTTCAACTTTATTGCTATAGCATAAGGTTCAAAGTTGATTGAAAAAAATTTACAGTTTCGGGTAGCTTGATGTGCTGGCGTCTGTACCTAACCGTACGGCGACTGTATTGTAATTAACTGGTGATAACACTTGCAGGTTTTGGACTGTCGTAATGGTCATGTGTACGTAGATATTATTATGCACTTTATTCGTAAATGCAGCCGTAAGTGATAAAATGTAATCAATGCGATTTGTTGCACCTTATGCCAAACACTTAAAGTTCAAAGTGGATGAAAAGTGTTAAACATCGCATTACTTAACCACGGCAGGCTCTAAGTACAAATAACAATTTTCTACAATTAACAATCTTGGCGTGTTTAAAAATTTTAATCATTACTATTTACAATAACTGACTTAATCACTATTTACAATGTCTTACTAATTACTCCCTACTCAAACATATCCTAACAATTGCTCGAAATGTCCCCCTCTTTGTCTTATGCACAGACAAGCGCGCTTACGCCTATTTAATTTACTTAAAACGTAATTAGTATTTTGAATACAGTTAAATGCACTTTCAATTTGGTTTTTTAAGTCGGTTTCGCGCGTTATGGAACTGAACGGGAGCGTGACACGTGCGCGTCAACCTGTAGCATCCGGGCCACTGAAAGGGTTGTTTTACCCCCACCCCGCTGTGCGCCCGCGCCTACTGCCGCTATGACCTGCCGTGACCTGTGCTGTGCGCATATGATTGTGGATAGGTACTAACTATCGCTCGGTGTCCAACTTGTAAACTTTTAAAAATATTTTTGGGACAAAATATAACATGGTGTAAAAATTATTGATAATTATTCTGAAAAAACTGTATTTAGGTTTCGCATAAACTAAAAATAATGTTGTATAATGGTAAAAACCGCTTCGAAATCCGTTGCGTAGTTTGGAAGAACAACGTGGTCACACACGCACACGCACAGACACGAAAAGCGACTTTAATTTATAATATGTATAAAAGCCGACACTTACATCTTTCGGCACCTTCATCTTAATAGTTATCCTGGGCCTCCTCTCCTTGACCTTACTATCTCTGTCTCTCTTCTTCTTAAGACTCAACTTCCTTCGCTTTACAAGCGGCGAGGTGCTGCTGAGCGTGCCGGGCGGCAGGAGGGTGGCGCCCGGGGCTCCGTCGGGCGTGTGCGAGATCCAGCCGAGGCGCCGCGCCAACTTTAGGTGCACACCGAAGTCTGTGAGCGCGGGTTCGTACCCTTCCGCTATAAGGTCTGGTTTGTTCTCTAAGTATAGACGCATTTCGTTCTTCGTGTGGAATCTGCGGTTGTCGGGGCTAGAATTGAGAAAGCTATAGGTTAGGGACATCCTTATGCTCTGTGTGGACCGAAAAAATGCGCGGATCCTGTAGTATACACGACGAGAGCAAACCCGCAATTAAAAGCTAGTAAATAAATAAAGATATTTGTGTGAGGTTTTCGAGGTAACGTACCTGACCAACACAACGTCCCATTTGCCTGCAGAGTGCCCGAAGCTCCTACGAACCATGTGCTTGCTCCAACCCTCTGGTAATCTTTTGTCTTCGACCTAAAATACAAAGAGATACGTCTTTATGCTTTGACTACAAGACGATATAAATGTTAATAAGAAAGCAAAAATTACATTTTTTTCCGAAAACCACACGGCCGCGCGTTTGTCGCGAAATTGAATGTCAATATTCAATATCACAAACATAAGAAGATAGTAGCAGACAAGTCCTATCTCCTAATTTCAACAAACTTCAAACACGCAAAGTTAAAGAAATAGATAAAATGATGGATTTAAGGTGTTTTACTAAATAAATTCACGAATACTGAAGAAGTATGAGTGCCTACCTGCACACTCCTCCTAGGGAGCGGCACCTGAGCACCGGGCTCCGCCCTGGGCTCGCACTCGATCTCACTCACAGCGCCCACAGGCTGGCCATTCACCCAGTGGCAGCACCACTCGCCCGGCATCAGGAACGACTCCGGCATCGCCACGCCTTTCCCCAACTCTTGCTCCTTCAGCATCTGTTCGCGCATCTCGTCCATTTGCTTCCTCATCATTTCCAGCTCACTCTTCACCTTCTCCACTTGCTTCTTCACTTTCTTCTCGCGTAACATCCGCAATTTCTTACCCTTCTTTACCTTTGATAATTTCTTACTTCTATCTTTTGGTTCAGTCACCTCTTGTGACTCTTGCTTAACTTCTACTTTTGGTTCTGGTTTTATTTCTGGAGATGTCAGCATTTCTTCTTTCCGTTCTAGCTTGGGTGAGGGTTCTAGCTTGGGTGAGCGGACCTTTTCGGCGTTATTCAGACCGTCCTCTAGTTTGTTGATGACCTCTTTGATTCTGTCAATAACTTCCTCGTGTGTGACGTCGTCTGGTTTCTCGAATTGTTCGAGTTTCACTTCCTCGTCTAGTACCTAATTATAAAATAGACAATAAGTACAGATACAAAAAATAATTAGCTACAGCTAAAAGTTTCAAGGTGTATATCGATAATAAAGCGCGCCACCCGCCGAGCAGTCTGTTTGCGCGCTTACCGCGCATAATCGATACGCACCTTAACACCACTCACTTGCTCATTACCAAAGGCCGGCTTTAAAAGGAATTGACAGTTTTAAATGAGAAAAAACAATATAAGATCCATCATCGAATTATTAGAAACAAAAACTTCACTTACCGGGTCTAGTTCACCTTTCAGGTCTTCCAACTGAATAAGGTCTTCATTATCAATACAGGTTTGAGACACTACAGGCCAAGTCGCTTCTTCATTTGTCATGTCAGTGGTTCCTTGTTCTACTTCCTCCTTGGTTACTTCCTCCTCCAGGACTGATTCATCTTCCTCCAAATTTTCTTTAACTTCCAGAGGTACTGGTTCCTCTTGGCTTACAGTACCAATGATTGAAGCTACGGCATCTACGGCTAATATTTATATTAGGAAATAACAAAACATTGAAACTGCAGAATTAATACAAGTTTAGAAACTAAACAGCACTCACCAGGTAGTTCAGTCTTTATCTCAGTCTTCGCTTCACTCTCAAGCTTCAACTTGACCACCTTCTGTCTTCTCTTCTTCAGAATCCTTGGTTTCCTTTCGATTGTCTTCTGCATCTTTTCCTTCTGAATCTTCTCCTTACGTGACTTTTTCTGTCCTATATTGAATATTTCTTTTATGTTAAGTTTGCGTTTCATTTCGCGGCGTTCGCTTTTTGATCCTAAGTAGTCTCTTGTGGGATCGAAGAGATGTGTGTGGAAGGCAGGGCTAGGGAACTGTGTGTTTGTTTGTGGGGTGGTGTTGCTAGGCCCCGCGCCGTACGTGAGGGGAGCCGACGTCGCGTCAACATCGCCCGCCTTCGAGCGCAGTTTATGAAGCCTACTCGTGTTACACGTCCAATGGCAACCATCATCAAATACTATCTCGAAATTGCCTGCCAAAAAAAAAAATAAAAATAAATGTATTTGTAGTTTGTACACGGTACTACTTTTTTTTTATAGATGGGGCTTTCATGAGGTCATACGAATCGAGCAATTATTTTAGAATTGATTCTATAGGCTATTAGACAAAAAAAACAATTATCACATTTTCTCATGTTTTTCTAATCTTCGAGTATAAAAAATTACCTAAAAACGTATTACATGAAAATGTGTTTTATTTATAACTAGCCTCTGCGCGCGACTTCGTCCGCGTGAAATTCCTTGTTCCCCCATACCACCCTCTCCCGCGCTTTTGTCTAGCGTTCTCTCAGATTTTTTTTTAATTTTTGCTCTGCTCCTAACGTTCGTAACGTGAAGTTAAAAACCTATAATTTTAGCCTTTATCCTTCCTCAAAAATTGGGCTGTCAAATGCAACAAAAAAAAAACCCGACTGATGTTCTCAGATATTAGCGCGTTCAAACAAACAAACAAACAAACTCTTCAGCTTTATTATTAGTATAGATATAGATAGATAAATGAATACTCACCATCTCCCAAATCTCTA
This sequence comes from Eremobia ochroleuca, assembly GCA_949629135.1. NCBI lineage: Eukaryota > Metazoa > Arthropoda > Insecta > Lepidoptera > Noctuidae > Eremobia > Eremobia ochroleuca. The sequence goes on from OX451387.1 coordinate 6,718,203, forward strand.
AGTATAGTCGCTATAAAGCGTCGGTTATCGCGCCACCTCGCGAGGCATCGCTCGCCCACTGCGTAGCTCAGCCTACTCTTTTCTTCTACCTTTACATCTTTGAACTCCTCTTTCAAACTGGCTATCGGTATAGTATCAGTAAGGCTTTCCTCGGAACTAGGACCGGGTTTCACCGTGGTTGTACTGGTTGTAGTTGTGACGCTACTGGCAGCAGATGAATTGATCGGGCGTAAGCGTGGACTGCTCACGCTTATCCATTCGTCATGTCTGCAATAGTTTTTTTTTTTTTTATGTTTAATGGTAGCCATCTTTTTTAAAGATACCAAAATAATGAGGGTGAGGTTGCAATAAAAGAAGTAGGTGTAAGTACTAGTCGCGATTTTAGAGGGTGCAATAAATCTAGGTACTAGTCGCGATACCCAACTGCTGAATGGCTAAATATTTTAGACTTTAATATGAAAAATTTAGATTGGGTTGAAATACTGGATCAATGTAAATCAGCCATTATACGGGGTGTCCGAAAAGTCATGGATTACCTTTTACCTGCTGATGGGCCACATTGGGATCTAACAATAAAAAAAAAAGACCTACCAATATTTTTTTTTTACACCAAGGGCGATCAAAAATAAGGTAATTTTTTTTTGGTGAATTTTAGGTTTTTAAAAGATGAAATCTGTAACTTTCTTGTATTTAATCGATAGTAGGATGATTCAAGATGAAACCTGTAATCGAAAAAGTTTTCATTCGTAGAAATGGCATGGAAAAAACTGATCAAAGGTAGAGATTTTCCAAAATTTCATTAAACATCAAAAAACTCGGAAACCATAACTTTTACTATGGTCATTTTTTTTTATTGGTAGATCACAATCTGGCCCATCAGCATGTAAAAGGTAATCCATGACTTTTCGGACACCCAGTATATTCCGTACACGGACTAGAATTTCTAGTCCGTGATTCCGTACGACAAATACTTTAACCACTAACATAACAATATTCTCAGATAAAAGCTACGAAACGTTTACCACGAAAAACAGAAATACAAATCGACGAAAATTAAGTACGCAAAGGGAAAATCTTAGTAATAAAATTAATTAAAATAGTAATAATAATAAAAGCAACAATACATTTACCTGCGTCCTTCACGCAATGTTTTATTACGTGTATTATACGAAAAAGACATTACAATTACGATAAAATAATGATTGAATTCACAGCCCGAAAATTACGCAATCATAGAAAAGTGACACTTTTGTTTTTATTTTTTTTTTATTTTTTTTTTGTAGCCAGCCTGTATTGCCTTTTATGAAAAAAGTATTTATTGCATTGCATACTTTTTTTTTTGTATTATTTTAATTAAGGTTATCGAGGTTATCGCCCTGCGTAAAATATTACAGTAGTTATTAAAACGAGAATTAGCATATACCTACATTTTAAATTGTATTATATTGTGCTTGTCTGATGAAGAGCGACATGATCAAGCACACTGTATGCATTCTTGTGCTGCTGGTGCGCAAGATTTTTAAGATTCAGTAGATTACCATCAATAGTAGTAAGTACTCACCTTTTTACATCAATATAATGTATGAGCACTTCCATATCCTCATAGTCAACTTCCATAATGTCTGCAGGATGCCATTCATTTCCAAAGTCCTTAACCTCGACCTTAGAACCAATGGAGAGTGCCGTACTGGTGTTACCTGTAAAGGAGAGGAGGAATATTTCAATATGGTGGATTGCCACAAATGTACAATGCGTTTCAAATAAGAATAGGATCGCCTTAGCGCCATGTTGTGACGTCATAGCTGTCAAATCGAATAAATTGGGTAGGGTCAGCAAAACAAGATATTTTTTAAACAACATTTATTTACGAATCATGAAGGAAGATTTTTTAATCACAATTTAGGTATTCAATTCAGATCATGTCTGCATCACTGTTTGAGTGGTCATCGTCATTGTCATCACTATTATCATCACTGCTGCTTTCCCCTATCAAATAAAACATGGATTAATGTAGGTATTTAATATTTTATATCACCAACTGCTATTTAACATAAAAATAGACATTCTGTTACCTGCATTTATAATAAATCTAAAGTTATCATCGTCTTCAAATATCTCTCGTTGCCAGTATTCATTTTCTATTCTTTTGACGTGGCTAATTTTTGTTCCAATCGTCGCTCGTAATTGAAGCAAATGCTTCTATGTCAGACTCTCAATTTCACTTTCAAGTTGCCTAACGTAGTTATGACTAACTTTTTGATGTTTTTTTCACTTTGATTTAACTAAGACTCGGTTAACAAAAAAAAAAAAAAATGTTATTGATATGCAAGTAACTTTTCTTTGCAAACCGTACTTTTCAATCAACATTTGACAGATAGAGGTCATTGACATTCCTATTCTTATTTGAATCGCATTGTAATCAGAAATGTTAACCCCTATTAAGAAATAGATTGTAGCAAAGTTTGTTGATGCTGTTGATTGATTGTTCTTGTTGTCTTGTATTTGTTGTGTTGTTTATTGATTTTTGTTGTAATTGGTTGTGTGTTGTTGTTAGTGATTGATTGTGCATGCAGTTCCAACCATTAGGTTTACCTTTTCACCAGAGGATTAAAATATCTGTAATTTTATTTACATGAATATTACAAATCTGTGAAAAGATGATTATTTAATTTGTCTTACCTTTGTCTACAGGACTAAAAATGTCCTTACTTGCAACATCTTTCTTCCTAGCAATCTCGAGCTCAGACTCATTGAGTATCATATCTATAACACTGCTGGCCACACATAGTGTCTCTTCCTGACTTGGCTTATTAACATCTGCATCCTTATTTTTCTCACTAGTCTGAATATCTGCTTCTCTCTGGTCCTGTATCTCTTTCTCTTGCGCTTCGATAAACTTCTTTATAGCATCTACATTCTCAACCTCACAATCTTTGCTGAAACCTTCCACTGGGGCAGTTATGTCTTCCATTTCTTCATCAGTGTCAGAATCCCATGGAAATATTGATGGAATCGCGTCTGCAAATCAACTGTGTTATTAGTCATTGTTTTTTTTTTATGTAATATCTTTAACATGCAATGATTATGCAGTGGTTTCTACAAGTGCATCCTGGAAGAATAATTAATTAATGTAAATGACACTTTTGAGTTTTCATACTTCAACATTTCATATCCATAAATCTTATGTCTACTGACAGCAATAACAAAAGATATGATAGGAAATCAAAAAGATCCAATATAACTTTTTCTAAACTATTAAATAAGTTTTACATCCAAATATTGCAGAATGCTTAGCAAGTGTACTTTATTAGCCAATACAATGAAATAGACAGAAAACATAGAGACACAGCTACCAGTGCCCTTTAAAAATAGCAACCAAAACTACATTACCATTCAATACAGAAAATAAGAAATAACATCTAAGTGGCTACATACAAAAAGAATACAAATCATAATCAACTTAAACCATTGATAATAAACAATAACCCAACAAGCAATATGGACATTCTACGAAATACCTGTTCTCAATTTGTATTTAGAGTCCTTGAAACTTTGAAAATCATTTTTACAGAAATGCCGCGAGCACACAAACTTGGGTAACTCTGTGTCTGTGTGTTTGTTATGTGTTACAGTTATCCAAATGTTATGTAATGCTACATTTTTTGGAAACTTGTGGTATGTTACACCTTTATCCTCCTTTCTCGTTGAACATGACTTACAGTGGTCAATGCAACATTTTTTTACAGCCATCCTAATGTTAATATATGATGTATTAACAATATATTCAGTGCTTATTGGTAAAAGTCAATAGAAAAGTAACAGGTAATAGAGAGACTATTGTATGAAAGTGTCCTAGTTCAAGCTTAGTATGTGCAAGTTATAACTGAAGTCTGTAACAGTAAGCATCATTTCAAACTATTGTACTTCCATCAGTAACCCACCACAGGCACTCAAAACACACTTGTCAAGATTATTTTAACAGACTATGAAGTACTTTTGCTAAAGATTCCTACATCGTAGTGTCATTAGTTGTTACAGTGCAGTGTTGAGCATCCTAAACAAATTAAAACTGTAATTAATGAGTGTTTGGCTGGCTCCTGTAACACAGGTGTTTCCACCTAGTACAGGAGTCAGGGCTTCACTTTGTTTAGGTCACTAAACATTTTTTAGGTCAATAATGAATATGTTTATTTATTTAGTTTATGTTGCAAGTTTACATTGTTATTTGTGGCTTGCATAGTGAGAATTGAGCTTTAGTTTTAGTTTTTTACATAGTATGAAAACAATAATCATAATCATTTCTAATAAGAACAGTTTAGTAATTCATCTAGATGTAGAACTTAAGAAGATCCCAGGGAAGCTTACCATGTCAGAATCAACCAAATATAGAAATTTAGAACAACCTTAGCACAACATAAGCTTGATTGAGCTGTAAAGCTGGCAAGAATGAAAAATTGTATCCAGAATCACATCAGAGTATTCCTACATAGTACGCCCCAAGACCCAAGGCTCCCAAGGACTCAAGGAGGTAACGAATAGCAAACCCATTAATTCCAAGCAAGCTGACAGAAATACTCAAATTATTCATTTCATTTACTGACAAAAATAATAAACATAGGATATGAACTCCACGCGGTGAAAGCAGCTAGATATAAAATAATATGTTAGTAAAAGTAATAATATCTCTTAATTGCTTTTTTGATATTATGGATAATGTTATTGGTAAACACAATCGAAATTATTTTCATAAAGAAACCAGAGTATACAAACCTGATAGTCACAGTTAATAGTAGTTTAATCAAAACAGTATATATATATGCATTTTTGTACGGAAATCGTCGTAATCTTCAACATTATAAATGGAATTTCATAATAAAAACACTCATTCAGGTTAGGTACTAACCAAAAATTATTGATTGACAACCAAACCAAAAAGAAGAAGTGTTGCTGCCCCACAAAATATGATCGATATTATCCGACTGATCCAACTCCACATCATCATCTTGGTTGTTAGTCGATTATACAAAAGTAAATAATATTTAATAAAGATATAATTAAATTGATAATTTTTATTCAAAACAATAAATAAAAACTGCTACTAGAATAGAATACAATACTCTTTATTATGTACCATCATATAAATTACAGACATATACAGACATTTTACAATAGGCGGTCTTGTCGCTAAGAGCGATCTTTTAAAGACAACCTTCATACTACCACTGATTTTGGCTCGGATCGGATTACGCTTAGTGCGTGAATATTTATCCATCTTTAATTTGATTGAGTCCGTCATTGTTATTTACAATTAATAATGTTTTAACATTTAACACTTTTTATCATCACGTCAACTTAATTTTTGTCTACTTGTCTTTGAACCAATAGAAAATCGATAACTCGCAACACTAAAAAACCAAATTAATTTTGCAGTCTTTTCCACTTTTAACATAGCATCATTGTTATGTACGAAAGAGACATAGTATAAGATTTATTTTAAGTGTGACAAGGACAACATGTATGTTGCAAGAAGTTATTCAACGATATAATGTAACTTTGGCCTCAAATCGGGACTGACGGTGACGTTTGACCTTTATTTATTTTGACGTCTAACATATTCAACAATGAGTGAACGTGAAACTGTTTTGTAAGAAGAAAGCTTATCAAATCACGTCAACAATTGATATTTATAGTGCGAATTTGCTCTAAGATGGATTTAGCAAAGTCTCTGTTTAGTTCACGCGATCATGAGGGCTATGTGGGTCGGGAGGACCATGAACGTAAAATAAGTGCTGCATTAGCTGATGACGACCCTGAAGATATGATCGATGCGATACGAGGATTGAACATCGCTGATGAGCTTCTTCCGGCACCGGGTGGACCATTCTCCGCACTGACGGCTAGTATGGTACCTCAAGACATAATGGCTAAATTGGCACAACCAGAATCTGAAGGTCACGGTGGTGGACTCCCGGATTACAGATTTGACGAGTTTGGATTTTGTGTTGAAGAAGAAGATGGACCAGAACAGAGTTCGAATAAATTACTAGCAGACGCGTTTGTAGAAGATGACCAACACCGTCTGCAGTGGGAATTTTACAGCAAAGAAATAAACTTTTCGGAAGGAGAAGGAAAACTGGAAAAAACTGACAAACTGCAAAAAATTGTGAAAGATGGTGTGCCACACTCGCTCCGCCCTCAGGTTTGGATGCATTTATGTGGTGCAAACAAAAAAAGAGCTTCTACCGAAATAACATACCATGAGATTGTACGAGCATCAAGTGACGATGGATTGGTGACAAGTAAACAAATTGAAAAAGACTTGGTGCAAATATTACCTAATAATGTTTGCTTCTCTCACCCAACTAGCACTGGTGTACCAAGATTGCGTAGAATACTGAGGGCACTAGCATGGCTTTACCCTGATATTGGATACTGTCAGGGAACCGGAATGATCGCAGCATCTCTACTGCTGTTAATGGAAGAAGAAGATGCATTTTGGATAATGTGCACAACAGTAGAAGACTTGTTACCAGCATCTTATTACTCTTCTACTTTAATAGGAATACAAGCAGACCAAAAAGTTTTAAGAAGCCTGATTTCAACTTACTTACCCGGTATCGATCAGGTTTTAAATGCCCATGACATTGAGCTCTCTCTTATAACAATGCATTGGTTTTTGACTTTATATGCTAATGTTGTTCACATGAAGATTTTACTCAGAATTTGGGATTTGTTCTTTTTGGGTGGTTCTTTAGTGCTGTTTAAGGTGACCTTGGCTATGCTAAAAATTAGAGAGAACAGATTTACGGAAATATCAAATTCAGCACAAATTTTTAATGCACTATCTGACATTCCTGGCGAAATTGACGATGTTGAGCTTCTGATTAAAACAATTGATGAAGTTTGCGGGGACACTTTAAGTCCTACATTAATTGATACTCATAGAAGAAGACATCTAGCATATCTGATGGCTGATCAGGGGGCTCTGGTAGGCAATCCTAGTGCCGTACCTAACTTACCTAAGCAGCAGCTTCAGAGACGCCAGATTAAGAAAAGCAAGTCAGTAATACAAACAATACTTTTTGGGGAAGATAGTAACAATGAAGATGCTGTTTCGAAGAATGTCAAGCAGACAGAAATTTTAGTTGATCTCAGAGAAGCAATTTTGCAAGTTGCACGTCATTTCTTAGCCCTTGAACCACAACTAGCTTCTGAGGTTCAATTGACAGCAGACTACACAATGCAAAGCCATGCAGCTGATCGTGAAAGATACGTCAATGTGTCAAGAAGTAAAAGAAGACGAGCCAAAGCACTCTTAGATTTTGAAAGAAGAGATGGAGATGAATTGGGTTTTAGGAAAAATGACGTTATTGAAGTGATCAGCTCAAGAGATGAACACTGTTGGATTGGTGAGTTAAATGGTCTAAGGGGTTGGTTTCCAGCAAGATTTGTTAAACTGCTTGACGAAAAAGGCGTTAAGTATAGCAGGGCTGGAGATGACTCTGTAACAGAAAAAGCCGCACATCTAGTCAGAGGAGTTTTAGCTCCAGCTTTCAAAAGAGTACTCCTGCATGGTATAAAACGTCCTAGTTTCTTGGATGGGCCATGCCACCCGTGGCTTTTTATAGAAGAAGCATCATCGCGAGAAGTTGAAAAAGATTTTAATTCTGTCTATAGCCGTTTGGTATTGTGCAAAACCTATCGTTTGGATGAAGATGGTAAAGTTTTGACGCCAGAAGAATTACTATACAGATGTGTCCAGGCTATCAACTTGTCGCATGATAACGCTCATGCCCAAATGGACGTCAAATTACGTACATTAATTTGTATGGGCTTGAATGAAGAAGCTTTGCATTTATGGTTGGAAGTATTATGCTCTTGTGTAGATGTTGTTCAAAAATGGTACCACCCCTGGTCATTTATTAATTCTCCAGGATGGGTACAAATTAAATGTGAATTAAGAATTCTCTCACAATTCGGGTTCAATTTAAATCCCGATTGGGAACTTCCATTAAAAAAGGACACACAAAATCAGCCCTTAAAAGAAGGAGTGAGAGACATGCTCGTAAAACATCATTTATTTTCATGGGACTTGTAATCATTCATTTAGTGATATTCGTAGTTTTAAAGCTTAATGTTATTTCTATGAATGCTACCAAATTATAAAATATGTAAATAATAAAATTATACATGTGCACTGTTAGTTATTATAGCCTATTCTATTAATTTTACAATCTTGACGCTTATTACAACAGCTAAATAAAATATAACTATCTACAGTTTTGCGTTTAAAATTTCTTATTCACCTATTTATCCTCCTAAATTTTAGTAATATTACTATTATTATTTCGTTTATTTATTTAATTGTCTTATTTGATTACTTTTTTAAATATTTCTTAAAATATAAAAAGTAAGTATAAATATAGAACATTTAAAAATAAAAAAAAATTGTGATCCGCCGGTGTCGGGAGCAGGGTCCAAGCTACCGGTGGTTAGGGTTCCAGAGACAGGAACCTCACAATGCGAGCCGTATTGAGGAGTGCCTTCTGAATCAGGCCCTTCATCCAACCGCCTAATGAGAGCCTCGATAGATGTCGATCGAGGCTTTTGGCCATCAGGTCATTGGCCGATACGACAATCGGCAGAATGATAGTCGAGCTCACATTCCACATATTATTATTATTATTCCTTTTTTTTTGTTCTATATTTCAAGCGTTTATGAATTAAAGCAGGAAAACGTTTTTTTTTCCGAAAGCGTCAGAAGGGTTAAGTTTTAATTAACTTTTAACACTGATTAATTGCGTTCCGGAATCCCAATCGAGAACTTCAATCCATTGATTAAAATAATGAACAACCACATTTTGTTCATTGTGTCTCTCTCACTCAATGAGCTGCTGCATTGCCCAGAGCGAGATGCAAAATTTTTTAGTTTGATACATGCTACATATATAAAAGTTAGCCAGAGACAAGTCCTTGTCAAGCGTTTGACAGATACAAGGCCTTTGACAAGTCTCTACCTTTTCGTTTCTCTTCCAAACCAAGAAGTCAAACGTGCTTGTTCTCTGAGAGCTAAGGCCTGTTGGCGACTTGCACGTCTTATAATTAAAAATGGCATCAAAGGCTGAATTAGCTTGCGTTTACTCCGCTCTCATCCTCGTTGATGATGACGTTGCCGTAACTGTAAGTATTTACATGTTTTTCATAATTTTTGTTTTAGGTTAGGGTCTCGTCATGAGATTATCCACTTTCATCGTGTCTGTTTCTATATAAACATGACATGAGATCAGTTGAAATGTTGATTTAAATGATAAAGTATCCATATATACTTATATTTTAATCTTTGGCCGTGGAAATAGTCATGGCGCGAATGCCCATACTGATGTTGTTTTTGGTTTGTAGGGTGAGAAGATCTCCACCATTCTGAAGGCGGCCAACGTCGATGTTGAGCCATACTGGCCTGGTCTGTTTGCCAAGGCGCTGGAAGGCATCAACGTGCGCGACCTGATCACAAATATCGGATCCGGCGTGGGAGCTGCCCCGTCTGCCGGCGCTGCGCCCGCTGCCGCCGCCGCAGCACCCGCTGCAGCGGCCAAGGAGGAAAAGAAGGAGGAAGAACCTGAGGAGTCCGACGATGACATGGGCTTCGGTAAGAATCAGAATAATATTAATGGTTATTGTGAATTAATGGAATAAATTAAACAAAAAAAAAAAGCAAAAATGCCAAATTACACATGCCTCAACATGTCATTATTTACATCTGTAAATTAAATCCCACATTCCAATGATGATTGTTTTATCATGTATTAGCTTCAGAATCTAATGATTGAAGAAATTTTTTCTGAATTATTCCAGACACTCAAAACTTATATGAATTTATTACTAACCCATGCTAATTTCGTTTTTGTCTTGTTTCAGGTCTCTTCGACTAAAAAGCTTTATAATTATCGAAGCTGCGATATTCCATTGTAAGCTTTATGAAGCTTATTTAGTTGTAAGGATTAAATGACTTTATAATAAAGTTTTTTAAACTTAATTTTGGTTTCATTTACTGTGATTACGTACTGTTAACATATGTTAATCATTTGTAACATTCCATTTCATTAGTTGTTCCATGAGACATGTAAAGTTGGACTGTAGATTTATCCGTATGTCGTAACTAATTTGGGGGGGTTAATGAACCTCATAATGTCATCTGCCTTAGAACTTGTAAAGTGATGTATCTATGGTGTATACACGGTTACTGGTAACTTTACCGCTTCCTTGCCGGAGGTGATACTTTTTACTTTAACACCCCATATGTATGGCCGAAATCATATACTAGTATGTTTCTTTTACGTCCACGAAGTAAGAACCCATTATGTATGAAAAGTGCAGTGACCAACATGTATGGCACGAATGTCTCGTTCCAACCCAAAATGACCCACATGTGGTTCATGGACAGTGAACATGTTAATTATAACTTGTCAGAGATTTCAATGTTTCTTAATATCATGAATCGAGCTGGGTGAATGTCACAACTGCAGGGGATCAAAAATGGGAATCTAATTTCCCCTGCAAGTGGTTTGCCAACCTGAACTTTCGAAGTAATGATGGTGAGACCTTTCCCATGCAGATTGTAGCCTAGCCTAGCTTAGCTTGAATAACATTTTTGCAGTCTACATCAGACAGTCTACTTTTGGGTGTCATCATCCACAGCCCGACTTCGCCCACTGCTGGGCATAGACCTCTTCTAGTGCCAATACCCATACTCCTGTGCCAGCCTCATCCAGGATTTGCTTGCTATGGCAACAATGGTTTATTATTAATTTAAACTTTATTTATTTCTGCACAAGTAAAAAAAAAAAATACTGTACAAAGGTGGACTTAATGCCTCAGGCATTTTCTACCAGTCAACCTAAGAGTGATGCGAAGACAAAATATGGCAGGTACATCTGGGATACCTACCAAGGAAATGACTATAAAATACAATAATTAATAATCATACATAGATAGATACATATAAACAAAATGAACTAAGGAGATAAAAATGATTGGTAGAGGAGAAAATGAATCCAGCAAATCGGCGCTGAAATATTACGGCCAACTTCTGACAGATATGTTCACGTGCCTTCACTTGTAATGTTGGCTGACATAAGTGCTGCTGGACAACCAACATCTTGTCTTCGTCCTGGTATGCCGCTCTGCCACAGCTTTACTCACCTGCGATCACTGTGCCTGGCCATGTGTTCTTTTGGGTATACAGAGGTAGTGAATATTTGGCCCGACACTTTATCCATTAAAAAATAAAAAAAAAGCACAACTAGCAACAACATAATTTATTTATATTAACCTACTATACATAATCTAAGCACACATTTCATTCTATCCCCACATAGCTCTCTGTACACCAGACAGTTTGTTGTAGTCGGCCAAGTGTCTCCACACTATACGGCTCATACGCCATTCCTTCACTATACCTCGGGGCCTGCAAATTTAAAACATCAAATCAGCCTGTGGAACTAAATAGTTAGTACTATAAAACAGGGTGACCAATGTGTTTACTGTATTATAATTAATAAGTATGTGCCCTTGTTGGCAACAAATTACATTATTACTGTGTTAAAATCCATTTTAAGTTTCGTCCTTAATGGGGTTGACGTATCCGTGTGGATAAAAACCCCTTCTTAATAAATAATAAAAAAAAAAAAAAGTTTCATCCCAATTCACCCTGTTGTAGGTACTTATTTCTAGTTTAATTGAAAACGTAGGTTAGACCATTTCATGATATTAGGGGTGGATTGTGCCATAGATAGATCAAGATTGGTATATTTATCATCATTATTGGCAGCCTTGTTTGCCCTCTGCTGAATAAAGGCCTCCTCCCTTTTGTGGCATGCTTCACTGGTCTGTGATCTTCTGATATCTTAATATTTCACACAAGTACCTTGATGTAACAACGCATCTGTTGTTTATTCTGAGTGGGATGGCATTCATCTCAAACTTGTTGATGTCTTTATCAGCAAGTTCTCTAATCTCCACAGGCAGGATATCATTTTTCCTCATCGCATTGATTCGAGTTCTTTCAAGAAAGTTTTCTGCACCCATTCGCCGTCTTTTCACGTCTCGGATCATGTGCCAGTTCGCCCATTTGTTTCTCACTTGTTGGAACTGCAAGATATAAACTATTTTAAGGTTTTTTGTGATAATTTGCATTCTAGAATGGGAGAGATATTTGAAAAACTATTAAAGACTTTCGAACATGATGGCATTCAAGTGTAATGAATAACGAACCCCGAACCCAGCGACAGTTTGAGATTTCCACACATATTTTGCAAGACCAGATATATTTAAATTCATGTTTAATTTCTATTTTTGTGGTCCAAAATATTAATTTTAGGTTATGTCTATTAATTAATGACATTCAGTTGACACTTGACAGCTGGGCTTGGCAGCCTTGAGCTGACCCAAAAGGATGCTTCAGCATTCAGCATAAAGCCTAGGATAGGATGTAAGCGAATTGAGTTGAATGAGGTATTAAGCCAAGCGCACATTGTACAGACGCCAGCACATCAAGTTACTACAATCTGTCAGATTTCTTTAATAGATTTTCAACTTTATCGCGAAAGCATAAGGTTCAAAGTTGATTGGGAAAATCTGACAGTTTCGGGTAGCTTGATGTGCTAGCGTCTGTACAACTTGATATGTCCTCATAGTGATGAAGACAAAAGGGTTTTGGAGGTTTGCGGAGAGCCGGCTCCAATCTGCTTTAGCCTTTAGTTGGCTTTGTAAGTCAACATTTAAGTTAAAACCCATCTATATACTCGACTTAAAGACTTGTATCTATGGTCATGAAGAAAAATTAAAAAAAAAAAGTCAATTTCAATGACATTATGTTTGACATGTTATGACAAGTTTGTTTTGAAAAGGCAGTTTCCACACCGGTTTAGAATTAAAAAATATATCTCACTTTTAAAAATTTAAACAAAGTGGAACAGACAAAAACATGAGTTCCAAAAGAGTTTTATCTCAACGCAGCAATATCAGTCAGAGTAAGAAATCAAAAGTATCGGATATAAGCAGTACATATTTTCACGTTTTGCTGCGAGATAGCGGTCTTATTTTAAAACATCCACCGGAAAAATGCGTCGCTTCTCATGAAGTAATTCATACTGTTCGTAATATTAAGAAAAACTTGGAAAAACATTTTGACTATCCACGAAACCTACCTGATCTTTTCACAAATTTGGAGAATGAATGCAAGGATTTGGATGTTTTTAAACATTACATGTTTCCAAATATTGTGAGGATAGCTGAAGACAGCGCCGAAGAGTTCCCGGTAAGCGACAGTGTTATAAAAATTCTGCTGAGTGTTCCAGTTCTCCAAAATAAACTAACTGATTATGTGTTTGAAAAAGCTATTGATTTAGCAGCTGAATCAAAGTGTGGCCCATGGATACAAATGATACTTAAATGTTTTTCGTCTTTAGACAGTATAGTCAACACAGACAAGATGTCCACAAATCTGATAAACCTTTTAGATGTTGCATCAGAAAAAATGGTCAAATTGGAAATAATAACTGCTATTCCGGACATTATCGGAGATCAAGAGCATGACAACATCTCTGCTGAAATGAGCAGAATCCTAAGTGAAGATCATGATCTTATTCCTGCCATATTAGACTGTCTATCTTACCTGTGTTTATCTGATGATCAATATGAGCAATTGCAGAAGAAAACATTAAATCTCCTAATGAGTCTTTCTAAATGTAATTATTTCTCAAATTTCGTTAAATTTCTGCTAATTCCTGGAAGAATGAGTGACAATGCATATTTAGAAGCAGTCCAAGGCTTAAGGAATGCTCTAGGTTGGGCCACGTCAGTTGCTCAAGCTCAGGAAGTAGCGACAAGCCAGGTGCTCACTGCCTCAGCTATACGAAATTCTATGGTGTCATCAAAAGTTATTGGCAATTCATGGTTAAAGGCAGTATCTTTATGCAAAGTGCACACAGACCATAAACCTATTGATTTTATTTTACTTCTAATTGCCTATTCTATATCAGAAGAAAAACAAAGACAAGTAGAAAACTTGATTAGAAAGCAAATCAAACATAATATTCTAAAAGAAGAATTATTAGATGATGTATTTAAGAAATTCAAACCAATATTGAAGGAATATTTAAGACATTTGATTGATCTTTCCAATTCGCTGTTGAAGACCAAAGTGGACCCAACTGTAGAGTCATTTGCTTCTTATATGTTCTCTCTTATGTTTGCAGAACTAGAGGAATGTTGTCCAACAATCATTGCAGAACTATTGCAGTTGGGATTGGATTCGAAACAGTGTGTTATGGGTATTTTGCTTGTCTTAAACAATGTTGCATCAAAAGACATGTCCCTTTTGAAACCACAGAGTGTTCAAATGCTTACACTATTGGATAGAATGGATGACATGCCTCTAGATGAAGTAAGGGCTGTTATGAATTTACTATGTGGCTTAGCCTACAGTTATGAAAACTCAGTTATTAGAGATGATCTTCATATGATCATAAGAAAAGAACTAGGTTCATCTAATCCAAGAATCAAAGTTCAAGGTATCCTAGCCGCAATTCATGCTGTAAAGTACCTGATGGTTGCAAACTCAGATGATGATGATCAGACCAGGGAGTTGCCAGATGATGTGAGTTATGGATCAGTTACTCATTTATCAGAAGGGGATCTTCGAGAAGCAGCTCAAATCATAGAACTCATAAGCCGGAGTACTAGACAGTTTCCAGATATGATTGCATTCTTTTATGATGAATTGTCTAAAGTAATTTTGTCTGCATCATTTATAAATAAAAACTTTTTGACATGGCTCACTGATGCGGTGACTAATGACCTGCAACAAAACTTTATAGTGGATTCAATTGCAGTGGATAGAGTTGGTGAAATAAAGCTGTTGATGCAGTATTGTCTTAATGCAGACAGTGAAATGGACGAGATTATTGCCATTAACATTGCAGGCATGACTTTAGAATCAAATTCTGAAGTGTATATTGGTATTTTGTCTCCACTTTTTCAACTTGTTCAGACTTTACATTATAAGCAACATGAAGGAAATTTATCTAGCATAGATGCATTATTGGGATGTCCAGTTGTGATGCCTAAGTTCGACATAGACATAGTTGAAGACATGGATTCAGTGGCAATTAGTAATATCTTAGATTGTTTAGTCCATTGCATCAATTGGTTCAGGGAATTACTCAATGCTTTTGCTACCCAAGATGATGATGACTTGAAGACAAAAACATTAAAAAGGGTGTTACAAATTGAAGAGTTAGAAACTTTTGTTAAAGAAATCCTTATTAAAACCAAGATTCCTTACAAAGCACCTGTTTGTACATTCAATGTTAACAAGTATACTGGTGAACAACTTGAAAGAAAGCCTGTTAAAGTACAATCTGCTAAACAAAAAGTGACAAAGAAGCCAGCACAAGATGACACCGTGCTACCTGAAACGGCGCGCACCCAAGCAACGCAGAGCAATGTCTCCGTAAAAAGCAGCCTTGAAATAAGCCTCAACATGCCCCTCAGACAATTAAATTTAAATTTACTCCATTTAATCAAAACTGATATGACTGAAGACAAAGAGTCAGAAACCGAGTTAACAGTGAAAACTTTAACCTTCTTACTAAAGTGTGTTAATAGTAATATTGAGAATGTTTTAATTTCTAAAATCAAAAGGAAAACATTTCTCACTAAACAGGAAATTGTTGTGTACGATTCTACTAAAGCTGAACAATGCGCTAAGTCAGTCAGTGAAGTATTACCACAACTGATGGAACATTTGAAATTCGTGACATTGTGCATAGAAAAGTTAACAACTGAGAATACACAAGTAGACAATGGAATTTTATATACATCAGAATTGATCAATCTCCTTACATGCTTAGACTGTATCTACAACTTGTGCACCATATACTTTAAGTGGATAGGTTTTAAGAATCAACAGCATAGTGCCTTACTAAAAAGTTCACTGAGAACTATAGCAAATCCAAATACTGCTACAGTATCACTGAAAGACTTACTAATAGCTGCTGCCGAGCACCTACAGAAACATGAAAAATATTGTTTACAATTATCAACTGCAGTGTCACTAATAGAATTATTGAAAAGTATTCAAAACTTTTCTGATAGCAGAGTCATACTTAATATTTTAAAAACATTAGCACAAAGCTTTTTGTCGCGACAGTGGAAAACTCCGGAAGGTATATTAGAAAAGGGGTTACACTTTAATCAAAGTGTAGATCGATTGGCTTCCATTTATTTTATAAATAACGAAGTGCTAGCATTGAAAAATTTGACTTTGCAACTTACAGAAGATATAAAGTTGCTGCAAACAAGCAAAAACACTCTAAGATCGTTCAAGTGTATAACCAAGAGTAATTTCCCCATTCTGTATAGAAATCTAGGAACGGCAGTTTACGAAGCAACCAAAGCTCGCTTAGAGAAAGGAATGACAAACTCTGAACATTTGGATCTGTGGAAAGACGTAGCAACAATAATGAAGAACATGTCTGACATTGCGAAAACTCTCGAGAACAGAAATAACTTAGCAGCATTTTTTAAGAAATCCATTCCTGTTCTTAAACTATTTATGTCCCAAGGAATCCCTATTTTAGAAATTCAATTCAAAAATGAGAATCAAGAAGTTTTGGAAATCTTGAAAATTCTTCAGCAATCCACTAGATTCTTGCAGACATTATGCTGCCATTCAAGATTGAAGAAAGATACTGTTCTGATGAGTAAGGTCCCACACATGAGACAGCTTCTTGAAACTTTGATTTACAAAGTCAAAGCTGTCTTAGCTGCTAATAATTGTTCAGAGGCATTTTGGATGGGTAATCTCAAAAATAAGGATATTCATGGCGAGGTAATTGCTTCTCAACAGAGCATTGAAAGCGAGGAATCCGTTGAAGATTGTGATGAACAGCTGCCGGAAGACGAAGAAAGTGACGATACGGATAATGAAATGCTTAATCCTGATTCTAGAAGTATCAGTGATATCGTTTGAATTATTATTTAAAAAGGATTAAATATATTCATTATGTTAACAAAAATCTTATGTTGTTTCTAGTTAAGAATATTATAATTATCAACTTCCTATATTCATTTTCAATCCTTTTTCACTGGTAAAAACCAAAAAAAAGTCCGAAAGAGAGCATCAACGTGATTGGTTATTCAGTTGACCCTAAACGGATACGCATGTCCGAGAATATCCCTAGGTCTAGGTGACAGAATTTTTGTCTGCTCCGGCCACTAATCAGTGAAAAGACGGGATTTTTTTTTCAGCCGTAAATTAGCTATAACCAGCAGACCCAATCAAAAAGCAGGTTACACTGGGTACGAAGTAAAGTTCGTTTAGCGTAGAGTAGCACCGCATTAGCATACATCAGTTCAGTTTCGCTCCATGTAGCCTGCGCTTTACAGAACAAGTTTTTTTCAAATACAGTATACAAATAGGTATGGTTCCAAGTTATATGAAAAAAAAAAAAAAAAAATAGTGTAGTCATATTTATTGAAGTAGGTTTAGTACAATCTCTGGGGTGGGCCCATTGTGGACTTCATATGAAGCGAGCGCACGTTCTGCCAATGCTTCTTGAGCAGGGACACCAGGAAGTTGATGGACAAGTGCACATTCTGCGCAAGCTCATCAGGGGTCATGTCCACGTGGCCGACCGCCACCGACAGGCACAATACCTGGAATAGACAAGAATGATGATTATAATTTTGAACAAGCTTAAGTGTAGGTAAATCTGAATTAAAATGAAACTTTTCCAGACTCTTGTGCTGTAGTCAAGTCTAAAGATATCCAATAATGTTAAAAAATATGCTGCTCTAGACTAACTAACAATGCAATATGCTGTATGCAATGCATTGGTTGTGAAATGAAGATTCTCATAAACATACCTTCTTCATCTGGAACTTGATGGTAGCTTTGACTTCATCGATCTTCTGTGTCATGGACTCCTGGTGGGAGAGGAGACCAGGGAACTTGCCAGCCTTGTTAAGACCAGGTCCCAGAAGACGCGGGATCTGCTTGATGAGTGATTCTGATGCAAGGAAGGCATCATATCTGAAATAGAAGTTAAAATAGTGTTATTATGGACTTATACCAATACTAGCTACTACTAATATTATAACAAGATAAAGTTTGTCAGTTTGTTTGTAGGAGGTAATCTTTGGAACTACTAATCCAATTCTGAAAATCCTTTCACAAATGAGAACCTACAATGTATTGCAATGTCACATTATTTTTTAACTAGAAATTTCACACAGGAAAAAATGTGGCCTATGATAGTGATTTGTAAGTTCGAAATGTTAAATAAATTGTGGTTTTTTAAAACCTGATACAATATATATTTTTTTTAGTCATAAGGTTGACTGGTAGAGCCTTGTGGCATTAAATCTGCCCGATGTGCTACTATAATATTTCAAGAGAAAGAAAGAATACTCACTTCTTTGCTAGTTTCTTAACAAGTTTCTTGTTCTTGTTAAGTTTTTTCAGTGCCTCTGCGTCCATGCAGGGTACGTTCAGGGTCTTGGATTCATCACAATGCTGTTGGTCACCAAGCACACACACCTGCATCTTGGGGCGGGGAATGTACTTGAGCCTGCAAAGTAATATCACAATCATGGTCAATAATTGAACTAATGGAGAGAACATTAAAAGTAACTTTTAAGAGTGTATCAGTAGTAAAGTCTTCATCAATATCAACAGATAATACATGCAATTTTTAACATCACTTGGTATAGCTTCAGCACCATTTTCAGTTAACTTTGTGTTTGTGTTCAGGTGGTATTGTAATTTGATAAGAACACAATACAATTTTACCACCAATACATTCAATGAGGCATACCTGAAGCCGTGTTTTCAACATCTTATGCTAATTCGGTAAGCCGCGGCTAACCTACCCGATATTTTAAGACTCTGGGTAGAGTCCCGTCAGTTTTCACCGACTCCCTGTCCAGATTCATCATGGTGGAACTTGTAAATAAAAGATGTCCCACTATAATGCTCTTTCCAGGTAAACGTACTTGACGGTGCCTGAGAAACGCTTGTCCTTCTGGGGATCATAGTTCTTCAGACCAATTTGAAGCTCGACAGTCTCCAAAAAGTTGCGTTTTTTGTCCTTTGAGTTCTGCAGGACGGCATTTACGCACTCGTAAAGCGTATCACGCGATACTTTAGACCTAGAAAGAGAAAATAACACATCATAAGCATGTTATCACTTTAAAGAGGTTATAAATGGAGCCGTATGAAAATATTGAAAAATTAAATTTAAAACCAATTATATTACATGATAAATGAAGATCGCAACGGAGACGCTAAGGCAAGATGTATTGATTTCTATTATAAATACAGATTACTTACGACATTGTAGAAGAGTTGTCCTCCCTTCACGTTGTCAACGAATTGAAAGAAGGATTTCTGACTTTGACAATTGTAGTGAAGTGACCGTAGTTACGTCGGTTATAGTGAAGCGAATTGTTTATTCGACTAATAAAAAAAACAACCACTTATTTTCCGATGTTCACTGTTGTGTTAAAAGCATAGACATATATATATGGACTGGAAATACCATTGAGATGGGATATAACAGGAGATGCCCTGTTATTCTATACACGGTTGTAGGTAGGTGCCAGAGCAGCCATCTTTGTCGCCAAGTTTCGTGGTAGTTCAGCTGTCAAATGGTTGTTTATTTTTTGTATTATTGAGATTTGCGAGAAAATTACGAGGACTTTACCTTTAAAACTGCATGTAAATGTTGAAAAACAGCAATTCAACATGCCTGTGTGTTGTATTGTGAAGTGTGGTGCAAGGAAGAATGAAAATCAACCTCAACTTTCTTTGCACAGGTTAGTAGCCGGTTTTCATGCAATAACACATACAATAATAGACATTCGATGATATAATTGTAACGCGATCATGAATTTATGGCTAAAGTATTGATATTTGGGTGAATTTCCGTATAACAGACCTTTTTATTATTTTGTTAATTCATTCGTTTGTTTACAATAATATGTCATAATAGAATAGTGCTGTACCGTTGCCTAATAGTTTCCGGAACTAGTTCCTCCGCTGGAACGATATCGGTATATTCTGCTATGTTAACATAAATAGTCCTGCGTCTTATTAGCTCCGATTGAACTTGCTAGATCCGGCCCGTGGTTCACAGCACCAAAATCAAAATATTTTCTTTCACATAAACCTACATGGGCACTTATGAAACGTCAGCCTTGTTGTAGGAACAACAAATTTGTGTTTGTTCCTAGTATTTATATTATACAACGTGTCCCAGAAATCAACGTCAAGCCGAAAACGGGCAATAGGCCAAGTCGTGACAGCTATTAAAAAATATAAAAAAAAATCTTGGTCATGTACTTTTCGAATTATAAGCATTCAAAAATAAATCTGAAAAAGTGACACCCTGTGATGGTTTTTCAAGTCCTGTGACTACATTATTAACATTTCGGTAGTTTTTTTCTCTGTGATGTAACCATGAATAACCCTTCTGTAAATTACAGTTAAAAGTAAAACGTAACTGCCTCAGTTCTAAATTAAATGTTAGATTTTTGCCCAATATTGAATTCAAAATAATGACATCACCCAACTTTAACCGACTGTACTGAAAAAAAAATCTACTACACTATTTTGGCAAGTAACTTTAAAAGATGGCGCGTTTAGTCAGGATTCCAAAATGGTATAACACATACTAATTGCTACTTCTTAATTGAGAAAAAACATTTTTTTTTTATGAAGCCGTATTTCATAAAAGTTCGATTGCGACGAAGAGTGACGTTATTTTGACTAGTGTGAGCGAGAAAGATTCATTTTAGCTAATGTGAGGTGACGCTACTTTGACAAGTGGGAGCGAGATAGATAGTGACGCTACTTTTATCTAACTAAGAGGGAGACGGATTGACACATCATTTCATATGTGTGAGTGAAACAGATAGAGACGCTACTCTGGCTAAACAGGGATGCGTCGGCAAATTGTGCAATACTGCAGTACGTTACGCTCTTTCGTTGACTCACATCTTTTTGTATTCGTATTGACTTCGTACTTACAACTGTGGCTTTGTTTATTGGACTTGATTTGCATTGTAATTTGGATTTATCTGCACCGTTTCTGACAACCCCGGACTTGTTTTAATCGCAACCCCGTGTTTGTGTAGTGTTTTATCATGCCATCTCGATACACCGCACAGGAATACGCCAACATGCATCTCATTTATGGAGAATGCTTATGCAACGCCAATGCCGCAGCAAGAGTGTATCGTGAGAGATACCCGAATGCTGAGCGTCATCCCGATCATCGAGTATTTATTAATGTGCATCGGTCATTATCAGAGGGTCGATTTCCTAGCCAAATGGTTAGCGAGGGAAGACCCGTTATGCCCTACGAAGCCGAAGTCTTGCAAGCAGTTGAAGAAGACAGAAGTATCTCAGTACGTGGAATTGAACAGAGCATAGGAGTCCCCAAAAGTACTGCACATCGTATTTTAAAAAAGAACGAGTTTCACCCATACCATGTACGACGAGTACAAAGTCTGCTACCCCGAGACTACCCAGAGAGAGTACGATTTTGTCGAACGATGTTGCAGAGGCACCGAGAGGACCCGCGATTCTTTGAAAAAATTCTATGGTCCGATGAATCAACATTTAAAAAGGACGGTTACATGAACCTCCACAATTTGCACGAATGGCACGTGGAAAATCCAAATTTGATGCGGGAAGATAGATCTCAGTACCAGTTTAAAGTAAATATGTGGACGGGAATTTTGAATGGTAAAGTTATTGGTCCAATCGAGCTGCCGGAGAATTTAAATGCCCAGGGTTATTTGAACTTCTTACAGAACCAATTACCAGAATTATTGGAAGAAGTGCCACTGAACATTTACGGCAGCATGTGGTATCAACAAGATGGCTGCCCAGCGCATTATGCTCTCACTGTACGAGAGTTTCTCAATCGAGAATACCCCGATAGGTGGATTGGGCGGGGTGGTACAATTTCGTGGCCTGCCCGTTCACCCGATTTAAACCCCATAGATTTTTTTTACTGGGGTACGATAAAGGATAAAGTGTACTCTAAACCAATTCAAGATTTAGACGAGCTGCGCCAAAGAATTGCAGAAGCCGCTGAATACATCAACTCAAGAAGATACGCCCGTCTTATTACGCGATCATTTTTGAAGAGATGTAGAACTTGCATTGCAGCTGAAGGAAAACAGTTTGAACATTTGTTATAAAACTTCGTAAATCTGATTTAATAAAAATTATAATAAAAGAAATCCAACGACTGAATTTTATTTCAAATGCACCTAAAACCAACAATGTACTTTTTTTCCTCAATTAAGAAGTAGCAATTAGTATGTGTTATACCATTTTGGAATCCTGACTAAACGCGCCATCTTTTAAAGTTACTTGCCAAAATAGTGTAGTAGATTTTTTTTTCAGTACAGTCGGTTAAAGTTGGGTGATGTCATTATTTTGAATTCAATATTGGGCAAAAATCTAACATTTAATTTAAAACTGAGGCAGTTACGTTTTAACTTTTAACTGTAATTTACAGAAGGGTTATTCATGGTTACATCACAGAGAAAAAAACTACCGAAATGTTAATAATGTAGTCACAGGACTTGAAAAACCATCACAGGGTGTCACTTTTTGAGATTTATTTTTGAATGCTTATAATTCGAAAAGTACATGACCAAGATTTTTTTTTATATTTTTCTAATAGCTGTCACGACTTGGCCTATTGCCCATTTTCGGCTTGACGTTGGTTTCTGGGACACGTTGTATATATCACTGTATTTTTAAACAGATTATATTTTTATGTGCATACAAAAGATTATCATAAATGTACTGAGAAGGCACAGTCATTATATTAATCTCTTTAAAGTCTCTGAGGGAGTGTCTGGGACTTAATTTATAAATGGAACGAATTGCCCTTTTTTGTAAAATTAAAATTGTCTGAATATCGGCGACATTTCCCCACAACAGAATACCGTATGACAGCACACTATGAAAATAACTAAAGTAAACTAAACGGGCTGTCTCTAAATCAGTTAAGTCACGAATTTTCCTAACGGCGTATGCTGCAGAGCTAAGTTTTTTTGACAATTTATCTATATGGGGGCCCCATTGAAGCTTGGCATCCAAAGTTATGCCTAAGAATACTGTGGTATTTTCGGGTTTTAACTCTTCACCCTTTATGAGAACACTAGTTTCTACTTGTCTAACATTTGGTATCGTAAATTTAATACATTTCGTTTTTTTTTTCGTTAAGAAGTAGATTATTAACATTAAATCAGTTTACTACTTTTGCGAGGGCACTATTTATACTGTCAGTAACCAGCTGTTGACGTTTGAGTTTAAATAAAAGTGAAGTGTCATCTGCAAACAACACTATATCATGTTCATCCTTTATGAGGTAATGCAAGTCATTGATATAAATAATAAATGAAAATGGTCCAAGTATTGAGCCCTGGGGGACCCCCATTCTTACTACAGATCCGGGTGACCTTTTCCCGTTAACATCAACTCTCTGAATCCTATCACTGAAGTAAGAAGTGAGAAGATCCAGAGAGGGTGCCGGATTCCGTAGTGGCGAAGTTTCCTGTTTAAGGTTTCATGAAGAATACAATTAAATGCCTTGGACCAATCACAAAAGATGCCCAAAGCATCGCATTCGCAAAGTATTACTTTTGTAAGCCTATTTTACTAATCAAACGTTATATTTGAACGATAATTGAACGTTATATTTGTTAATCATTATCATGATCGTGATTTCGCGTCGCACGCGCCGTCAATTAGTCGCGCTGTGTGTTGTTCGTGCATCTGCTTGGGTTTTAGAAGTCGTTGTGTAAACAATGGCTACTAATGTTGTAAAGTGTGCTAGCTGCAATGTCGTCATAAATGAGGCATTGGCATTTATCTGCAATAAGTTGGACGTGATGGACGAGCAAAGTATTGCCCGCATTTGTGTCAGTGCATTTTCGGAAAGTGAAATTTTGAACGCCAAGAATTTGTTATTTGATTCTATTCCGACAACAAAGCGCAAGAAGATAAGGAAAAGGCAGGGGAAAACGTTACGCGACATTGATGATATTGTCTGCCTGTTAAAAGAAACAGATCCTGAAGAAATACCTATCTTTGTCGCTAGGGACTTACAAAAACTACCCCCGGTTTTGTTTGACCATGTAGATGTGACGAGACTTCTTAAAGATCTGTTGCTGATGCGAAGCGAAATAGATCGTATTTCTGAGGAGTACGCTACAGTGAACCAGGTTAAGGAACTAGCAGTAGAAGTAGAAGCACTCAAGAATGCGTCTATAGTTAACAATGTCTGTAGAAACATTAGCGTAAAACGAGGTGCCTGTGCATTGTCGAGCTTTGAGCACGAGAGTGGACCTATGGGTTTATCTCCCGTATGTGGCGCGCCGTATAAATCTGCAGAAAAAAGGCCTACGACAACACCCTTAAAAAACCGGTCTAATATCTCGTCGAATGTGGGTAGCGCGATGACATCACCGCGCGTAGTTGAGAACGGAGCGATGCCTGCGAGTGAGAAGTTAACAGCTGATAGCGCTGTGTCTAATGCGATGGTGACTCACACAACCTTACCGACTTCTGCTGTACACTGTGCGAAAAATTCTGACCCAACTACCAGTCGACAGTCATTTGTCGACACCAAAAAGAGTTTCTCTGATGTTGTGCAGGATGGAGTGTCGAAACCACGGCCCAAAATTCAAGTGTCTAATGCGGAATGGACCCTGGTTCAGAAAGAGAGACACAGATTGAGAAATCGCTTTGTAGGAAATACAGGAAAAGCTATAGTTGATTCGAACAGTAATTTCAAGGCAGCGAGTACTCAAGTTCCGATCTATGTTTATAATGTGTCTAAAGAAACGTCTGCAAGTGATATAAAATCTTATCTGCTGGAGAAAACAAACTTAGACATAAAATTAGAGAAAATGAATATGAAATCAAATAAGGATTACAACGGGTTTATTGTTTTTGTACCTAAATACAAGCTTGATATTGTTATGACGGATGACTTTTGGCCCGACGGGGTATTGTATCGCCGGTTTGTTGATTTTAGTCGCAACGCGGACAGACCTGCCTACCGGGAGATAAATGGAGCATTATCGACAGTAAATGGATAATACAATTAAGCTTGTTACATTCAACTGCAAGAGTGTCACTAGGTCGGTGGAATGTGTGAAGGGACTCTGTCAGAAGGCGGACATTGTGGCACTACAGGAGACTTGGCTTTTGCCACACGACGTACAGTTCCTGGGCAGCATTCATGACGCGTTTTCCTTTACTGGAAAGTCTGCCGTGGATACATCCGCTGGAGTGCTTAGAGGAAGGCCGTATGGTGGAGTCGCTTTGCTGTGGAGGAAGGCTATGTTTCCAACAGTGTCTGTGATTGCGTGTACGAGTGTGCGTCTCGCTGCGTTAAAGGTAGTGCTTGAAGACCGGTCTATGCTAGTGATGTCAGTGTACATGCCTACTGACTCAATCGAAAATCTGACTGAATTTACAGAGTGCCTCAGTGAGTTAAACGCGATTATTGAAAGTAATGATGTGGAATCTGTGTTCATTCTCGGAGACTTCAACGCGCACCCAGGTGAGCTGTTCGCTAATGAGTTGTTTACTTTTTGCACGGAACAATCGTGGTCGTGTCTAGACATTGAGTGGCTGCCTAGCGATACTTATACATTTGTGAGTGACGCACACGGGTGCCAGCGATGGCTCGATCACTGTGTCGTGACAGGAGCGGCGCGGCGCGCAGTTGTGGATGTGTGCGTACTGTACGATACATACTGGTCTGATCACTATCCGCTAATGATTGAATGTAATGTGAATATTATTAAACCTAAAGTTACAACCAGTCCAAATACTTTCAATAATATAAAATGGGGACTTCGGGACAGTAATCAAATACAAGAATATACTAGTTACTGTAATTTAAGATTTAAGCAGATTGACTTCCCATCTGAGTTTTGTATTTGTGCAGATGGAATGTGCAGTGATCAGAACCATAAAATGATAATAAATAGGATGTATAGCAATATTGTAAATATTTTGACTGAAGCCGCTAAGAGAAGCTGCATTGCACCTAAGTCTAAGCGCAACAAGTTTAAGTACGTAACGGGGTGGAACAGGCATGTTAGGGACGCTCACCGGAGGGCCAGGCTTTGTTTTCAGACGTGGGTATCTTGTGGACGTCCTAGATCTGGCCATGATTATAATAATATGTGTCAATCTAGGAAATTATTTAAAGAAAAATTAAAGTTCTGCCAAAATAATGAATGTCAGATAAAGATGGACATCATCGCGGAACATCATGCCAATAAGAGCTTTGGCGATTTTTGGAATAATACCCATAAACTGAATCCAAGGTCGGGCTCTCCGGCGAGTGTTGGTGGTGCGCATGAGCCGCGGGACATAGCCTGCGCCTTTCAGCGGCATTTTAGTGTAGTGTCACCGCTCGGGTCCGCGTCGCAGGTGCTCGCGGCTGACGATCGCCCTGGACATGTTAACATTAGGTTCTCTGCCAAGGATGTGGCCCAAATTATAAAGAAGATGGTGAGAGGAAAGTCCCCAGGTCACGATAGTCTTAGCATCGAGCATTTGAAGCACGCGGGCGTACACCTCCCAAGAGTCCTTGCACTATTATTTAACTTGTGTGTTAGTCATGGTTATTTACCCGATGATTTAATGCAAACAGTCGTAGTGCCAATTATTAAGGATAAGACGGGTGACTCATCGGATCTGTCTAATTACAGACCAATCTCGCTTGCAACTGTCATAGCTAAGGTGCTGGATAGTTTGCTTGACCGACAGTTGGAGAAGCACCTTCACTTGCATGACGCTCAGTTTGGGTTCAGACCCGGTTTGTCAACTGAGAGTGCTATCCTCTGTCTCAAGCAAACTGTTCAGTACTATACGGATAGAAACACGCCAGTATATGCATGCTTTTTAGATCTTTCGAAAGCTTTTGATCTGGTGTGTTATGACAAGCTGTGGCAGAAGCTACAGTGTGAAACAGACGTGCCACATGAGATTGTGTCTTTGCTCCGATACTGGTACAGTAAGCAGCGGAATACCGTGAGATGGGCGGGTGCGCGGTCGGACGTGTATGGGTTGGAATGTGGAGTGAGACAAGGGGGTTTATCCTCGCCTCGCCTCTTTAACC
This sequence comes from Eremobia ochroleuca, assembly GCA_949629135.1. NCBI lineage: Eukaryota > Metazoa > Arthropoda > Insecta > Lepidoptera > Noctuidae > Eremobia > Eremobia ochroleuca. The sequence continues at coordinate 6,745,433 of OX451387.1, forward strand.
TGTACATGAACCGGCTGATCGGTGAGCTCAGCAGCACTAATATTGGCTGTTCCATAGACGGAGTGTGTTTAAACAACATAAGCTACGCGGATGATATGGTGTTGCTGAGCCCATCGATCGGTGCATTACGCAGACTTCTACGCATTTGTGAGGCATACACGGAGGCCCATGGGCTCAGGTACAATGCTAAAAAGAGTGAACTCATGATTTTTAAAGCCGGTAACAAATGCTACTCATCTGTACCTCCTGTCACTCTTTGCGGCATTCCTTTAAAAAGGGTGCAGCATTTCAAGTACCTGGGCCACTGGGTCTCCGACGACTTGTGTGACAATCTGGACATTGAGAGGGAGCGCAGGGCGCTGTCTGTCCGGTGTAATATGTTGGCTCGCAGGTTTGCGCGTTGTACTAGACCTGTTAAGGTGACATTATTTAAGGCATATTGTCAGTCGTTTTACACGTGCAGCCTGTGGACCAACTTTACGCAGCGGGCGTACAGCGCGCTGCGCGTGCAGTACAACAATGCTTTCAGGATACTGTTAGGGCTTCCGCGGTTTTGTAGTGCTTCGACTATGTTTGCGGAGGCGCGAACCGATGATTTTTTCGCGATCATAAGGAAGCGGAGCGCTTCACTATTAAGTCGCCTACGAAGCAGCTCGAACAGTCTCCTGAGGGTGTTGTCCGAGCGGTGGGACCTGTCCCTGATACAGAGGTGGATGCAGCTTCATGTTAGCGCCTCTCCTCGTTTTATTTGACTTGTGTTTTTGTGTGTATGTCTAATTTTGTTGTTGATTGTTGTTATGTGTTATATTTTAATCTAATTTATGTATTTAATTTAATTGAATTTTGACATCTATTTCATTTATTATCATTTATTTTTTGTAATGGATTTTAATTTTAATTTTTATTTTTATTATGTATGGACTGTGTCTGAAATAAATGAATTAATTAAAATTATCATACCAATAAACAAAGGCAAAAAAAAATACTTTTATTTTATTTTTACTCCACCACTCATTAACACAATAATATAAGAAGTTTATATTATTCATTCACCCTAGTGATTATCTTGTTTTTCACTAGGGTCCGCATACCTAACAGAAACTACTGCTCTCTGGCCTTCCAACCCAAAGGTATAATATGCGAAAGCACCTGTTTTTGGGCATATGGATACATATCTCTTCACGCTGTTTTCCTTCACTTTAATACGTAAACGTGATGCAATTAAAAAGTGTTTTTTAATTCTGTGCCGAAAAAACACTTGGCATTAATTTTATTTTCAGGGAAGAAAGTTGATTGCGATAATTTGACAGTTTCGGGTAGCTTGATGTGCTGGCGTCTGTAACTATCGATAAATAGTTCATATGAGTCTTTTACGCATAACAAAAGATTAGAAATAAAGTATTTTCGCATACTTTATTTCTATTTTTATGCAAAATTATAAAGTATGTTTATCGAAAATAAACTAGGATACGTTACTATAAAGTAGGCAACCTTAGTTAGAACGGACTATAAGTTAGTATACTATATTATGATCCAAACGTGATAACTAGTACGACTCGTATTTAGTATCGATACTCGTTATAGTAACACCAATGTTCCTAGATTGATACAACCCTAGCAATGGCAGCCATTTTTTGAGACAATATGAGTTGTAGGTAGGCACCCTTTTTTCGTAGGTATTTCCAGTCCATATATATATGTCTATGGGAAATACCTACGAAAAAAGGGTGCCTACCTACAACTCATATTGTCTCAAAAAATGGCTGCCATTGCTAGGGTTGTATCAATCAAGGAACATTGGTGTTACTATAACGAGTATCGATACTAAATACGAGTCGTACTAGTTATCACGTTTGGATCATAATATAGTATACTAACTTATAGTCCGTTCTAACTAAGGTTGCCTACTTTATAGTAACGTATCCTAGTTTATTTTCGATAAAGATACTTTATAATTAGTACTCATAGCACAAGCTCTGCTTAGTTTGGGACTAGATGGCGTTGTGTGAAAGTTGTGGAATATGATTTATTTATTTATTATTATTTTTATATATGTAATTAATATATATATATTTACTTATTTCAGGCCAAACGGCCAGGCTATTATTAATCAATCATTTTAATACACATTTACCAAAAATGCTGTGGGAACAGAGTTATCATGTAATCTCATTACATCAAGTGTTCTATTGAAACAGCTTTCTTCAAAGTGAAGTGAACAGAGGTACCATTCTTTATGTCGGGGATTAATATTTTCTTCACCAATAGCCTCTAACTACTTTTTCTTTAGTCCTTCCTTTTTAGGAAACCTATAAAAAGTGCAAGTATTTTTATCAATAAATAATTTTGGTAACAGCTATATTATATTAGCATATGAAACTAAAATCAATAGGAAACGTCAGAAGCTATGTGCACGGTTCCAATTGGTGGTTTCTATGGAGAAGAGTCGGCAAGAAACTCCACGGTTACTCAAAATAATTGGCTTTTACAATATTAATAGGTAGGGGAGGACAGTGTAGGCCTGTCAACAAGTACCAGGTACTTAAAAAAATAGAGACATTGTAAAAGCCAATTGTTTTTAAAAGAGTAACCGTGGAGTTTCTCGCTGGTTCTTCTGCATAGGAAACCACCATTTGGAACCGTGCATCTAGCTTCTGACGTTTCATAAGTGCCCATGTAGGTTTATGTGAAAGAAAATATTTTGATTTTGGTGTTGTGAACCACGGGCCGGACCTAGCAAGGTCAATCGGAGCTAATAAGACGCAGGACTATTTATGTTAACATAGCAGAATATACCGATATCGTTCCAGCGGAGGAACTAGTTCCGGAAACTATTAGGCAACGGTACAACACTATTCTATTATGATTGTAAACAAACGAATGAATTAACAAAATAATAAAAAGGTCTGTTATACGGAAATTCACCCAAATATCAATACTTTAGCCATAAATTCATGATCGCGTTACAATTACATCATCGAATGTCTATTATTGTATGTGTTATTGCATGAAAACCGGCTACTAACCTGTGCAAAGAAAGTTGAGGTTGATTTTCATTCTTCCTTGCACCACACTTCACAATACAACACACAGGCATGTTGAATTGCTGTTTTTCAACATTTACATGCAGTTTTAAAGGTAAAGTCCTCGTAATTTTCTCGCAAATCTCAATAATACAAAAAATAAACAACCATTTGACAGCTGAACTACCACGAAACTTGGCGACAAAGATGGCTGCTCTGGCACCTACCTACAACCGTGTATAGAATAACAGGGCATCTCCTGTTATATCCCATCTCAATGGTTAAAAGTTTCTACGCCTTGTTCCTTTAGTTAAATTCTGTAGCTGGATGGGTAGACTTCAGACTTGGGCGTGACTAAGCGTAACAAGTACGCGCAGGGTTGCGTCTCTTTGAATCTCGGTATAAACTAACCCCATTTCAGCTCTTATGCCCTCCGGAGCGACTGGACAGATTCTTAGCTGTATGTATACGTAGACATACACTTAAAATGTCACCCTGTGCCGATAGTAGGGCTATGTTTGCTAGATGCTGATGTAAATTCTGACGAGTGGCAAGATAAAATTTATACCTATCTGTCAACAATGGCGGATCCAGGATTGTTGTTTGAAAGGGGCTTGACCACACTGAGGGTAGGATTTAAGCAAAGTAAACACTAAAAAAGGTGAACTTACCGACAGGTTTCACAGGTGGCAGCGGTCGGCGATTAGTACTTCCAATTTGCTCGCAGGTACTTGGCTATTTAGTGTTAGCCCAAGGTGCGATCACATCGAAATTTGATATCATTTAACAATTTTTAGGTTTGCCATGGACAGATTATAAACTAAATGGTTTGTTGCAGTTCACAATTTTTTGATAGTTTATAATCTCGCGAGATAAATTAAGGATGTCCATAATTATACGGTGACACATCCTTGTTCATACTTCCACTTTATTTAGGGTCGAATCGGTAGAATCTGCCTTGGAAGGGAGTGATTGTGGAGTGTTACAAACCATGCTCCACCCCCATCCTGCCCTCTGTATCCCAAAACAGCCAAAGTGACCTCTGCACTGCCACCGACCACGCCGTGAAACTGGCAAAGTTTTGGGAAAACTAGATTTAAAATATAGTCGTGCCAGCGACACGAAGAACAAGAACAAGACGTGACCAATTTCTGGTCCAGGAAAGAGACTTTTCAAAACGCTTTAATGCAGTTTTATAAAAAAAATCCCGAATGTGTCCTTTGAGTAGAAATTGGTAACATATTTAGGGTACTTCCCCGCTCGCAGTTCTTTCTCATGATCCGTTCTTGTGTTGATCAATGACCATATTCATGTAAGTTACCGAGGTAGTTTCCTACAGGTGTGTGACTTATCGCGGCTGCATGCAAGCCATTCACTCGGGCTCCTCACCGTAGTTAGGGAAGTAGGAAAGAGTGTACCTAACCTACCTACCTGAGTGTAGATAAGTTAGTAATTCAAAATAAATATGTACATAATGCACTAACATTATTTAATTATAAGTAATAATATACTAATGTTAAAATAGTAAAATCAAAATAGAGTTGCATATTTATTGTTTTTTCGCACTTTGTCTAGAATCAAAGAATTAGGTGAAGCAGGTTGTGGAAATCTTGGATTCGTTATATACCAATCTTCTTTCAATAATGCCGGATCGTGTTGCCACCAGCCATACTAAAACAATATAAGGAGTTTCCCAAGCAGCCGGCGGGGTAATTGCGTAACACACTATCAGTAGCAATGGGTTTCATTTTGACGGTTAACAAAATTCATTGCGTTATTTATTTTGTTGAGCAGACACATTTTTCGAGCATATGAAGCGATGGATTAGCAATATCCTTCAAAATGATTCAAATTGAGATTGATAGTGTTACGCAATTAGGCAGCAGGACTAAATTTTGAGGAAGTCTTATAAACAAGCAATAAGTACTTAGGTATCTACTAACTATACAGATACTCACAGCAGTAACTAACCTAAGGTACTCAAGTTATATCCCGCGGTGATTAATTACGAGACACTAAATTCAATATTTTATTTATATGTAATACTAGCTGCGCCCCACGGTTTCGCCGCATAAGTGTCAATCCCGTAGGAATATCGGGATAAAAGTATTCTATGTTTTAATCCTGATTGTAACTTATAAACTATCTGTGTGCCAAATTTCATCAAAATTTGTTCAGCCATTTGAGCGTGTAGAAGTAACAAACATACAAACACATAAACTTTCGCCTTTCTAATATTAGTGTGATAGTGTGATTGCCAGATCCCAGAGGGGTCAACGATATCAATAATAACTAAACGTACCTCATTAGAAGTCGTAGGCGGGATTCTATATATATCACAAGGAAAAGGAGGTAGCATAACTCCTTTGCGTTTCATTTTTATAAATCTTTCCGCTGAGCCGTAAGAAAATCCGTTAACTCTTCCCATGTAAAGATCAATAACTCTAATCACGTCTACATCCGGGCGTTGTATCTGTTGAATAGGAAAGTTAAGGTAAAGAAGTTACCTACCTATCCTCCGTGATGCCATATCAAGATAAATTCTCTGGGCCAGTCATGGTAGGTGTAACATACGGGATAGATAGCTAGGAAATGACTATACAATACAAGAATTAATAACAATACATATATAGATACATACCTACATACATACATATAAACAAAATGAACTGTCTGGAGAAAAATGATTGGCAGAGGGGAAAACGACTCCAGCATATCAGAGCTGGGATGTTACGGCCAACTTCAACAAATATGTCTGCTCAACAACGTGAATAACGCAATGAATGTTGTTGAACTGTCAAAATGAAACCCATTGCTACTGATAATAATGTGTTTCGCAATTACCCCGCTGATCTCGAAGGCAGTGGCGCGGTAGCGGCAAACGAGCGATGCGCACCAGTCTAGCGATGCCCGCGCGTCTGCATTGACGTAGTGTGGTGCATTTTATTTTTTGCTATTTAAAGACCGACGTTTCAAAATGTATCAAAAAGATATTACCGTTTCTGATTAGACATTTCATTCGGGAACAAAGACACTAATTTCTCATAACACAACACCACGCCGCGCGATCTGCCCGCTGGCATCGAGAATACCAGATAGCCATCAAAGATTGTACAGACGCCAGCACATCAAGCTACCTACCCGAAACTGTCAGATTTTCCCAATCAACTTTGAACCTTATGCTTTAGTGCTAAAGTTGTAAATCTATTAAAGAAATCTGACAGATTGTAGTAGCGTAATGTGCTGGCGTCTGTACCTAGGTTAAAAATGTTAAATCAGGATAGGTACCGTTTTTGGGAGCGTTGAATATTCCTCGATTTTTTCCATCAGAGGTTTAACTTCTTCTTTATTCATAGGTACTTTGTATTTATCTATCACCATATCGTGGATGTAATTCTGAGGACCATACATAGTAAGACCAAAAAACTCCATGATTGAAAAAGTAAATTTTATCACAAAGAATAAAAAATGGGAAGTGGGCACTAAATTAAGTATTTCAGGTTTAAGCTATTTAGCAATATTGTTAATTTTAAAAAGCAAAAGATGAATTTGAGTGTGAGAATGACGTGTGATGACTTGTATCAATCAAATTGGTGTCAATTTTGATGTGATGTCAATGTCAATCTTGTGTCAATGACTTCGATAGAGACCATAGACATATATATATGGACTGGAAATACCTACGAAAAAAGGGTGCCTACCTACAACTCATATTGTCTCAAAAAATGGCTGCCATTGCTAGGGTTGTATCAATCAAGGAACATTGGTGTTACTATAACGAGTATCGATACTAAATACGAGTCGTACTAGTTATCACGTTTGGATCATAATATAGTATACTAACTTATAGTCCGTTCTAACTAAGGTTGCCTACTTTATAGTAACGTATCCTAGTTTATTTTCGATAAACATACTTTATAATTTTCCATAAAAATACAGTATGCGAAAATACTTTATTTCTAATCTTTTGTTATGCGTAAAAGACTCATATGAACTATTTATCGATAGGTACAGACGCCAGCACATCAAGCTACCCGAAACTGTCAAATTATCGCAATCAACTCTCTTCCCTGAAAATAAAATTAATGCCAAGTGTTTTTTCGGCATAGAATTAAAAAACACTTTTTAATTGCACCACGTTTACGTATTAAAGTGAAGGAAAACAGCGTGAAGAGATATGTATCCATATGCCCAAAAACAGGTGCTTTCGCATATTATACCTTTATTATTATACCTATTATACCTTATAATATGTATGTATTTAGAAATATATATGTATGTTTATCAGCTGTCTTAGTACTCATAGCACAAGCTCTGCTTAGTTTGGGACTAGATGGCGTTGTGTGAAAGTTGTGGAATATGATTTATTTATTTATTATTATTTTTATATTATGTAATTAATATATATCTATTTATTTCAGGCCAAACGGCCAGGCTATTATTAATCAATCATTTTAATACAAATTTACCAAAAATGCTGTGGGAACAGAGTTATCATGTAATCTCATTACATCAAGTGTTCTATTGAAACAGCTTTCTTCAAAGTGAAGTGAAGTGAACAGAGGTACCATTCTTTATGTCGGGGATTAATATTTTCTTCACCAATAGCCTCTAACCACTTTTTGGGAAAAAAAAAAAAAAAAAAAACCAAAAGAAACCACCATTTGGAACCGTGCATCTAGCTTCTGACGTTTCATAAGTGCCCATGTAGGTTTATGTGAAAGAAAATATTTTGATTTCGGTGCTGTGAACCACGGGCCGGACCTAGCAAGGTCAATCGGAGCTAATAAGACGCAGGACTATTTATGTTAACATAGCAGAATATACCGATATCGTTCCAGCGGAGGAACAAGTTCCGGAAACTATTAGGCAACGGTACAACACTATTCTATAATGACATATTATTGTAAACAAACGAATGAATTAACAAAATAATAAAAAGGTCTGTTATACGGAAATTCACCCAAATATCAATACTTTAGCCATAAATTCATGATCGCGTTACAATTATATCATCGAATGTCTATTATTGTATGTGTTATTGCACGAAAACCGGCTACTAACCTGTGTAAAGAAAGTTGAGGTTGATTTTCATTCTTCCTTGCACCACACTTCACAATACAACACACAGGCATGTTGAATTGCTGTGTTTCAACATTTACATGCAGTTTTAAAGGTAGAGTCCTCGTAATTTTCTCGCAAATCTCAATAATACAAAAAATAAACAACCATTTGACAGCTGAACTACCACGAAACTTGGCGACAAAGATGGCTGCTCTGGCACCTACCTACAACCGTGTATAGAATAACAGGGCATCTCCTGTTATATCCCATCTCAATGATAGAGACTTCCACAAATTCTTCCAGAGTCCAGCAGAGTGAAGCCAAGCAACAGCGACGTCACACGGCGTTTTTGTAGTTGGCAGGTGAAAATGTGTAATTAAGGTGATATGTAAAAAATAAATCATCGCTCGAGGGGTGTGGCTTAACCGAAGACGCGGGGAGCGCCCCGCTTGAATACATTGAAGCCGGATCCACACCTATCCACACGTTTGTATAAGGTTGATAAAAAAGTTTTGTTGCAAAAATTTAAACGATGTTTTTTTTCAGTATCAAGACACAATGTGACATCGAGCTATGTAAAGGATATTCTAGAATGTTTTCTACTCTTCCGCGTGAGAGGGTATAAAAGAGCGAGCTTGCGTTCTAATGGACAGAATTGGCTTCGATCTCGCAGGTGCAACTTCGGGCGATCATGTTTTATGTGTGGCGGCGCGGCACGAACGCAAGCACAACTGCTAAAAACATACAGGATGCATTCGGGGAGGACGTAGTTTCTCATCGAACAGTCCAGCGTTGGTTCAATCGTTTTAAATCTGGAGACACAAGTTTTGAAGATAAGGAACGTTCCGGACGACCCTTGAGCATCGACGACGACGCATTACTCTTTTAGTGTTGGGCACCGTGACGAGACGTGGTGAAAGTAATAACTTCTCAGGCGGGAATTTAACAACTGATTTATTTTCTAAAACAACCTACTTATATATACACTAACAATAGTACCTTAGTCCTAGCATCTTATTGTTTACATTTATCTTGACCAATAGCGACGCGCCGTAGGGCGAGCCGCGCGCGGGGCTCGGGGCGTTGTTTTGCACGCGGGACTATTCGCCGCGAAGGTATAAATATGAGTCGCGCGCCTAGCGCGGTCCTTTTCCCCCAGGTGCCGTCGTCGAGTGAAGACTGTCTGCCGATCCGCGGGACGCGTGTGTCGTCAGCGTCGTGTGTCCATCTGCGAGGTCCCGGAGTGTGCAGTGACGACACGGAGGGTGCTGGTGCTTCTGCTTGCTCTGCATGCGCTTACAAAACCGCTTCTTTCGAAGCGACCCGCGAACGTGTGTGGCGCGGCGTTGTGATGACGCTCGTGCCGCGTCGTGTTTGCGATCTTGTTTCTTTATCACGAAGTGTGTTATTACGTACTCGTCTTTTTCAAGATGCCTTGCTTCACTGTTTCTTGTGCAGAGTGTTAAAAACGTGGTAAGGTAACTGGTTCGGTGGTATGTGGTAACTGGCTCGGTGGTATCTGGTAATGGTAATTGGTTTGGTGGTATGAGGTAAAGGTAACTGGTTCAAGGTATGTGTGACGGGTACTGTGTCACTACATCACTCCCCCCTAAGCGAAGCGTACGTTGTGTTTCACCGCGCGGCCGGACCGAGTGACGTATGTGTCGCGCGGTGCGCTGGGGGTCCATGACCGCGGCTCAACGCTCGTAGTTGAGTCTGCTGAGCTTTTAGTGCGCGGTGCTTGTTGAGAAGTGGTAGACTCTTCATCGTTGAGTAGGTGCGCTGGCTTAAGTCTGTCTATTGAGACAACTGTAGTTCGAAGTGGCATCTGTATGGTGAAATGTTTGCTTTCACGTTGAATCACCTTGAACGGGCCGTCGTAAGGAGGGGTCAATGGACTTCGCACGGTATCATTGCGCACGAAAACATGAGTACATGTCGCTAAGTCCTTGTATACAAACGTGCTCCTGTTGTTGTTACGTGACTTACTGCTTGGCGCGAGTGATGCCATTGTTTCGGTCAGCTGGCGGACGAATTCTGCGTCTTCATTTTTCGGCTGTGTAGGCGCGAAGAAATCTGACGGTATTCTCAGTGTCGATCCGTAGGTCATCAGAGCCGGGCTGACTTGTGTGTCTTCACGAAGCGCTGTACGTAGCCCAAGCAGCACGGTCGGTAATTCATCGCTCCAGTGTATGCCGGCACCTCTCGCCATGAGCGCGGCCTTCAACGTGCGATGCCAGCGTTCTACTTGACCATTTGCTTGCGGGTGGTATGCTGTAGTTCGAATCCTGGTGATGCCAAATTTCTTCATCAGAGCGTTGAATAACGAAGATTCGAATTGTCTTCCTTGATCCGTTGTTACACGTAACGGACAGCCAAATCGCGTTATCCATCCCTCGTAAATCGCCTTAGCAACAGTGTCGGCGGTGACGTCACGAATAGGTATTGCCTCCGGCCATTTAGTGCAGCGGTCGATCATTGTTACTAGATATCTGTAGTCGTTAGATGGCGGCAGTGGTCCTACGATGTCGACGTGAATGTGTTCGAAACGCGATGATTTTTGGAACTCGCCGAGTGGACTGATAACGTGTCGTTGAACTTTCCCGCGCTGGCAACCGATGCATGATTTCGCCCATAAACCAACTTCTCTGTTCATACTTGGCCAAAAAAACTTTGTAGACATTATCTTCCTTGTTGTTCGCACACCAGGGTGACTTAGTTCGTGTTGCGCTTTAAATGCTGATAAACGATAAGTCGCTGGTAGGTATGGACGAACGTTGCCAGTTGACGTTTCACATATGATGGGTCGTTGACCTCCGGGCAATGTGATAGGCACAAACTTTAGATTCGGGTTGGACATGCAGCTCTTCATTTCTTCATCATTTTGTTGATCTTGAGCAAGTTGGTTGTAGTCGATCGTACAGTGTGACAAGTCGATTTCTTCAATGCGTGATAAGGCGTCCGCTGCTTCGTTCTTATCACCGTGAATGTATTGGATCTTTGAACAGAACTGACTGATGTAGTGTAGCTGGCGTTCTCTTCGTGGTGTATCGCTACTACTCGGTGTTCTTGTCAGCGCGTAAGTTAATGGTTTGTGATCGGTGAATATTGTTAGGTCACTGCCCTCTATCAGTCGTCGTAGGTGTTGCACTGCGGTGTACATTGCTAATAATTCGCGATCGTACACGCTGTAGCGTCGCTGCGTCTCACTCATAGTTTTTGAATAGAATGCCAGTGGTTTCCACAAGTTGTCCACTTTTTGTTGTAGAACGGCGCCGATGCTAGTATTCGATGCGTCGGTAAATAAACATAGCGGCGCGTTAGGTATCGGGTGAGTCAGTGTCGTTGCCTCGAGTATGCTTTGTCGGCAGTTCTCAAAGGCTTGTTCTGCTTCTTGAGACCATTGTATCGGAGTTTTGTCTTTCTTTTTGCTGTTGTGTAGATATTTATTTAATTCATGTTGGTACTCTGCTTGATGTGGTAAACAACTACGGTAGAAGTTCATCATTCCTAAGAATCTTCTTAGTTCTTGAACTGTTTGTGGTTTCGGATAGTTCACTATGGCTTGTATTCGTTCTTCAGTGGGTTTGATTCCTTCTGATGTCACTTGGTATCCGAGGAACTCGATGTTTTCCTTGTCAAACTCGCACTTGTCGATGTTAAGACTGACGCCGTAGGTATTTAGGCGTTCGAGTACTATTTCTAAATGGCGACGGTGTTCTTCCTTATTTCTCGAGTGTACGAGCAGATCGTCGACGAAACAGAATACGTTTTCATCTAGTCCTCGTAGAACCTCGTGCATGAAACGTTGAAAGGTTTGACCAGCGTTTCTTAAGCCAAACGTCATGCAGGTGAATTCGAAAAGTCCGAACGGTGTTATTATTGCTGTTTTTTGAGCATCTTGTTTTGCGATAGGTATCCAGAAGTATGCCATTTTTAAGTCGAGTTTTGAGAATATTTTCTTGCCGTGAAGTTGGTATGTAAAATCTTGGATTCGTGGAATAGGGTATCGGTCGGGAACGGTGACGGCGTTGAGTCTTCTGTAATCGCCGCATACTCGAAGTGATCCGTCTTTCTTTTTAACAATGTGAAGTGGACTCGCCCACGGACTGTTTGACGGCTTGCATATTCCCATCTCGATCATGCGCTCGAATTCGAGTTTTGCCGCCTTATATTTGTCGGGCGGTAGAGGGCGCGGCCGTGCGTAGATCGGCGGCCCAGTTGTCTCGATGTGATGTGTGACGTCATGCTTGGCTGGAGTTTTGAGTGACATTGGTCGAAGCACATCTGGATATTTCTTCAGCAGGTCGTGATGAGTGTGGTCGCGATTGATGATGTAAATCGATTCTTCTTTGCTGTTTATTTTGATTGCGTTTACACTGAGCTCGGTTACACGGTCGATGAGTTTTCTTTGGTGCAAGTCGACTAACAGTTTATGATGCACTAGGAAGTCGGCACCCAGTAATGAAGTTTTCACATTGGCGACGACGAAAGTCCACTTGAAACTTCTTCGTAAGCCTAGGTTGAGCTCGAGTGTGCGCTCTCCGTAGGTACGAATCTCTGTTCCGTTTGCCGCGAAAAGTTTGTAGCCTGCATTCTCCGTCGGTTTTGAATATTTCTGGTTTCGAGCGGCTAATACCGATATGTCGGCTCCCGTGTCGACAAGAAATTTTTCTCTATTGTTGATGTCGATCACACATAGGCGGCGGCTTGTTTGGTTTACATCGACGCCCGCCACTGTCGATGTACGTTCTAGTTTTCCCGCTTTGCTGAGGAACACGGCAATTCACATTTTCGTGCCGCGTTGCCGAATCGGTAGTGGTACCGGCACAACCAGTCGGGATCGCCGGGCTTGCGGGCGTTATCAGTACGCTGTCTTGAATGTGAGCGTGAGCGGCCACGATGTGCGGAGTTTTGGCGGGAACGGCGATACGACGAATATTGATGGTTGCGGAGTTCGGCGACTTCGAGTGACAATTTCTCTATTTGTTTCGTAAGCATGTTGATTTGTAGGCTTGTAATTGTGTTTATCGGTACCTCATTGACTGCTGGACTTGTTGACGAAGGGTTTGCTGTGGAGACTACGGCGACTGTAGCGGGTTCAAAATGCTCCATCATTTTGTCTGCCATCGCAGCTAGCACTTCGAGCGATGACTCGGTGTTGACGGAGAGCACGGCGCGAACTTGAGCGGGCAGCTGGTTGAGCCACATAACTTTCAGCGCTTCATCCGAAAGTAGCTTGCCACTGAGGTCTCGCATTTTACGCAGCAGCTGGCTCGGCTTGTTATCGCCGAGTTCGAGGCCGCTGAGTAGCTTCTGTAACTGCCGGTGGTCTGACTCTTGGTACGTTGAGATGAGTCTGTCTTTGAGCGTGCTGTACTTGCCGGTGGTCGGAGGATGTAGGATGATGTCTCCGATTTGTTCCAGGTCGCTGTTGCCGAGTAGTGGGACGACGAGGTTGAACTTTTGCTCCTCACTTATCTTGCTGGCAGCAACGGCGGCTTCAAACTGCGCGAACCACAGGCGCGGGTTTTGGCGCCAAAATGGTGGTAGCCGTGCCGGAAGTGAGATTGCTGCCACGTCGCTCTTTACTGATGTGGTGCCCTGAGCATCGCTGAACTCTTCGGCATTCATGGTGATGATTCTTCAGAGATTCTACTGGGATCTTGCAGGAGTTCGATGTTGCGGGAACTCGGCTTCGGCTTCAGGGTCGTGTTCGAGGGGTCACCAATTTAGTGTTGGGCACCGTGACGCGACGTGGTGAAAGTAATAACTTCTCAGGCGGGAATTTAACAACTGATTTATTTTCTAAAACAACCTACTTATATATACACTAACAATAGTACCTTAGTCCTAGCATCTTATTGTTTACATTTATCTTGACCAATAGCGACGCGCCGTAGGGCGAGCCGCGCGCGGGGCTCGGGGCGTTGTTTTGCACGCGGGACTATTCGCCGCGAAGGTATAAATATGAGTCGCGCGCCTAGCGCGGTCCTTTTCCCCCAGGTGCCGTCGTCGAGTGAAGACTGTCTGCCGATCCGCGGGACGCGTGTGTCGTCAGCGTCGTGTGTCCATCTGCGAGGTCCCGGAGTGTGCAGTGACGACACGGAGGGTGCTGGTGCTTCTGCTTGCTCTGCATGCGCTTACAAAACCGCTTCTTTCGAAGCGACCCGCGAACGTGTGTGGCGCGGCGTTGTGATGACGCTCGTGCCGCGTCGTGTTTGCGATCTTGTTTCTTTATCACGAAGTGTGTTATTACGTACTCGTCTTTTTCAAGATGCCTTGCTTCACTGTTTCTTGTGCAGAGTGTTAAAAACGTGGTAAGGTAACTGGTTCGGTGGTATGTGGTAACTGGCTCGGTGGTATCTGGTAATGGTAATTGGTTTGGTGGTATGAGGTAAAGGTAACTGGTTCAAGGTATGTGTGACGGGTACTGTGTCACTACACTCTGCTGCATCAAAGCAAATCCGGAAGCAAGTACGCACGAGCTAGCCAGAGAACTTGGCTGCACCCAAGCATCAATAGTAAATCACTTACTCAACTTGGGATACAGGACAATGGATACCACATAGATGGATGGATGGATGGTTCTAGCTCAATGGATACCACACCGTCTCACCGACGATAATAAGAACTGCCGCGTGACCATCTGTCAGTCTCTGCTACTTCGTCATCATCGCAAGGAGTTTTTAGAGGATCTTGTGACGGGGGATGAAAGCTGGATCTTGTATGATAACAGAAAGCGTCTAGGCTATTGGCTTCCAGTCGGAGAAAAACCGCCACAGCATCCGATTGATCCTCACCCACAAAACATTTTGTTGTGCTGTTTCTGGGACGCAAAGGGAATGCTGTTTCACAATTTTCTCCCTGCAGGCACACGATCTCCTCTACACAATACATTGAGAATCTCCAGGAATTAGCAAAAGCTATAAGAGAAAAACTGCCAAGACGCGCAACTGTCCACCTTCTCCACGATAACGCGAGACCCCATGTCGCAAAGACAACCCACAAAACAATCACCGAACTTCACTGGAATACCGTTTCTCATCCACCATACTCTCCTGACATGGCGCCATCTGACTACCATTTGTTGAAACATTTAAAGGCATATTTGAGAAACAAAACTTTCAAAAACGTCGACGGTCTCAAGAAGGATGTGTTCATATTCTTCGAGTCACAGCCGCCGTAGTTTTGGGCAAAAGGAATAAACGACTTGCCGGCTAGATGGTCCAGTGTCATAGAATTAGATGGCGAATATATTGTTGATTAGAAATTTTGTGTATAAGATATATGAATAAATTAATTCTACTGAAATTATTGCGACAAAACTTTTTTATCAACCTTTTTGTGACGGCTTGTTGAGGTTTGGCAAGCGTGTGGATCCGGCTTAACATAACATTCTACGAGTACAATACTATTGCGTAATTTAGAACTTTATGGAAAAACATTATGAAATAAAAGATGTTGAATTTTTTTAGTCATAATTTTTGCATCAACCCGATATTTTCTTTGTTTGTATCCTTGCCCCTATTTTTATTAATTACATATTCGAGATAAAAAATATAATCACGATTGGAACGACACAGGTCCGTTACTGACAAAGCCCGCAGGCGATCTGGGCGGGCATAAGAAAGTGACAGAGTCAATTACTTCCACATGCGAAAAAAGAGAACGCAACAATGCGCTGGAACCAAAATAAAACAACGTAAGCGCCAAACCAAATAAATAAAATTATCATTTATCATTTATCATTTATCAAAAATTTGTTCAGTCAGAGTTTTCAATTACCTATTACGCATATTTTGAATGCAATTTTGCAATGAAATTAATTAGGATTTTAGAATTACAGGAGAAAATATAAAAAAGTAGACGTCTTTTCGGAATTAAATTCTATCGAGGACATTTGAAGCAATTGCGTTTTCCTTCAGTCAGAGTCTTAATCAAATAGTCAATAAACATATAACTAAAAATCAAATCCAAACATGCTGTAATAGTGAAATAAATGGATTCGAAAAAACACCCAATTTATTTTGATATCGCCTTAATAATATAACTCTAAATGTGTTTAACGCCATATTTTTAAATCACTTATAGATTCTTAATATCTCGTGAATCTATTAGTGATTTTCAAATATGGCGTTAAACACATTTGATTTAGATTATTAATCAAAGCA
The DNA here is from genome assembly GCA_949629135.1 of Eremobia ochroleuca. NCBI lineage: Eukaryota > Metazoa > Arthropoda > Insecta > Lepidoptera > Noctuidae > Eremobia > Eremobia ochroleuca. The sequence goes on from OX451387.1 coordinate 6,761,694, forward strand.
TAACTTAAGACCCCCATTGCACATTTTCACCTGCCAGGCACATAGTCACCCCGTTCTACGGTATAATGAACATGTAATAATTTTGGCACCCTGTCTTATTGCCACGAATGCTTTCTCTTGCTTATTCTGACTCAATTTCTATATTTGCGTCCATTGTGTCCTAGTCAGTTCGTCAGTAGGCGAAATCGCAGACAGCTGCGAATATTCGTATTACACCTGCACCGCCGCGCCTTCGGACCGCTTCTATCTGGTTCGTCTGTGTGCTAGATCTAAGTTATTTACATATTGTATCCAATCTCCATTGATGAGATACAAACACCTATTTGGTACATGTGAAATGGTTCATTTATTTTATTTATTTATTTACCATTTATATACTCACATATACAGGGTGTTTGGCAGAACGTTGAACATACGAAAATGGTGGATAGGTGGGGTCATCTGCTACTTACTAAGCCCTGGCCCGGGCCCCCTGGATATTAAAAAAAATATTTATTTTGCTTTATTCTAGTTTCACCACTTTTTTAACTTTAAAGTGTTAAGATGTAAATATTAAAAAAAAAAACATAAATTGCCTGCTTTACCCATTTTTAATAAAAATTACACTTTAAAGTTAAGAAAGTGGTGAAACTAGAAGAAAGCAAAAATTTTTTAAAAAAATATTCAGGGGCCAGGGCCAAATAAATTAGAGCTGAGTAAGTAGCAGATGACCCCACCTATCCACAATTTTCGTATGTTCAACGTTCTGCCAAACACCCTGTATAAACAGACAAGAAAAAAAACAGAACAGAAAAATAGGTACAAAGGTGATGCTTATTTCTTAAGAAATCTCTTCCAGCATACCTGCGATAGGACATTAGATAGAGAGATGTAGACAGCGTGTGAAAGAGTAAAGGAGACAAAAATAATATATAAAATCGTAGGTAATCAATTATTCACTTAAAAAACTAAACAAACACAATGAGAATATACTTACATACATACATACAAATAAACATACATACATACATACAAATAAACATACATACGTGAGCGGATTTCAAATAAAATAACCGTTACGCAGGCGGAATACCTTATTTTTAAAATAAACAACTTGCATTCAAACAATGATGATCGTGTAGTATGTTTAATAAATGATCTCATTATATATAACATATGTAGGGAAATATGAATTAAATCAATAAAAAAGTATTTTTTGTGTCTGCGAGCTGGAAATTTTAATCCATTTAGTAACGTTTTTGTTCTTAATTTTGATTACATTAAAACCTTTATTTTTGCATTTCTTTAATTGTCTTAATTCAATATAGCATAAATCTTCTTATAAATACAACATAACATGAAATTTTCACAGCGGTTTGCGAGTATTTTCCCAAGAGAGCTCCATTACATAACTTTTGCAAAGTTGTACCTCCAGAAAATATATTTTTGCGCAATATCTGTTCCACATTTAACAATATTATCTATTGAAGAAATATAAAGTTAAAAATATAACACTAAAATATACTACTAAAAACGCAGTAAGTTACTCTATTTTTAAGATAATCGAAAAAAAGGAATCTGGGTACCGTAAGACAGTTACGTTAATGGAACCTAGCGTTATGAATTGGAACTCCTTAGGGCGCGTTTACTATAACTAAATGAAATATCAAAATAAATAAGTTTTAGTACAGTCTTTATTCAGTCTACTATAGGCATGACATTACGAATTTATAATAAAGTGGCATGACTTATAATTATAATCACTTTATAGTCTTACCATAACTCTAATTAAGTTAAAAAAAAATTACAATCAAATAAGAGAGATCTTTTTTTTTCTTTTTGGTTTCGTTTTTGCTGTCTCCACTGTTTTCTTTTTTTTTCTTTTTCATTTTCATCAAGGTCACTAATCTTTTCACGCATTTTTTCACTCTTTCTAACTGCTGTTTTTTATAAGCTTCATATTTTTCTGCATTTTTTTAGGTTTTCTATGAACCTTTTTGCCCGTTCTGCCCCTGTGAGTGGCATTGTCAGTAGCTACCGTATCTGAGAAATTTGCAAAAACATGACCGTACGCAAAAGGCCAGTCATTGGAAGCAAAGAATCATGACAGGATTTGCACATCAAAAATTAAAGATTTTTAGAGAAATTGAAATAGATCCTTGGTCCAAAGAATAAATTTCGGAGTTTAAAATATAATTTTTTATCATTAGTAGGTACAATTAGTACAGTTAATTTCTAGTGTCATACTAATCAAGAAGTTAGGAATTATAAAATAAATTATATTTTTATTACGGGGTTTTGAAAATTCTTTAAATAGCCAAAGTTATTATTTAGGCATCAAACTACCAAAGATCAATAATTATAACGACATAACAACTTCTCTAAAATTATTTTTTTTACAAATCAATGTACACGCAACTCGCCGTGATTCTTTAAAATAAATGCAAGCATACCCGCAGGCACCCACTAGTCAAATTCAAAGCTAGACACAGCCTTACACTTCCATTACGTAACAATAAACGTTCCGTATATACATAACGTTACGTAATGGTCGTTACGAATTACTAGCTTGGGCTAATCGAACCAACGTTTTTGTATGATACACATTAGATATTCACCTACATTGCACAAATAATCAATATTTGATTAATAAAGAACAAATCCAGAAACATAAAATGACAATAAAAACATTCTTATCTGAGAAAATAGTTACTCGAGTGGAATTATTTTTCACACACTTAGCCTCGAGAACGTTTCGTAACGAACAGCGTCTTAATGTGGTATGGAACCATCTCAATGGGTATGGAGTGCTCGTACATTCTTTGACGTTTAGAGTAAGAATGTTGCCAGAAGGGGGAAGATTACCAGAAACGTATCCGCTAGATGGCAGTGGGTGTTTGTCACATCATTTTATAATGGCGGATATCGCGATATTTTTTAAAATTGATTATCCTTTTTTAAAATTGATTATCCACGTTTTATACCTGCTTTTTGTACCTTATATAATGTATTCTACCTGGAATGTTGCTCAATTGAAAACGGAGCTGAAGAAAAGAGCGGCTTCAGTGTGCGGAAAAAAAGATGATCTAATAGAGAGGTATACGTAATTCTGGATATTTTAATATCTCTTGACGATATTTAATCCAGTTTTTGGATTCAAAATATTGTGATACAATTTTAATAATAAAAAATATATCATATAATATTTAATTTTTCATAAATAATGGCCTAAGAGACCTATGACTTTAAAAATACATTATAATGAAAATTTAATCCTTTTTTTCAGATTAGAGGCATAATATGACAGATAATTTTAATTTTGGAAATGTCTGTTTGGATAATCCATTCGAACCTTCAATGCAATTGCCAGAGAACAATATGTTTAGAAATGTTAATAGTAACACTTGCACAAACTCTCTAACTTTTATAGTAATTATTTCAAAGAAGCATTATGTAAAACGAACTTTCTCTGAAGTGGAAACCCTGTCAAGATAGATTTATAATAATAATAAACGTAATAATGCAAATATTAACATAAAGATAAAATTTTAAAAATTAGTGCAACTTTAACATACCAGCACCCTAATTGCGTAACACAATATTACTCTCAATTTGAATCATTTTGAAGCAAATTGCTAATCCATTGCTCCATAAATGTTCGAAAAACGTGTCTGCTCAACAACGTAAATAACGCAATGAATGTTGTTGAACTGTCAAAATGAAACCCATTGCTACTAATAGTCTGTTACGCAATTAGCCTGCTGTTTTCTTTGAAGTAGTTTGGAAATCAGTATTTTTGAAATGTTTACCTAGAAAGATCAGTCGCTTTAAACTTTACCATTCTAATTTTCATCGCTTTTTCCCATTTTTTTCTTATCACAGGGTTCTTAGGGAATTTATATACTTCCATTTCTTGGCAGTGAAAATAAGCAAAACGATACATTTTTTTATAAAAATTATAAAATAATTATTTTTCCCATATAAGCTAATACCTTCCTTGGTGACAAACACTCAGCGCCATCTAGTTTCAGTTTGGAACCCCAGTCTAAAAATATAGTAATATGGTATGTTTTATATTTTACAAGTACGTGTAATCCTCGTTACTTAGCCGGAATTTCCGCCACTCGTGATTTTAGAGGACAAGATTAAATTGATTAATTTTATTTGTTTCCTTTTATAAAACGTTTAATTATACGTTTACTTGTGCCTTTAAATGTATGTACTTTACTATAATTGGCTAATTGTACACATTAAATGTAATTCTGTGGTAGTAATCGGACCTTTCAGTTGGCAGGGTATAGGGTGGACATATAAAATCAGGTGTTTCGTACAAGTTTAATTCTATTGTATTTAAATGTTTGCCAAAATTACGTACTTTTTTATTTTTAAACATAATCCTTATAAGTTTTTTTTACTAAATATTACTTAAACGCCACTTAAAAAGTTTTTTTTGCTGAGTAATTAATTGCCGAAGTTAGTGGACAACATACTTTTACAACGGTCATTTTTTTTTTAAATTGCTCACATACATACAAATAAACATACATACATACATACAAACATACATACATACTTACTTCAAAATAAATATCATGTATGTTCATGTATAGTAAATAGGTTTTCATGAATTTAAAAACATCGCGGCATTACTGTCGCGCAGTCGGGTAAAAAGGGCAACCTGTGGATTTCAAGTATGAAAAGAATCTGCACTCTCTCAAGACAGAGATGGCTTAAGAGGGTTCATCCGTTAGAGCCATGTTCGAGATTCAAAATTGATGATTTCCGACGGACAATAAAACCATAATGTGTTTAATTTATAGATGAGATATTGACGTCATATTATTGGGAATTTTAAAATCTAGTGCATGGCTGAAAAACATTTTCAATTTTTTGTATAGTTTTCTCATCAGAACCGTTTTTATGCAAGCCTTTTTTCAAACTAGCGATTGACGTTAGGTAACGATACAATTGATTGTGGCTGCTGTAAAAACTGTTGTACGAAGTGTTAAATGCCTAAGAAAAAAAAGCATGAAACGGGAGTTTTGGAAGGAACACCTTTGTCCAGCAGTGGACACAATATAGGGTAAAAAAAATTAGGGTTACTTTTTCGACGTATGCAAGAAAGTAGTTACAAAAGTAAAAAGCATCACGAAAAAAGTAAAATATTTATTAATAGTCAGTTACATCGGCTTTACAGCATTTGAGTAACAAATTAAACGAAAATTCTTCTGCTTCTGAATTTCTGACGACGCAGACCAGGCAAAGCTCAGTGCGGTTTTTACCTACGACCAATCTATGCAATTAAAAATGAAATGCTGTTCACTTGTAAGCGCATCGCTAGAGAATTTACAAAACATAGTCTCGTATAAAAAAGAAATTAGACTGGAGTATAATAATAAACGAAAACCAAAATACTAATTATCTGTCATTAAAAACACCTTACAAAACATATTAAATCAGTGTTTACCTAAGATAACCGTAAAAATTAAAAAGAGATCATACAAATCATGGCTAACGACTGGATTAAGAGTAGCGTGCGAGCATAAAAGACAACTAAAAGCATTAATGACTACAACTAAGTAATAACAATAATTATGTTGAAAAAGTACTATAAACGTTACGAAAAATTACTTAACCTTCAAGCAGTCGCACGGCGTCGAATCGACCGCGATTCGGTCGATTCTCGATACATTTATGATGCCAAATTGCTTACAAATCCAACGAAAATTAAAATATTATTTTGATTTTATAACTTTGTTTATGTCCTAACATAATGATAATGTGATAAATACAAAAAATATCAAATAATTAGTGTTTTAAATCCCTGAAATATCCTATAGGTCTTTTAGGTTACGCGCGACCGCTGGCGTTACAAATGACCGTGCGACCACTTGAAGGTTAAGAGAACAGTAGCTAGAGAATACAATCCCGGGATTGTATTCTCTAACAGTAGCCCACTCAAAAAAACTAAACTACATAAGAATAATGAGTAAATCGGAAAATAAAACTAAAACAATGTGGCAAATAATAAAAGAGCGTACAAATAAAAATAACAAAAAGCCAATATATAACATAAAATTGCGTATACAGAATATTGTGACAAAAAAAAACGCGACTATCGTTGCCAACGCTTTCAATGATTAATTTGTATCAGTAAGAAAAACGGATATCGCAAACGGGAACGTTTGTCCAACTGGCCGTCCGATCTCCTCCCAAAGCGAAAACTCCATTTAAGTACCTAAAACCAGCCGGTCGATTCTGTAAAAATCTCACCGTGAAATCATAAATGAAGTGAGCTTGAAGTGAGTAGTGTCAATAGGGTTAATCCCTAATGACAGCTCACTCCACGCTCACTTCACCCAAGATTTCACGGTGAGATGGTTACAGAATCGCACGGTTGTAGACCCTAACGAATTTAAGTTCATAATAAAAGAAGTTATGGGCATGACGAACTACCGCTTATACTTATAAAAGCATGCGCTGAAGAATTAACGATACCGCTAACTTATTTAATAAATCAGTCTTCAGATGAAGGCTCAGTCCCTGACCTGCTGAAAGTATCGATAGTGAAAAGAAACAAACAAAAAGGGAGAGCAGACTGAGACTAGTAATTATCGGCCGATAGCATTGCTGCCGACCTCAAAAATATTGGAGACTGCGATGTCAAAACAACTTTATTCTTATTGCGAAATATATACTTAGAATATTAAACGATAGCCAGAAAGGGTTCAGGAAAAAAACATCCACGACATTAGCAATATTTAACCCTCTATGACTCATAAGCTGGGATTTATTTGATTTTTTGGATTAGAGATGATTACAAAAAAATAAAATACACGTGTTTCTGGATTTTCATTATTTTTAATTATTTGGGAAGAAAATTACAAAAATTGCAACAATCACTTTTACCAACAAAAACAAAATAAAATATGAAAGTGTTGAAAAATAACGTTACAAAATAAAGTTCAAATACTTACCTCTCCAATTTATCAATATACACAAGACACGAGCAGAACAATTTTTTATATATTTTTTAAATCACAGTGAACCGCCACGTTTCGTGCCTAAATACCGACTGTCGTAACACAAATCTCAATTTGTAACAAGAATCGCCGTCTAGTCGTATTTTTTGGTACTAGTTCATTAGTTCGGAGTGTAGACTACGAGTTACAGTGCGCGATTACGTTATGAAATTATTTTAAATTTCGAAGCGTTTGTACGGTATGTTGCCTACAGTCTACACTGAGCTATAGAGGGTTAAGTATATCCAGGAAGCTTGAAATAGAATCAATAACAAAAAATATGCAGTAGGGATTTTACTGGATATGAGCAAAGCCTACGACAGAGTTTCATATGCAATTTTACTTAATAAATTATATGCAATATGTGTTAGAGGTATAAGCACACAATTAGTTTTGCAGGTAGAACATAGCGACCCACCACTGGCCAAATAACACACGTAAGATATAATAATAAAAAAAAACAACAATATTAATACAACAAGGCAGCGTTTTGGGATGCTTACTATTTCTAGTCTATATTAATGGCCTCCCTAAAGAAATTGACGCTCAAAGTATTTTATTTGCTGACGATATTTCTATCATTTTTCCTTACACCAATAAAGAAAACCTAAACTTAAGTCTAGACGATAAACTCTCCAAAATAATAGCATGGTTAAAAGATCAAACTTAGAATTAAATTTTGATAAAACAAACATAATACGATATGGACAATACCAAAAACGGATATAATTTGCGAAATTGGATATAAATTACTCATACAACAAACAATATAAAGCTGCAATGCATAAACGAGTTTAAACTGTCAGGTTTGACTATAGATACCAATATAAACTGGAAAGCCCGTATAGATACACTGGCAAACAAACTAGCCAGCTTTATACAACGTGTAACGTTAAATGCGCAAAACCAGAAAATAGTTTTGATCAGAATAAGGAGCAGAATTAATTGAACCACTTTTTAATATAGGTCACATTTTTCAAAAAATCTTCATTAAAAACGTTGCCGTGTCTATTTATTAATATGTCAAGCAACCCAATGTCAGCGCGGCGCGGCGGCCCGGTGACGACTCCTCGCTCGACAAAGCGTCGTCGCAGACGCAAGAAACGATCAGAATGGCCAGTACAGTAAAACTAAAAAAGCACATAAAACCTTTACAATTTTTTTAATGACTTGTTTTCTTTTTGAAATAGGTCAATTGAATTAAAAATCAGTTGGGGTGTCTGATGTTTTGCGCATTTAACGTTACACGTTGTATATGTCTTGGAGGAGCTTAAAGGAGCGATTTATTAGCGGATTTATATTTTTTTGAAGATTTTAAAACTGCTCTAACAGCATACTATGCCTACGCATACTCTTGGCTAAATTAAGGAATCGTAGTGTGGGAAAATGTTGTAGACAAATATAGACTTTTGTTGTACAAAAGAAATGCATACGAATTCTTGCCAATATAGATAACACAGATAGCTGCAAGCCATTCTTTGTAAAATACAAAGTCCTTACACTAACTGGTATCTACATTTTAGAACAATGTGAGTGAAAAGCTTCCAAACTCTATTAAGGATATGGAGTACGAAAATAAATTTAAAAACAGTCTCCAAAATACCTTATATTAAAATCGTATTATACTCTAAAGGAATTCTTGGACCATAGTAAATTTTGACATTAAAATTCATAGCAGCCGGTCGATTCTGTAAAATCTCACCGTGAAATCATAAGTGAAGTGAGCACTTAACAGTGTTAATCCCTAGTGAATGACAGCTCACTTCACCCAAGCTTTCACGGTGAGATGGTTACAGAATCGCACGGCTGTACACAACACACACATCACCTACAATTTTGACTCACTACCTACCTATGTTATATCATTTTATGATTACTATTGTTATCGCTATTTGTAGTAATTTAATTATTTATCTTATTTTAATTTGTGAATGGAAATGATGACCAATAATTTGTTCTTAGATGATGATGATTATGAATATGAATATGAGTACAGTAATCCCCTCTATAACGCGGTAGATAGGAAAACGCGTTACGTATAAATAATTCATCACATTAAATTTTCTCGCTGCAGGGGGTTTAAATCGAGGGATTAAAATCGCGTAATATGAAAACGCGTTATAGGGGTACCGCGTTATAGGGGGGATTACTGTACTATAATATAAATGAATACTTAAATGATAAATAAAAACCATAATATGATAACAAAATAATAATAATAATATGCTTACTTATAATAATAATTTTAAAATGATCTCAATAAAATTATAATATTATAAAATAATTTCGATACACATTCTGGGATGCAAATAAATGAATATGAATATGAACAGCTGGACCGATTCAGTTATTTTTTTAATTGTTTGTTACTAGTCCGAATAAAACTTTTAGGGAACATTGGAAAGTTGCCCGGAAAAAACTGATAAGTAATGATGTGTTCAATGTGTTTTTTGTATGAATTATTGTTTGGACAGGACTAAGGCTATTGCGTAATAAATACATATTCCACGTCTAGAGGTGAACAAGATGTTAACTATAATAATAGTATAATAGCTGTTTGTTGTTATTACAATCAAAACATTATTTTAATCAATCAACATTCAGACATCATGGTATAGTGCTACAAGGATCTTTTGGCGCCGGAACGCCACAGAAATTGTATTTTAAAAACAAGATGGCTGCATTAGTAACGATTTTAGAAACGCGCTATAAAAACCTTATACCTTAATCTACCGTGTAACAATTAATTTTATTTTTGTTATTATAATGCGGTGTTTCTGTGAATACTCCAAGACAGCTGGCCGGCTATAAGGCTGTGATCAGATTTCCATAATCAATTTCCATGGATGGTGTCTTCCCCATAGAAATCACAGCGTTCATTCTCGAGAACTGCCGGTCGAGTCTGTAAAAATCTCACCGTGAAAACTTGCGTGGAGTGAGCTGTCAGTGTCAACCCACTGATACTAGGGATTGAATAAGCATACATTTACAATCATAATCGAGATTTTAATAATATTTTTATACTAATTATATTGATCATTTTATATAATTTCAAGGCTAGTATTTCAGTTGTCAAAACATTACTACTTTATGGGGTTTAAAAAAATGAAAAACAACAACAGAAACTGAAACATAGAATCTAAATGTTTTTTTTTTCTTTTTTTTTTCCTAGACTATAGACGAGGTGAAGCGATCACGCCACACAAAGTACGTGGGCTCGAATTATATGGTCCATCAGTCAGGCACCCACAAAATAGTAATGTTTTGACAGCTAAAATACTAGCTTTAAAATTATATTAAATAATCAATAGAATTAGCATAAAAAATATTAGGTATTAAAATCTCGATTATGATTGTAAATGTATGCTTGGTCAATCCCTAGTATCAGGTGGGATGACACTGACAGCTGACTCCACGTTCACTTCGCCTAAGTTTTCACGGTGAAATGGTTACAGAATCGCACTGCTGCATAGCTGTTATTCACAACTATTTGACAGCTGTCGTGTAGAAAATGACAAAATTTCAATGACTGGTTTGACTCACCGACAGTGAATAGCTGTCGGAATAGTTTATATTGTGAATAGTTATGCCAAAGCTTGAAATTGTCTAAGTCCGTTACATTATTTTTACATTTTTGTTTTGGTTTTTTTTTTTGGTCCTTCTTGTAGTCTTCTCATTGTCAGACGATACTTCTGAATCGGTTGAATAGTGCTTTTTGTTTCTGCGCACTTTTTGGCCTTGTTTTCGTTTCTTTGGTGCACATTTATAATTTTGATGCTTAGTACGAATGTGAATACCCCTGTTTCCGCTATGCGCAAACCCATCTCCGCAAATATGACATTTAAATGGTTTACTTCCAGTATGAGTCTGAAAATTTTAAGCACATATTATATAACTGTTCAATGGACGCTTATTGGAGGTTAAAATACATTTAAAAATATATATATATATATAATGTAATTAAACTGAAAAGGTGTTAAGAACAATAAACCTTATGGGGTATAACCGACCTCGTAATTGGTTTACCACACTAAGACGAGGTACGCACGGGCGCGTTTTTTTCGCGGCAATTTTTTTTCTCACACTGGATTTTCAACGCACAGCTGAAGGCCGAGAGTTGAAAATTCAACAGTTTTACTGACGCGCTGGGATGCGCTCTGTTGGATTCTCAATGCACAACTAAATAATTAACAAAATAAATTTTATAATAAGAAGCATTTAATTTTTTGCAAAAAAATAATACGTCTTTAACTCACCCGAATATGTCGCGTAATAGAAAGTCTTGTTTTGAATATTTTGGAGCAGTAATCACAGGTATATTTTTTTTTAGTGTGAACATATTGCATATGCCTGTACAATTTTATCCCGTTGGAATATACATTTCGGCATATAGTACACTTAAGTTTCTGTGTAGCATGACTAGCCTCATGGATGGCTATTTTAGCTTTTGTCTGCAAATAACATAATACATGACAAATTATTGAAATACCTAGTTACAGTTATTAGTAACTAAAGCTTAAGTGTAATAATAATAATAATGTAATAATAATAATAATAATCTACTAATCTAGTGGCACTTTTTACCTAATCCTAATTTTGTTAACATGCGGATAATGTAGTGGGCTGCAATATTGTTAATACTACTTATGTGTCTAATTGTTACTTGTAAACATTTTATATTGTAGCTGTTTATTGTCCCATAATAAAATGAAATAAAATAAAATAAAGTGACAGTGGGCTGGGCAGATTACTCGCAGAACAGATGGCCGATGGGGCCGAAAGTTCCCACAAGGTAGACTACTGACATGGTGAAGGCAGCAGAAATCTGGTGGATGCGAGAAGCATAGAACCGGTCGAAATGGCTTGGGAAGGGCTATGTCCAGCAGTGGACATTTTTCGGCTGAATTGATGATAATGAAAGCCGTATAGGGGAGGACCCTATATATTTTGGGTTAAAATTAAATGCAACAATACTCCTAAAATTGGTGGTCATCAATGAGTCATCGTGGCAACCGACCGACGGCGTGACCTCACTGCGGCGGACGGTGCTGCGATTCGGTTCTAACAACAGCCGCTTTAAATCAATCACCAATCATTCAATCGCCAATTTAAATTTCTGGCCTAGGCAAGTAGTTAAACGTTAGCGACCCAAGTGATTTGCCTAGCTGTTTGATTGAATGGCTGAGTATCATTCAGGCCGCTATTTGAACGGAGCCGTTTAATTAAAGGGCTAGGCAGTTAATTGAAAGGCTAATTAAGCTATGTTCGGACTTCTAATTAGCTGCAGTAAAACGACAGACTCTTTAATGAAATTGAAATAGTGATGTGACAAAAGAATCGATTCATTCAATTAACATTTAGTGAGGTAGCGATTAACATTCAGTAGGTGAAAATGTCGTGAGGAGAGTTTTGGGTATTCACGTCGATGGCTATAAGAGTAGGGGAAGACCTAAGAAACGATGGATGGAATGTGTGAATGATGATATGGTTAGAAAGGGGGTGACTACCGAGATGACGACTAATAGAGAAGTATGGAAGAAAAAGACATGTTGCGTCGACAAAAATAAATTGGGATATGGGCAAGATGATGATGATTATACATACATACAAACATGGCAAGTTAAATAATAACTTGTTAAAATGAAAAAAAAATATATCTTTAGTATTTATTCACGCTGATTTGAAACTATAACATATATTTTTATCCAATCAATACAATGAATAATAGTTGGTCAATTTCGAATATCTAAATTAAAACGATGTTTTATTGTGTTTTAATCACATCACTAGTAAATAATTTTTTTATCCAACTGACAGTAAGAAGTGTCATTTTACTGCAGCTAATTAAAAGTCCGACCATAGTTGGCTGCGACAGCAGTTGAGGAATTTAAAAATTTAGCAGTTTTAAAGTGGCATTAGTCGAGGTTTTTTCCATACAAATTCCGGGAGGGTATTATTCCACTGTTTGACATTGTACATCCAAAGTTAAACATGTTAGTGGGGGTAAACTAGCGTCTATCAGCTCATCACTCATGTTATCTCTGTCGGACACAATGCCAAGTGAGAAAGCGTGCTTTTTGGCCATGCCCACCAGTGAGTCGAGCTCGCGACTACTTCCACCTTAAGGAGAATTTTAGCAAAGAAGTTGTCAAATTCCTGAGCTATTTCTACACCTGAGTTGATGAGGCCATGTGCAGTCTTAATTACGCTGATAAAGTATTACGCTGCTTTTTCCTACATGTTTCACTATCTATTATTTGCCAGGTAGTTTTTATTTTATTATCAGCTGATTTTATTTTATTGCTAATATAAAGAGCTTTAGCTATCTTGCACACACTTTTAAAAGTCTTAGAATATGTTGCAACATACTAATGCAAGCTTGTGTTATTCATTATGTTGCTTCCGCCCATAAAGTTTTTCCTGCTTTTATGAATACCTGGAGTCGCCCAATCACAATCTATTTATCTAAGCGAGTGTCTGACAGACCCCTCCGCCCCAGGGCCAGGCCGAAGCACGATTTCCTATAGACAACGGCACACACTATAAAATCAATCAATACTTACACACTGTTTGCCACAAACTGAACAAACGCAACTCCTTTCTGTTTTATATGGATACTCGGTATTGGGATGCGACCATAGATAATGATGATAGTGATCAAGTCCTTTCAGCACTTCATAATCACACTGAAACGAAATTAAGTACCAATTATGAAAATGTACTACTATTTACATAGCTACAAATTACATACATCTACAATATGTACATATGGAAATATACAGGTTGTCCAGTAAATAGCACGACATACTGCAGGAGGTGATAGCTTGGGTCAATACCTATCAAAACAACACAATATATTATATGTTCAGCAAAATCTTACAGCTTTACAGTTTTACAAAATTTTCCGAAATATCGAAAAATCTCTACCTTGGAACAGATTTTTAAGCATCTCATAATGTAAAATTCCTTTTCTAGTATTTTTTTACATCAAGTTATTCGTGAATAGTTACTTTACTCATTGATAAGTCTTTTTTCTATCAAAAACAAAAATGTTTTCAAGAAAGTAGTACTTTTTGTTTAAATTTTTACAGAACAATTTTCTTATCGCTTAACTTTAACCTACAGTGGTGAAAAAAAAAATGTATGTGGCAGTTTTGTACGACAGACTTAAAAAATAGCTTGTTTAATGGTGCTTTTGGAAAGATACAATACTAGTGCAATTTCATTAAAAAAATACGAAAAAATGCTATTGTAGTTCATAAGAGCATTTTATTTTAAATGCAAGTAATGTGACTTTGAACTCGAATCGTAGTAAGGTCGTACTACGGTTCGAATTACATAATAGTTAATCTACGGCCGACCGGCCGGACGGTCTGTAAATGACATCTCGAAGGATAATAAATATTTATTTAAATAAATCACAATAAATGCTCAAATTGCCTCCCTTGTGCCCTAATACACGCTCGGCATCTTCTTAAAAATGAGCTCTTGAGTCTTCTCAGGCTTATTTCGGATATTTTTCTTGCTGCAATGTTAACCCTTGCTCTCAATTCACTGTCATTTTGGATCGGTTTTTCATAGACTTTGTCCTTCATGGCACCCCAATAAAAAAAATCCAGGGGGTTTAGGTCAGGAGACCTAGGTGGCCATAATATCGGTCCCAGTCGCCCAATCCACCTGCCTGGATAAGCTTCGTCTAAGTAGGCTCTTACTTCCCGGCCATAATGAGCAGGGCACCCATCATTTTGAAGCCACATCACCCCATCTCTTAGCTCACTCGGAACATTTTCAAGGAGCATGGGTAGGGTTTCTCGTAAAAACTCCAAGTAATTATTGGCATTTAATGTAGGTGGAAGCTCGACAGGCCCCACAATCTGGCCATTAAAAATCCCACTCCATAAATTTATTTTGAATTGTTACTGGGACCTGTCTTCTCTTGACACATACGGATTTTCTAATTGCCAACTCTGTAGATTATGCAAATTCAAGTAGCCGTCCTTTCTGCAGGCTGACTCATCACTCCATAGCACCTTATTAAAAAAGTTTGGGTCCTCCCGAGTCCCGATGCATTTCAAGCATGCGGCGGCAGAATTGAACTCTCGGTACGTAGTCTCTAGTTAAAAGAGTTTGGACGCGTCGTACGTGAAATGGATGGTATCCATACCTCTTGAGCAATGAATGAACAGTGGACTTCGGTATCCCTGTGCGCCGTTGTATCGCCCTAACCGAAGTTGTCGGGTCTTGTTCTCGTTCCTGAAGCACTATGTCTTCGTCAACAACTTGAGGCCGTCCACCGCCACGTTGACCAGGGAGTCTGCCTTCCATGTAGGAGTTATGCACTCTGGTAAACATTTCGTGGTGTGGATGCCTCCTATCGGGAAACCTTTTCCTGTAGAGGGTGGCAGCAGCTCTGGAACTTTGGCCAGCTTCTCCGTAAATGAGATGCATCTCAGCATACTCTCGCTGCGTATAACTCGGAAAAACGCGGCGGTTGGCCATGTTACACAGCATAAAAGTCCAGGTGGTCGCCAAGTCGTCGTAGTGATCACAATAAAAAAATCCAAATCGTAAGGCAAAGAAAGTCCGGGGTCCAAGGCACAAAACAGTCGTCAGTACGAAACAATAATTTGTGAATACAGAGATGCGCTGCGCACGGCTTAGGCTTAAGGTAGCGTACTGGCAAGCGTCGAAAATAAGGTTGAGTGAGACACAAAATCACAATACAAGAAAGAGCGGGATAGCACATGCGCTTCTTTTGTTAGACAGTAAAGGCTTACGCAGATTAAGCGCTCTTACGCACTAGCGGTTAACCGCGGGGGCGGCTAACCGCGCGGCTAGCCGCTTTTCCAGTTTAATATGCAATCGCTTATGATTGTACGCACTAAACCGCCACAAAGTTGCATATTAAACTGGAAAAGCGGCTAGCCGCCCCCGCGGTTAACCGCTAGGGCGTAAGAGCGCTAAGGCGGGCCGCGTCGCAACGCAACACTTTACAAAAATCCTCCTTCATCACTTTCGTACATTTTCTATGAACCATCGCTCACTACAGGCAGGCCGCATCGCACTTTTTTGTATGAAAATGCGTTGCGCTGCGGCCCGTTGCGGCTGTAATGTGCGTTTGGCTTAACCGGTCGGGTCGGGTCGGTCGGCGAGCAGGTAAAAACCTTTATCCATTACGCGTGCATGTCGCATTTTACATGTCATAACTTGTTTTATAATAATTCGCGTAAATGAGCCGCTATTACTTATTCTCGTAGTGGTTTTTGACAAAATTACGTTAATTACATTTTCAACAAAATCAGCTTCTCTGGAACGAAAATAGCATTTTTTTGTATTTTTTTTTAATGAAAATGCACTAGTATTGTATCTTTCCAAAAGCACCATTAAACAAGCTATCTTTTAAGTTTGTTGTACAAAACTGCCACATACATTTTTTTTTTCACCACTGTAGGTTAAAGTTATGCGAAAAGAAAATCGTTCTGTGAAAATTTAAACAAAAATACTATTTCTTGAAAACATTCTTGTTTTTGATAGAAAAAAAATACTAGTTAGTTAGTAGTACTAAAAATACTGTTTCAAGGTAGAGATTTTTCGATATTTCGGAAAATTTTGTAAAACTGTAAAGCCGTAAGATTTTGCTGAACATATATACAACGTGTAACGTTAAATGCGCAAAACCTGAAAACAGTTTGCTCAGAATAACGAGCAGAATCAATTGAACTACTTTTTAATATAGGTCACATTTTTCAAAAAATCTTCATTAAATGATAAATGATAAATGATTTTATTTTCTGTAAGTAGGTTTGTACAAACACTTTTACATGTCAATCATATTTTTTAAACTAGATGAGGTCGGCGTTTCCTATCTGACTACTCTGAGAAGAAAGGCCGAAACAAACTCAGAGGTCACAGTCTCTTTTAAAGTCCAGACATAATCTTGGTCAGATCATGTGAAGACCATGCAGATTGGTGTCTGAAGTGGTCTTTTGAGTAAAGAACCACACAGATTGAGCGGACCTGTCCAGTCAGTGCACGCATTTGTCAAAAATTGTGTAGCTCAACTCAGAACTTGAGGAGCCTTACGATTCGACGAACAATACCAATGAAAGGACATTTGGGTAGGCCGCATAAATTACTCAAACTGCCAGACCATGATTAAAACTAACTAAGAAGGAAAAAAGAAAAAAGAAATGACCCACATAGTCTTCACACTCACAATAATAATAATAAAAAATAAGATACTATACAAAGTAAATATCCATGTCATTGTTTATATAAAATTCATCAATGTCAATGTGTATATAAAAATCCGGACATCATCCTTGATCTTTGAGGACCATGTAGATTGGTGTCTGAAGTGGTATTTTGAGGGAAGAACCACACAGATTGAGTGGACCTGTGCAGTCAGTGCACGCATTCGTCAGTAACCGTGCAGCTCAACTCAGAACTTAAGGAGCTCAACGATTCGACGAGCAATACCAAGGACAGAACATTTGTGTAGACCGCATAAACCACTCAAACTGCCAGACCATGATTAAAACGGAAACAATGACCCACATAGTCCTCACATTCACAATAATTAAAATAATATAAGACGTTAAACAGTAAATGTTCATGTCATGTCATAAATAGATATTTAGAAAAAAAAAATAACAAAAGTGTAAATCAGCAAAATAAAAAATAAACAACATTCACTGTCTAGACCTATTGGAGCAGCTCAATCCCAAGCGTTTTTGTCCTCAATATAGTCTTTTACAGTATAATAGGCTTTCTGGCATAGTTTTAGCTTTATAAAAGATTTGAATTTATTAATGCTTAGTTCTTGAATGTGGCTAGGAAGTTTATTATAAAAACGTATACATTGGCATCTAAACGAGCCACCTATTTTCTTGAGCCTTGTTGTAGGAACAACAAATTTATGTTTGTTCCTAGTATTTATATTATGGATATCACTGTATTTCTTAAACAGATTAATATTTTTATGTGCATACAAAAGATTATCATAAATGTACTGAGAAGGCACAGTCATTATATTAATCTCTTTAAATTTGTCTCTGAGGGAGTGTCTGGGACTTAATTTATAAATGGAACGAATTGCCCTTTTTTGTAAAATAAAAATTATCTGAATTTCGGCGGCATTTCCCCACAACAGAATACCGTATGACATCACACTATGAAAATAACTAAAGTAAACTAAACGGGCTGTCTCTAAATCAGTTAAGTCACGAATTTTCCTAACGGCGTATGCTGCAGAGCTAAGCTTTTTTGACAATTTATCTATATGGGGGCCCCATTGAAGCTTGGCATCCAAAGTTATGCCTAAGAATACTGTGGTATTTTCGGGTTTTAACTCTTCAGCCTTTATGAGAACACTAGTTTCTACTTGTCTAACATTTGGTATCGTAAACTTAATACATTTGGTTTTTTTTTCGTTAAGAAGTAAATTATTAACATTAAACCAGTTAACTACTTTTGCGAGGGCACTATTTATACTGTCAGTAACCAGCTGTTGACGTTTGAGTTTAAATAAAAGTGAAGTGTCATCTGCAAACAACACTATATCATGTTCATCCTTTATGAGGTAAGGCAAGTCATTGATATAAACAATAAATAAAAATGGTCCAAGTATTGAGCCCTGTGGGACCCCCATTCTTACTACAGATCCGGGTGACCTTTTCCCGTTAACATCAACTCTCTGAATCCTATCACTTAAGTAAGAAGTGAGAAGATCCAGAGAGGCGTTCCGGATTCCGTAGTGGTGTAGTTTCCTGATTAAGGTTTCATGAAGAACACAATCGAATGCCTTGGACAAATCACAAAAGATGCCCAAAGCATCGCATTTGTCCTCCCATGCATTATAAATATGTCCTAAAAGTTCAACTCCGGCATCGGTAGTTGAACGACCCCTTGTAAAACCGAACTGTTTATTATTCAGTAATTTATTGTTATTGAAAAATCTTTGCAATTGATTTAAAATAAGTTTTTCATAAATTTTACTAAAGGTGGGTAGTACGGAAATAGGTCTATAATTAGTAGGGTCTGATGTACTACCTGATTTAAACAACGGTATTATTTTACTGTGTTTCATAAGATCAGGAAACTCACCACATTGAATACAATTATTAAATATAACAGCTAAAGTAGGTGCTACAATGTTTATAATTGTCTTAGCAACATCCACAGAATTACCCCATAGATCTGCAGTCTTTTTAACATTTAACATGTGAAAAGTTTTAATTATATCTGTACAAGTGACAAATTCGAAGTGAAATTCCGAATCACAAACTGGAACGTTTTCCTTAAGTAAAGACTCTGCAGCAGTGGGTGATGAGCTTAGAGATTTAGTGGTTGACACAGGAATCTCTGCAAAGAAATTTTCAAAGGCCGCGGCAACCTGGGAATCTGATCTAATTACATTGTCATCAATAGCAAGGCTGTAGTCACTACTTCGGTTGCATGACCTTCCTGTTTCGCTATTAATGACATTCCAAGTCATTTTAATAATGTTATTACTATTTTTAATTTTTGAACTCAAATAACGTGACTTGGCCATACTACAGACTGTTTTAAATATTTTAGAATAATTTTTAACATATAAATTAAATTCAGCAGTGTTTATACAAATTCGTTCATCATATAATTCATAAAGTCTTTTTCTACTTTTATGTATACCAATGGTGGCCCATTCACTGAAGGAAGCGTTACTATTGACTGATAATGTCTTTGGAATGAATGTTTTATCAAATTGTCTGCAATACATATTAAAAAAATCATTATATTGTTTGTTAGGGTCATCATTAGTCAACAGAAGTGGTAATTTACTTAAGAGTTTAGTTTTAAATGTTTCTAAGCGTTTAGTTGTTTTTGGGTTAACATTAAAAACGTTGCCGTGTCTATTTATTAATAGGTCAAGCAACCCAATGTCAGCGCGGCGCAGCGGCCCGCTGACGACTCCTCCCTCGACAAAGCGTCGTCGCAGACGCAAGAAACGATCAGAATGGCCAGTAAAACTTAAACAGCACATAAAACCTTTACAATTTTTTTTAATGACTTATTTTCTCTGTGAAATAGGTCAATTGAATTAAAAATCAGTTGGGGTGTGTCAGGTTTTGCGCATTTAACGTTACATGTTGTATATTGTGTTGTTTTGATAGGTATTGACCCAAGCTATCACCTCCTGCAGTATGTCGTGCTATTTACTGCACATCCTGTATAAGATGGAAATATAATTTCGAAAGCTATATGCATAGATGTTTTAAATCATTTCATCGCCGCGAATTTAGTTTTGATCAACATTTAATGTGAAACAGTACTGCAATTTGCAAACGCATATGAAATTTTGAATTTCCCAGGAACCTTGAATATTTTTAGAAAAGTTTATTTGTACCTACATGGTCACATTTTCTTGGATACACTCTACCATGTTTTGGCCTTTTGATTCGCTTTCCTTCATCATCATATGAGTCAAAATCTGAATCTTCAGAGTGGCTGGTCGAGTCAGGCTGGTAATCAGCATCTTTGTTCTCTGGTTTCTTTCGTTTTCCTTCTTCTGCACCACGCTTCGCTTTATATGCAGCAATTCTTTTTGATATATCTATTTTAGGCTTTGTTTTTGGATCATCACATGCCTCTGTATTTAAATCTTTTGAGAGAGGATCACCAAATTCTACTTTTACATCCTCTATTTCTATTTCCACTTCATCTAAATTAAATTTCTCTGTTTTAATGGCATCTATTTCCACTTCAACTTCATCCAAATTACATTTGTCCTCTTCATCACTGCTGGAACTTATAATATGCGTTATTTCATTTGTGGGAATATTCTCAATTTTGTTTATGTTATGATTATTTTTAAGTTTCTGCTCTTTCTTAGTCTGTTCTTCTATTTTATCAATTATAAGGTCAAGATCTAATTCCTCGATGTCTGTACTTGCATTGCTATGATCAGATCTCTCAATCTTTGCATTACCACATATTACAACTGAGCTGAGATTAACAGGGTTTAGTCCATTGTTGTGTCTATCTATACATTCGAGCATTGGCTTGGTAATCTAAAAAAAAATAATTGTTAGTTTTTAAAGGCTTAAATTCATTAATTTGGCACATGCATGCACAACTAATGACTTGTTTTATTGTTGTTGGTATTAAATGATTATGGTCAAAGATCTCAGGCATAATTTTTTTTCTTTTTCTTAAGATGTGTTGACTTGTCATAATATTCTTAAATATATGTCAGAAAACTGTGAAATATAAAAATAAATTTATACTATTTATTAACCAGACTTTATATGAGCCAATAACAGAAATAGTTTTAACTAACGTATTTACCTTATCAGTATTTTTTAGCATAACACCAATCATTTCTTGTGCATTCCAAACAGTCTGCATGAAATTAAAAGTTTTTTTTAGAAGAGCATTACAGATGTAACAAACATATTCATCATCAGTTGGGACCTGAAAGCAAGTAAACAAAGGAGTATAGCATTCTTATTGCTATCAATTTGAATATTATGAGTCATTTTAAATTCATGTTTAAGGTGGGTCCCACATCACTGTGTGGATCGCCCGGAGGACACAGTGGAGCATATGGTGGAGATCTGCCTGGCTTGGGCGGAGTACCGCCGCGTCCTCACGGCGGCGATCTCTCGCACCGGTCCAGGCCATACAACAGAGCGAGAGTGGATGGGAAGCCATCACTTCCTTCTGCGAAGCAGTACTGCTTACAAAGGAGAGGCAATCTGCGCCCTCACGCCCCTAGTCGCCGCAATAGACGCCCTGGGCGTCGGGAGTCGATTCCCGGCCACCGTGGGCGCCGGCTTGCGGATGGCGAGCAATGGGCAGTTCACTGTCCAGTAAGGACCTGCACCCTAATTGCGTAACACACTATTACTCACATTTGAATCATTTTGAAGCAAATTGCTAATGCATTGCTCCATATGTTCGAAAAAGTGTCTGCTCAACAATGTAAATAAAGCAATGATTTTTTTTTTTTTTTTTGAACTGTCAAAATGAAACCCATTGCTACTGATAGTGTGTTACGCAATTACCCTGCAGGCCTGGGTTGACAGTGTGTTGTGTTCCACATGCGCCTCAATGAGATGTCAGCACTAACTGACGGGTCTGCTAGGGCCAATGCCTGCCAGGAGGGTCGCAGGTTATTCGAAAGAGTTACCGAGGCCCCTGGCACAGGCAACTGAACAGGGGTTGGATTTAGTCAGTAAAATTCTGGCACACCCTCCCACTCCGCCCAGGGGCGGGAGAAGTTATTTGATAATGTCTCACCCAAAAAAAAAGGTGTGGTCCACAAGTTTTATTATTTTTTTTTTAAGAATAATTTTTACTTTTTAGAAAAACAAGATTAAAGATTAAGATCTGTGGTCACACACTGCCCAGCTGATACCAGTGGGAACAGATCTTTATTTTTTTGCTGCTTAAAAACAGTTATAATACTTTAACTTTCAAAAATGTTGGTAGTATCTATTTTAGTGCTGTCCCACTACCAATTTCAGTAAAATAAAATAATTGACTTAAATATACTGATGTGTTTGATATTTCTGAAAGTATGTATGATATGTTTTACAAATTAGGCCATGAGAGCCAGGGTGGTCTAACTATGGAAAAATCAGAAGCCTGTAATTTAATTACAGAAATGGTGTAATCAAACAAAATATTTAAATATTTTGTGAGGTACATAATTTCCAGTGGCAGCAGTGCGTTTAAGTAATTAGGATGAAAAGAAACCTTAGACATACCCGAACCTAACTGCAACATTTTAATGATTTGATTATTAATTATATTCCTCCTGTCTACTCTTGACTAACTATAGTTATATTAACCATGTGGGCACAACGGCATCAACAAGTTTGACCTCTACGCAAAATACGCACACTAAATTTCCAAAGTCTCATCAAAGTAAGATTGCACTAAATAAATTCTGTATCGCCAAATTAAATAGGTACTTACATGTTGAAACTGTTTTAGTTTGATAATACTTTCGATGAAAGCTTTGTGATGTCTATTGTTTAATCTATAAACTTTTTCATTCACGCTAAGGCATAGTCTGCAAATTGTATTCGCTTCGAATATACAATTCATTTTAGACTTGAACCTGGTTTAAACAGAATGATGTTATTATTGATCACTGTAATAAAGGAGTATGTTCAGTAAAAAGAAGTTAACGTGGACGGAGAATCGTTTGCTTCAGATTTTTTGAACACTTCAACACTGTAAAAATATGAACTTTTACGCAGGTCGCAGAGACAGTTTAAATTAGTGATCTCGAAACAAATACCACAAATCTGTGCAGTGAACTTATTTGTTTCGATTTCTAATCAATGCAAACAATTTTATAGCGTATACCGGGTTTATTGTTTTTGACGATTCCGCTGACATTACGCTCGAGTCTAGTCTATTCCACAGAGCACTTTTATAATGTAGTCTATTCTATTCTATTTTTAATTATGGCAAGTATAGCCGATCTCGACTCAACTATTCTACCAATGTCAAAAGTGAATTGGAAGAGCAAGACAAGTGCGCATCTAAGAGCATTTAACCTAAGGCCTAAAACATACACAAGCGACGTAAGGCAGCAGGCGTGGAACAGGCGCGGCGCAGGCGTGCGCCGCTTCAAAACGATTTCATACAAAATGTATGCAGGCGACGTTTTTGAATTATACTGAAGCGACGCGGCGCAGACACGCCGTTTCGTTGCCTGCGCCGCGTCGCTAGCAGTCGGTTCTCGGTGAGTCACGCAAGGAGCACGTCGCTTGTGATACGGTATGCTCAGTATTTACCAACCCAAAAAATGATATTGATTTTAATGTACAGTTCTGCGAGTTAGTGGAGCAATATCCAGCCCTTTACGATTATACCAAGCCGGAGTACAGTATAGAATATAAAATGCATATTTTTATTATCATCATTATCTCTCTATAAAATGCCGCATCTGAACGTTTCTTGCCTGTTCCACGCCTCTTCTGATATAATTCAAATCGCGTCTGCGCCGTATCTGTCCCACGCCTGCGCTGCGCCTGTCCCGTGCCTTCGCCTTACGTCGCTTGTGTGTGTTTTAGGCCTAAGGTTAAATGCTCTAAGGCGCATTAATCACAGAGTACTTTTATGTAGAGGGTAGCATTAATCATGCATTAATCCTTGGACATACAACTATATGATCTGTGGTGGTGAGCCGCTCGAACTCTAGCGAAAAATCCTCAATGGAAAAGTCGAAAAATAGTAAAAGGCTGCATTCCGAATTATGCCATAATCGCTAACAGCGCTCACAAAGTCACAACAATAATTTTAATAATTTGCGTTCCGATTTAGATATCATCACGATTATGACAGCTGAGCTGTCAACAATTCGGAACGCTCATGCACGCGCTCACAGTGCTCGTTCTACGTCAAAACTATATTCACTTATACTCATGGTTGGATTACAGGATTTCTTTGTGTATACAACATATTTCTTCTTTTTCTTTGGTTATGTGGCGACAGCCAAAAGCAAAATTTCGAATATGCCACGTTAGTTTAAAGATCTGATGCATCTCAAGGCAGCATGGTCTCAGACCTTAGCCTGTTCCGTCAGGAACTAATATAATAAAACTGATGCATCTCAAAACAAAACAGCACAGCCGGTCGATTCTGTAAAAAAAAACCAGCTAAGCGCGAGTCGGATTCGCGCACGAAGGGTTCCATCTATAAAACGGCAAAAAAATCATGTCTGTTATATGGGAGCCCCCTCAAATTTTTATTTTATTCTATTTTTTAGTATTTGTTGTTATAGCGACAACAGAAATACATCATCTGTGAAAATTTCAACTGTCTATCACGGCTCATGAGATACAGCCTGGTGACAGGCGGACAGACGGATGCATGGACAGACAGCGGATTGGGTTATTATTTACAATCATAATCGAGATTTTTATAATATTTTTATGGTAATTCTATTGATCATTTTATGTAATTACAAAGCTAGTATTTTTGTTGTCAAAACATTACTATTTTGTGGTTTTAAAATAAAATAGCAAAACAGAAACTTAGTCAGAATTTCTATTTTTTTTTTTTTTGTTAGAGTTTGTATAGCAAAACTCTTTGAAGGTGAAGCTATGGAACCTCCATAGATAAATGGAACAACTTTTCAAATAATAAAAACAATGTGTGTCACTTTTTAATAAATATTTTTCCATGTAAAATGTCTTGGATATAATTAAACTTATATTACAACATTTATGCCTCTATTTTTCTATTACTTTAATATTTTTTTTCTTTTTTTTCCTAGACTATAGACCGAATTCACGACATTTCATAAACCGGGTGAAGTTATCACGCCAAACAAACTACGTGGGATTAAATTACTTACCTATATAGTCCGTCAGCCAGGCACACCGTTAGCACTCTATGACTTGACACACTCGGTTAATTCTTCTAATTGAGTAGCTTTGGATTAATAACAACGCTGAACATCGTCGCAATATTTACTAGACTCGATATACAATCGCCCATACCAACAAACAATGTCGATGCGTATTTTCAACAGTCTAGTCTAGTAGCTGTCTCAAATTTTAATGTTTTATTTTATTTATTGTTCGTACGTGACGCGCTCGTGCCTTAGGCTATATAAGAACTAGTCTAAGAAAAAATAACAAAATTAATATTCTAAGTTTCTGTTTTGCTATTTAAAATACTAATGTTATGACAACTAAAATACTTACCTACTTTGAAATTATATAAAATGATCAATCGATTATGATTGTAAATGTATGCTTGGTCAATCCCTAATATCAGGTGGGATGACACTGACAGATCACTTCACGCTCACTTCATCTATGTTTTCACGGTGAGATGCTTGAAGACTATCCGTGCTATAGATAAGGAGTCCAATCTCTGTATATAAAAGTTGTGCCGGAATTTTGAAAAAAATAAGTTTGGCGCGCAGGAGGTGCTGCGGCTGCTAAGTTACCAAGGTTAGCTTGGATAACCATAGAATGACGGCTTTGTACTAACTTCGCGCGTCTTAGGCCTAAAACATACACAAGCGACGTAAGGCAGCAGGCGTGGAACAGGCGTGGCGCAGACGTGCGCCGCTTTAACACGATTTCATACAAAATGTATGCAGGCGACGTTTTTGAATTATACTGAAGCGACGCGGCGCAGACACGCCGTTTCGTTGCCTGCGCCGCGTCGCTAGCAGTCGGTTCTCGGTGAGTCACGCAAGGAGCACGTCGCTTGTGATACGGTATGCTCAGTATTTACCAACCCAAAAAATGATATTGATTTTAATGTACAGTTCTGCGAGTTAGTGGAGCAATATCCAGCCCTTTACGATTATACCAAGCCGGAGTACAGTATAGAATATAAAATGCATATTTTTATTAACATCATTATCTCTCTATAAAATGCCGCATCTGAACATTTCTTGCCTGTTCCACGCCTCTTCTGATATAATTCAAATCGCGTCTGCGCCGTATCTGTCCCACGCCTGCGCTGCGCCTGCCCCGTGCCTTCGCCTTACGTCGCTTGTGTGTGTTTTAGGCCTTACATGCCACTAAATTCACTTGGTACACTACGTAATTCAGCGCGGCTAGTGGCTGTTTTTACAACTATTGCTCTAAAAATTTTTGCGGACAGATTTTCCGTATGAGACCCCTTAGAGATTGGACTGCTTTTCTATAGTCTTCATGGTGAGATGCCTACAGAATTTCACTGCAGCTGTCATTTTCGACAGCGCTCGCCATAGACATATATATATGGACTGGAAATACCTACGAAAAAGGGTGCCTACCTACAACTCATATTGTCTCAAAAAATGGCTGCCATTGCTAGGGTTGTATCAATCAAGGAACATTGGTGTTACTATAACGAGTATCGATACTAAATACGAGTCGTACTAGTTATCACGTTTGGATCATAATATAGTATACTAACTTATAGTCCGTTCTAAGGTTGCCTACTTTATAGTAACGTATCCTAGTTTATTTTCGATAAACATACTTTATAATTAGTACTCATAGCACAAGCTCTGCTGAGTTTGGGACTAGATGGCGTTGTGTGAAAGTTGTGGAATATGATTTATTTATTTATTATTATTTTTACTATTATTTTTATATACCTATGTAATTAGTATATATCTATTTATTTATTTCAGGCCAAACGGCCAGGCTATTATTAATCAATCATTTTAATACACATTTACCAAAAATGCTGTGGGAACAGAGTTATCATGTAATCTCATTACATCAAGTGTTCTATTGAAACAGCTTTCTTCAAAGTGAAGTGAACAGAGGTACCATTCTTTATGTCGGGGATTAATATTTTCTTCACCAATAGCCTCTAACCACTTTTTCTTTAGTCCTTCCTTTTTAGGAAACCTATAAAAAGTGCAAGTATTTTTATCAATAAATAATTTTGGTTACAGCTATATGAAACTAAAATCAATAGGAAACGTCAGAAGCTATGTGCACGGTTCCAATTGGTGGTTTCTATGGAGAAGAGTCGGCAAGAAACTCCACGGTTACTCAAAATAATTGGCTTTTACAATGTTAATAGGTAGGGGAGGACAGTGTAGGCCTGTCAACAAGTACCAGGTACTTAAAAAAATAGAAGACATTGTAAAAGCCAATTGTTTTTAAAAGAGTAACCGTGGAGTTTCTCGCTGGTTCTTCTGCATAGGAAACCACCATTTGGAACCGTGCATCTAGCTTCTGACGTTTCATAAGTGCCCATGTAGGTTTATGTGAAAGAAAATATTTTGATTTTGGTGCTGTGAACCACGGGCCGGACCTAGCAAGGTCAATCGGAGCTAATAAGACGCAGGACTATTTATGTTAACATAGCAGAATATACCGATATCGTTCCAGCGGAGGAACTAGTTCCGGAAACTATTAGGCAACGGTACAACACTATTCTATTATGACATATTATTGTAAACAAACGAATGAATTAACAAAATAATAAAAAGGTCTGTTATACGGAAATTCACCCAAATATCAATACTTTAGCCATAAATTCATGATCGCGTTACAATTATATCATCGAATGTCTATTATTGTATGTGTTTTTGCATGAAAACCGGCTACTAACCTGTGCAAAGAAAGTTGAGGTTGATTTTCATTCTTCCTTGCACCACACTTCACAATACAACACACAGGCATGTTGAATTGCTGTTTTTCAACATTTACATGCAGTTTTAAAGGTAAAGTCCTCGTAATTTTCTCGCAAATCTCAATAATACAAAAAATAAACAACCATTTGACAGCTGAACTACCACGAAACTTGGCGACAAAGATGGCTGCTCTGGCACCTACCTACAACCGTGTATAGAATAACAGGGCATCTCCTGTTGTATCCCATCTCAATGGCGCTCGCTCACGGTGATATTATGTTATGGCATGGTCGACGTTAAGACGTTATCACACATGCATGTCATGACGACACCTATGACGTTCATGGAACTTCGAATGCTCGTCTTTCAACATTCAGCGCGTTGTGTTGTCGAATGAGCTGCTTATTATAAATTTTAAGCAATAATAATAAATAAATTATAAATTTTAAGATTATTATAAATTGTAATGCATTCAGGAGCTACTTAAGAATGTCTCAGCTTATTTATACTTGTACAAATTTATAGTAGAGACTGTAAATTATATTTAGTTACGTAGGTATTGGGTTTTCCAGTATTTATTGATATTATTTGTTATAATATTAATACTTACTAAGTTTAGATATAACTCATAAAAAAATGTAAATAAAATAAATAACTAGTATATGAGGAGATAGCTCGGTAAATAGTATAAAAATACTGGAAATGGAAGAAATAAAATCAAAACAACGATGAAAACATGTAAAATGTTCAAGTATATCTTGGCATTGACAGTAAACTAACGTTTAATCTGGATTTGACGTGAAGTCAAAAATAAAATGACTAATTAGAAAAATGGATAAACTACGAAAGACATAATAAATAAAATAAATAATATAATCACTACATAGTATAAAACAAAGTCGCTTCCCTCTGTCTGTCCCTATGTATGCTTAGATCTTTAAAACTACGCAACGGATTTTGATGCGATTTTTTTAATAGATAAAGTGATTCAAGAGGATGGTTTATATGTATAATACATGCATAATATAGTAGAGAAACACTAATAATTTTAGAGGTTTCTAATGTGATGTCGTAAATAAACACATTTTTTTGCGCTTACCTTGCAAACGCTGGCTGATCCTTACGAGATAGATCAACATAATGAACTACAGTATTGTACACCTTAAAAAGGTCTACAAAAAATTCCGCGATGGCATATGTCTATCTCTTAGAGATAACCCATAATAACCATTTTTTCCGATACATTTTACGAGAAAAAATTGCTCTAAAATTATCGGTGTTTCTCCACTATATTATGCATGTATTATACACAAACCTTCCTCTTGAATCACTCTATCTACTAAAAAAAACCGCATCAAAATCCGTTGCGTGGTTTTAAAGATCTAAGCATACATAGAGACAGACAGACAGCGGGAAGCGACTTTGTTTTATTATACTACTATGTAGTGATCAGCATTGCACCCGTGCGAAGCCGGGGCGGGTCGCTAGTGAGTATATAAACGAAAGACATTATTTTTTTAAACATAGGGGAGCTCGGGGCTTGTTGTAACAGGGGTAAGTATTAACAGACCTTTTTCAATAGGAATTTCAACTTTATTCACGATTTTTTTTTTACCTAATCTTACAATTATAACGAGCCGCGCCGCTTCATCACAGCCAGTTGAGCCAGTGTCCCGCCAGGCGGCGCAGTGAGTGGGTGTGTGCAAGCGCTTCGTTGTCGCCATGTAACGTAAAATTTTACTTTCGTAAATTTTTGGATAGCTTTACTAATTGGAGCTTTCTGTATTTTATTTGATGCTAAGATATAACTATTTATGATGTTGTGTAACAGTTTTCGAGATTACTAAGTTGATTTAATAGTTATCGTGATAAATATTAAGAACTATACCTTGGGGCTAGTTGTAACAAAATCTTGGGGTTTTTTATAACATGTTACAGCTTGCCCCCAAATGAGGGTTTTCACAAAAATTTACGCCACCAGTTGGCGCCACTTTGGCAAGAGGTCTTCCATTTCGGCAATTAATTTAAAATATATGATGACGTTCATCATTCGTTTCATTCATTCGTTTTTCATTCAGTCAGGACTAAAGAAAATATAGGCGCTTTGACACTTTTGACAGGTACTCGGACCTGACGTCTCAGTGCTGCCACCTAGTGAACGTCATTTCAGGAAACCCTCATTGCTGTAAGTTACTGTTATTATTTGTAACTAGCTTTTGCCCGCGACTTCGTTCGCGTGGAATAGTGACTTCCGGCAGATTTTTGGTTTTACCCACATAGTTAAAGAATGAATTAAAAATGGAAATGAATTAAAATGAATGAATGAATTAAAAATTTAAAAATTAAAAATTCCCACATGAATTAAAACAATAACATGAACCGAACTCGTGTAACGATCGACAC
The DNA here is from genome assembly GCA_949629135.1 of Eremobia ochroleuca. Lineage (NCBI taxonomy): Eukaryota > Metazoa > Arthropoda > Insecta > Lepidoptera > Noctuidae > Eremobia > Eremobia ochroleuca. The sequence continues at coordinate 6,792,198 of OX451387.1, forward strand.
CATTGCGCGATCACCAACTCGACATATAGTACTAATAGAATTATCTATAGGTACTCCGTTAGAGCATTTTCTATGTACTAAAAGTTGTATTATATTATATTTTTCATACCTTTTTACTGTTTATTTACATTTTTCCGATGAATTTTCAGTACTGAATTGATGCCGACTCTTGACCAATAGATGGCGCTGTATGTCCGGAATAAATTTTATTTTTTATTTTATTTTTTGTAATAAAAACTATCCTATGTCCTTTCTCAAGTTCCAAACTATGTCTGTACCAAATTTCACACAAATCGGTTCAGTAGTTTAGGCGTGAAGCAAAGACAGACAGACAGAGTTACTTTCGCATTTATAATATTAGTTTGGATGTAATATAAGTAC